>CM067365.1:24553427-24748427 GCA_034401795.1 Chaetoderma sp. LZ-2023a | reverse complement strand
AGTGAGTGAGTGAGTGAGTGAGTGAGTGAGTGAGTGAGTGAGTGAGTGAGTGAGTGAGTGAGTGAGTGAGTGAGTGAGTGAGTGAGTGAGTGAGTGAGTGAGTGAGTGAGTGAGTGAGTGCGTGCGTGAGTGAGTGAGTGAGTGAGTGAGTGAGTGGGTGGGGGGTAGGGTGTGTGTGGGTGTGGGTGTGGGGGTGGCGGTGCGTGCGTGCGTGCGTGCGTGCGTGCGTGCGTGCGTGCGTGTGCGTGTGCGTGTGCGTGTGCGTGTGCGTGTGCGTGTGCGTGTGCGTGTGCGTGTGCGTGTGCGTGCGCGTGTGCCTGGGCCTGGGCCTGGGCCTGTGCGCGTGCGCGTGCGTGTGTATGCGCGTGTGCGTGTGTATGCGCGTGTGCGCGCGCGCGTGTGTGTGTGAGTATAAATCTATCAATATGACGTCATATGACGTCATACTCAGCTAAGCGGTGTGTAGGATGACGTCATAATTGTTGCGTCATAAATGATTCTATAAGGTCCGTCCATAACGTTTATTAGTCCGACAAGTTGTACGAATTGTATATTTGTACTATTCAATAAACATGACATGCAGCAACAGCACCAAGTCATATTAGTTTCAAAATATTCAACAGCTTACTTGTATAGTTTTCTGGAATCTAGTCAGAGAGTTCAGAGATCGATCGATCCCAACACGAACGAGTTGCTGGTGTAGCTAAACTAGAAATGGGCGGGGCATAGGTAAAACATGAACGGTCCATTATTATAGTGCACGGGGTGATGGTAGCAATCATTATTTGCTATATATAGACACATCCCAGAATCCTATGCAAACTGAATAAGTGCGTGTAACATAATCAAAGATTGAATACCCTTGTCCGTTCATTTGTAAGCAAATAAACAAACACGCAGAGATAAACAGGCGGGAACCCACATCCATTTACAATTCATGAATCCATTTCCTCACTCAATCAATCATATGACGACATAATCAACTACGCGGTTTGTATGCTGACGTCATAATCATGACGCCATGAATGATTCGATTATGGCGCTCTTTAACGCTTAATAGTTCGACGCGTTGTACGAATTGTATGTCTGTTATTTAATAAACATGCCGTTGAATATTTTGAAACTAATTTGACTGGGCGCTGTTGCTGGCATAGGCAATAACAGCACCCAGTCGAATTAGTTTCAAAATATTCAACAACTTACCTGCAGAATTTTCTGGAAATTGATAGTCGGGGAGATCAGAGATCGATCGATCCCTACACGACGGTGGTGTTGGTGGAGCTCAAATAGTGATGGGCGACGCACAGCTAAAACTGGAAGGTCAATTATGTGTGCGTTTGGTATTGACTCAATTCTGATATTGCCTATTGAGCCATGTCTCGTTGACCAGTGGGTTGCCCAGCAACCAATTAGTGATTGGACCCTATGCTGCTAGGAAACGGACACGTTAATGGGTAATTGGTTAATATCTGCGCAGATGAACCACTGGACAGATTGGTCGGGTTAATGGTGCAGACGGCGTGTCACAGAACTTTAGACTAGAGTACCGGTCACCAGCCTAACCTAGATTAACCATAGTGACATAAAGTACCGGTCACCACCCTAACATATTTTAACCAGAGACATGGATTACCAGTCACCAGCTTAGCATAGTTTAACCAGAGACATAGAGTACCGGTCACCAACTTAGCATAGTTTAACCAGAGACATAGAATACTGACCACCAGCTTAACATATTTTAACCAGAGACATGGATTACCAGTCACCAGCTTAGCATAGTTTAACCAGAGACATAGAGTACCGGTCACCAACTTAGCATAGTTTAACCAGAGACATAGAATACTGACCACCAGCTTAACATAGTTTAACCAGAGACATAGAGTACCGGTCACCAGCTTAGCATGGTTTAACCGTAGGGACATAGGGTATCGGTCACCAGCATAATGTTAGGCTCACGTTGTTCGTCATACATGTTTCTTTTGCTCTTTTGCTCATCGTTGGAAAAAGTTTCTTATCCTCCGGACTACGGTTTCTTACCGGCATGGACATTCAGAAATAGCTGAAAACAGACCTACGTGAAGAGACACATGTCCTCATGGCTCAAGCTCCTTAACTTGATTATTTTGATGCCATTTAGGAAGGTTTATGCAAGTACCCTGGTAAATGTCAACGAGTTACTAAGGTACCTCCAAAAAATTCACAATCTAAAACATTGTTACGTGGCTTCATGTCGAAAACACGCCTCTAATGTATACCTAATGACCGGGCATCGTACTTGCGTCATCACATTTCCGAAATGTTTGAAATGCGGATACGAATTTGCGGATATCATATAGGGAATGTTATCTCCCCAACCACTGAGTGGGTCTGCTTATTATTATATTATTAATTAAAACCAACCCGGCCTTGGAGATATTAGCATTTATGCGCTACCATAGCGGATAAACACCATACTATACAAGAGGGTAGAGCCACCTACAACCTACCCAAGCTCATCAGCGACACTGTCACTGAAATGTCATACACAAATCACTTGGGGAGTAAATAGCTAACATCGACGTCAACTCCGATCTAAACGTAGTCCTAACCAAAATACTGAAATCTATGGAATCATTAACTACCAGCACAATATGAGTTCTAAAGAAACAACCGAACTGGGTATGCTGATGCCCCTGTAGTAGTAAAACTATCAGCAGAGCAGAGAGCACTACGGCTGCGCATCTATCAAAGTGGTCAGAGTGAAGACTGCACCAAACTACGCGGGGACACAATGACATTATATTCCACATCAACGAACGCTTAAAAGATCTTGCTCTTCAACAAACAGACTCCCAGATTAAATCACTGCCACGGATGCCTTTCACAAAATGATTCTGGAAGCCCAGAGCCCTGAGAGTTACTGACTACACGCCACCGCTCAATGTATACGACTCTGAAGGACACTTAATCGGGAGTGCTCATGGCAAAGACGAGACAATTCGAGAATGATTCAAGGAACAGTTTACAGACCACGATGATGAGACCATGCACTCGTTATCAGGAGACCCCAGGCGAGTACTTATATCTATTAAAACAGCAGAAGTTGAAAAAGCACTCAAAGCCCTGAAATAATGGACGTGCATCCGGACCTAATGGCATAAGCAATGAGCTATTCTAATATACGTGACATTATCTCAAAACCGACTACACACCTAATAAACCCAGCTTTTATGCACCACCTTCCCATCAATGATGCAGGCCAAGGCACCCTTGTCGCGCTACCCAAGCCCAAGAAGTCACCCGACCCAGCCAACTGCGGACTATTGGGCTCCTCAATACCATATGGAAAATTCTAAATAATGTTACTCTACATGCCGCATAGGGAACATAGCTTTCCAGTCCTTCTGGTAGTTATGGCTTCGTCGATCAAAGATTCCCTTAACAAAAAGACTACGTTTATACAACCTAACCTATAGCTATAACAGCTGGGCAGCTCCAAAGGCAGCTCTAGAAAACTGGATGCCTATCATCGCAAACACCTACGTACCATCACTGGACACCGATGACCAGATAGTACAATTTACAATGATGCACTATACAAAATGTGTAATACATCGCCGCTGTTCGCAAAATTCGACCAGCAAAGATGATCCATTTTGACCATGTGCTATGGATGTCAGAAGAGCCATCAGAACAGAGAGCCTTGGAATTCGCCTTACTGGGAGGCAGAAATATAACGCCAGGAGGTGACGTCATTGCATAAATCCGCTAAGCGTGCTACGAGGCATCGTACTAACATACGCCCACACACATCGTTTTGCTGTTCGATGACTCCATATGAGACCGTTAGTGGGAGGGCGAGACCGTGCTATAGGACGATGGCTATGAGGTGGCCTCAAGAAAGTAGGACTTGGTACACTCAAATCAAGAATGGATCTGAGAAAGCTAAGGATTTTGGCTGAGGACAAGACACAGGGTCCAAAGCGCAGAAGGGCGGATTGTAGCTGACAGATGTTTCTACTTCTACAGTCGCAGAATATAGTAATCATACATGCATTAGCCACAAAATCTTGTCCACATTTCATAAAATTTGTGAGTGCAGCCATTTTGAATTTTGAGATGAATCAAGAAAATTTTCTGTTAACTATTTTTCATACCGATAATTATTCACTTTATATCATCTCGTATAGGGCGAGTATACCAAACTACACTGCTAGATAATAGATACTAGATAGCTATCTTGTGTGGGCCTATCATAGCTGATTTCGTCCTCAATTCATTCGTATAGAAGGTTTTATGTATAGGCATATGACACAAAACGTGTGCCTATTTGCGCGTGACAATTGCAGTAATATCCGCTACGTGACATTTCATTTCCGCTGTTCAGGAGGTATATTAATGAGATCTGATAGGGGCTTATAACACAAACAATATCGTATGTACAGTATACATAATTGAAATTAAGCAGGATTTCCCACTAGCGGACATTGTCTATTAACGCTTTAAGTACGAAGCCGGCCAAAACCGGCCTCCGCAGTGCTCATGGAGAATGCCCAATCGCAGGCCAAGAGAAAACCTATTTTTGAAAATTTATCACTGAAATGACTGGCTCGATAACAGAGCCAGCCATTTCAATGGTAAATTTTCAAATATAGTCTTCTCTTGGCCTGCAAATGGACATTCAACAAGTAAATATATTATTTTTTTTCAACAAATTTAGTCATTAAAGGGTTAAAATAAAAATATGATCATAAAAGTGAAGGCCCTTATGTCATGTCGCGTACTGCTTAAAATATTAGATAAAACTAACATTCTTTCCAAATTTGTGAAAGGTAACAAATCAAATATGCCCGCCATTATGAAAAGACATATTATAACCAGTTTGATTGTCTACTATTTCCATAACAAATGCCCGTTTGAATGCATTTGGCCAGCCTTCATTTAATAACTTTATTTATGAGATGATACAAAATACAAAATCAAGTAGCCCTAATCGAGATGGGATAATAACATGAAACATACAATGAATCAAAATGGTACGTAACTTTCTGACACCGTTTTCATAAGCTTTATCCCGAGATGCAACATTTTAAATGCTTTGACATCGAATGAAGGGATCCGATCTGACACGCAAGTATATGACGTCATAATTAAATTCGTCGCATGTAGGTTGACGTCATAATAAGAAACAAGATGTGTAATGAATGATGTTTATAGCTCCGTCGTGAACATTGAAAAGTCCCTCAGATGTACGAATTGGATGTCTTTGATTGATTTTCTATTTAATAAACATTTGGTTGAATATTTTGAAACTAATATGACTGGACGCTGTTGCTGCATAGGCAGCAACAGCGCCCAGTCAAATTATTTTCAAAATATTCAATAGCTTACCTGTCTAATGAATATGAAAACGGGATTCTGAGAATTCATAGTTCAAAGTAGGCAAATAAATATTCAACAGCTTATCTGAGTTACCTTGAAATAGGGAGTCTGCAAATTCAGGTTTCTCAGTATGGAAATCGATCCCAACACGCGCAATGTATGTGCCGAGATAGGCTAGAAATGGGCGGGGCATAGATAGAAATGGACTGGAGTAGCTAGAAAAGGGCGGGCGTAGCTAGAAAGGGACTGGCATAGCTATAAATGGGCTGGTTGTAGCTAGAAATTGGCGGGATGTAGCTAGAAATGGGCGGGGCATAGCTAGAAATGGACGACGTAGCTGGAAAGGGGCGGGATGTACCTAGAAATGGCTGGTCATAGCTAGAAATGGGCGGGCGGGCATAGCTAGAAATTAGCGGGGCATAGCTACAAAGGGGGGGGGGGTATGGGTAGAAATTGGCGGCGTAGCTAGAAAGGGGCGGGGCATTGCTAAATGGACGGGCGTAGCTAAAATGGGGCGTGGCATAGCTAGAAATGGGCGGGCGTAGCTAGAAATGGGCGTGGCATAGCTAGAAATTGCGAGTGTAGCTAGAAATGGGCGAGGCGTAGCTAGAAATGGGCGGGGTGTAGTTAGAAATGGGCAGGTATATCTAGAAATTGGCCACTCTTGTGGTGATGGTAGGCTTTTGACATCTTTTGCACAATAACGTATTCTTTGACATCGCATTCTCACGTCGCCGGGTAAATATAAAATTTAATGATGTTTACGTTATTTATCTGACAATGCATTTCAATAAAGTTTAATGTCGTGTCGTGATTTAATCAGCAACAAGGGCGATCAAATACTACAAACCGTTGTTTTGACACGTATAACATGTCACGCCCCCCCCCCTCCCCCTCCTCCCCCGATTTTCCAGCTTTTTCGGATCGCAACTAAAGTTGTGAACTCCCAGTGTACGATCACGCCATCTCTTGTGTTAAAATTTGAACCACATCAGATCTGAAAAGATTGATTCATCATCGATTAAAAAAACCTGTTCAGTGATTCAGATCACGATTTACATCAGTGAAGCCAGTCCTCGTCACGATAGTAGTGCCAGTCACAGCGGTGCGGAAAGTGACGGATGCAAACAGTCACTCTTGTATATGAACGCCATAATCCATACTGTCACTAGATAGCTGACGCCAAAATCATAATTAAGTATGGCACTGTCATGAAAATCGAAAAGTTCCTCACGGGTGTAGGAATTGTATATCGTTGATAAATTTACATTTTAATAAACCTTCTGCTGAATAATTTGAAACTAATTTGATTGGAATCTGTTGCTATCATAGGCAGAAGAACCTGCGGGAGCAAGGACTCACGCTAGCCGATGACAAGAAGCAGTAGTCAAATAGGAATGATTGATTGCAGCTACAGTATATCATCATCATCGTCGTCGTCGTCGTCGTCGTCGTCGTCTTCGTCGTCTTCGTCGTCGTCGGGTTGGGTTTCCACTTTTTTCAGAGATTTCGGTGAAATTGAATCCTTTGTAAATTTTTAATGTAAATCCCAAACGGCTTGACCGTTGATGTTAGTCTATCCTTCAAACTGTTTTCGTATCCTTGTTTTATCTACTTCTTTTATGTTCTATTGCAGTGTATTATTACTTAATTTGTAAAAGAAAAGTTGCTAAGTTTAACTCTGTAAAATAATTTGGAACTTCAAGTTTCATAAGAATCTAATTTTACTGCCGAGGACATGCAGAGGAATGGCATAAATGGTCAGATTTGCATTTATACTGCATTATTTGCACAATTACTAGTTATATATTTTTGCTATTAATACATTGCTGCACATATAACAATAACATTTAAAACACAATCGTGAACTTTCCAGTATTTTAGGCGCAGAGTTTACTCAAACAAAATTTGCTAATATTACAACATAATAGTATTATTAGCGCTAGATGCTAAAGCTGTATGTAAATTCCTGAATATTCCTACAATATTATTCATATAGTATGCTTATATTATTACTGTGGTGCGTAATTAATCATGTCCAATTACGGCAATATGTGGTTCAGCTAATAAAATTCATGCGTCACTACGCGTGATAAATGTAACTATCAATGCATCTCGACGCTAATTAATCAATGACAAACTTATCCAATATCCGACTCGTTGACACGTTTTTTCAATCGGGCCGACGTAAGACGAAAAATGTCTATTTTGGAAACAATGTTGCTGAACGCGGTTGCTGTTGCGCTATAGATTTTGTAGACACAAAGTTATTTAAGAAAGCGCAAAAATGTATATTTTGAAAACTATTGCTGACAGCTATTTCACCTTAGCATTTGAGCCCAGTCTTGTCGTACATGTTTGGAACACAACGGGCATTCTTCTTTCCAAATTTGGAGACCATCGCTCCAACAACACAATAGTAATCCCCCACCCTATCCTAAACCTTCCGGAATTATGCGGTTTTATTTACAGTTAATTGTTTATTTGTTCTTTCCAGATGAAAGAGTGGCGTATCTACACTATATTATATTTACAGGGTTGTTATTTTTACTTGCGCAAACAAACATGAGCAATGAACCTTTCCATTTTTAGCCATGCCCCGCCCATCTCTAGCTAAACTCCACCAACACCTCGCCGTGTTGGGATTGATCGATCCCCAAATTCCCTAGCTCTCAATTTCCAGAAAACTATACAGGGAAACTGTTGACTATTTTGTAACTAATTTGACTGGGCGCTGTTGCTGCCTATGGCAGCAACAGCGCCCAGTCAAATTAGTTTCAAAATATTCAACAGAATATTTACTAAATAGTAAAAGCAAACAATGTGTACAACAACGCATAGACCATCTTCAAATATGCGTTCGTGACGTACTTATCGACGTCATTGATGACGTCATTCATTATGATGTCATTGTACACATTACGCAGTTCATTATGACGTCATATGACGGGTGGGTACTCTGGAAAGGTGAAGTATACCCAAATCAGTACACCAGTATATAGTCGTTCTTTAATATTTATGAGTGCATCTGGATTGGCGCGGGTCCATGCCACATCAGTTACAATCAAGTCTGTATCAATCGCCATTACTTGTTAAAGTTCAACACATTTTATGCATCCAGTGACGACGCGTCATTCCAGTCTCTGCCAGTTAGTTGGTGTGTTGGTATCTGTGAACTGATTTAAAGGACACTTCCGGGATGATAAAAAGTGTGCTTTATTTGAAAGATTATTACATGTTTAATGAAATTGCGCCAGAATAATAACCAGATAGAAATAGCGTACGTAACCAACTATCGCTAGATAAAGTCGGTAAAATTGACAATTTTTCGCGCATCGGGGCGCTGCCATTTTATCGCGTCTAACTACGTCAGTCTCGCACCACCTCTATTGCTATGACTGGAGGAGCGAGGCCAATAGATGCGGGTATATATTTTAAGGAGGTATACGTAAATGATAATAGCAAACAAACCGCTGAAGCGATTCCAATGATTCTAGGATCTATAAATAGGTGCCGACCTCGGAATTAATATGATATAATGAATGTCAATATTGGACAAGCAGTTCAAAAGACTGGAACATAAAAAGATTTATTCATCTAAGATACGATCTGAGAATATGTTATCCTTTTTTTTGTTAAAATTCAGCATGAGATGGTTTTTGTCTCGCAGACTGTATCTTTGCGTATTGTCATTAAATTGGAGTGTGCTTAAAGCTGAAAGAAATGGCTATTTGCCTGACCAATTAAAATTTTGCTCACGTGAACATTGCCAGAGATATCACCAAATGAATTAAAATTTGGGCATAAAATCTGGGAATTTTCATCGTCGATCAATATTGCCCGGCAAGCTGCAATAATTTCAATAATTAATTTTGGCTTAGTTTTTCCCGCAGAGTGTATCTTTTGAACCACTAGGCCGATTCAAACATCCCTAGCATTGGATAAAGCTTCGAATTTGCAGCTACATGTAGATATCAGGAATTATTACAATCGGTTCTGTGGTTCCGGCAATATTATCATATCATATGTTTTCTTGGAATATATATATTTACACTGCCTGCGACACACGCTATAACGGCATCTTGAGTCGGCTGAGTATTTTGACAACACGCACGTGTCAAGTGTGCCACTTCATTTAACCCTTATCGCAAAGGTGTAAAATGCATAGGCCCTAATAGCCTACTTACAGAGATAGTGCAGGGGTACATTTTGAAAAAAATATGTTGCTGAAACGTGTTGCTGTCGTGCACAGCAATGACTTACAGCAGCATTGTTACCAAAATGAGCACATTCTGATAGGATAGAGAAAATGGAATCTATGCTTCAGCGGTCTAGGGGTTAACGATTCCCCACAGACTTCGGATACTAGAATTACTTGAAAACTTTCTAGCTTAACTGGACAATGTCCTAACGATTACAAATTAGCACATGTTAGACATCCATGCATATACATATTTACTGTACAGCCTTCGTGCTCGGCAACGATAGCTTTGGTGCGGGGATGACGTCAGGATCTCGTGAAATCGCGCTCTCGTTGCAAGAAAATGGCGCCGCCCGGGAGATAAAATAATCCCATGTTTGCGATGGTATAATTACTCGTAGGGGGCCTATTATTTGTCTATTGTTTTTATTTAGGATCAAATATGTTAGTCATATAATAGTCTTTCAAATAAAATACACTTTTACCAATCCCAGAATTTTCCTTTAAGATCTTATCCAAGTGTCTATTTACCATCCTCTTGACAGCCAAGACCACCACCCCCACCCCCGCTTCCTAGATGTAATTTATCTGCCTGGCCGTGTATTATACCAATCGTGATCCAGCGATTCCTTCCTTTAGCACAGAGGTGTAGACCTATATCCACTCGCTTGACAGCATGTCACAGTATATCCACTCACTTGACAGCATGTCACAGTATATCCACTCACTTGACAGCATGTCACAGTATTGTGGGGTGTCTTGTAGTTATAATGAAGACATCCTACTCTCAGCGTTCGACTGCGAGATGGTTCTTAATTGATTTATGCCATTTGACATCTCATCATCGGTATTCAACATCCCTTTGCTCAGTACCACCTCAAGTATTTGCGCATTTCTTGCACATCATTCACAAATTCTCCCTAGTCTCCTGTGTAACCTTGGACTCAGTGCACTTAGACGCGCGTATTTAACATGGTTTCCTTTCCGAATTGACCCGCTTAGCTCGCTAAACATGTTCTCCCCAGTACCAAACTGAACTCGTGTCACTGCGCGGGCGATCTAATCGATCTGTATATCCGAATGGTGGTATCTGTTTGCATCACCGAGTGTCGCTGTTCGATAAAGTCCTGTCTCTTCCTCTCCACTCCTCTATAGTTGTTCTGCTCTACTCTTCTCCAAGACACTTCGTCGCATCTGAAAGGGTTTAATGCATACTGTTCCTGGCTCTTTTTTGTCTTCTCTTCCAAAATGGCGTTGGCTTATATTATGCTGATCATGGGTTGTGAAATTTGCTCTTTAGCTTATCCTACCTTGTCAGATTGTATGCCTTAAACCTTTCCACGTTTACCGTCGATCATATGACGTCATAATACACTAAGTGACGTGTAGGATGACGTCATAATCATGACGTCATGAATGACTCGATGCAGTACGGCTTAAACGCTTAATAGTCCGACACGCTGTACGAATTGTATGTTTTTGTTATTTAATAAAAATGCTGTTGAATATTTTGAAACTAATTTGACTGGGTGCTGTTGTTGCCATAGGCAGCAACGGCACCCAGTCAAATTAGTTTCAAAGTACTCAACAGCTTACCTGTATAGTTTTCTGGAAATTGATAGTCAGGGAGTTCAGAGATCTATCGATTTCAACTCGAGAGAGTTGTGCGTGGAGCTTAGATAGAGATGGGTGGGGCATAGCTAAATCTGGATCGATTTCCACGTTACTTTATATACACGCCCCATAACCATGGCAAGATCGGATATATTACCGGGGGGGGGGGGGTGGCCTCTGGGTATTAAATGGTGCCGTGTCCGGGTGGTGCTTGTGCGCCCTCCCATTAACGGGAGAAAATTGGAAATTAGATTTAATTTCTAGAGCCACACATATTGAAGCAACAAATAAGCGGTTAAGTCTATAAATAGCATAAAGAAGTCAGGGATATGTGAACGCCATAAAAATCCAAACCGACTGATTAAATTAGTAACTGCGCAAAAAAGAAATAGGCCTAGTGCATTTTAGTAAAATACAAATTATATGCTTCACTATTTGTCTGGTAGATTTTTTGGCTATTATACTATTACTTTGTTAATATAAAATTACTGACAGAAAATACGCTACAATTTTGTCCGGGGTATATAGCAGATTGACTGACCTATTACGCAATTTGCTTTCGGACGACCTAACCAACCTCGTTAAGCCAAACATAATGGAACGTAACACAAGCTGTATGAGATGCTGCAGAAAATCAATATCCCTACGCCGTGATCACATTCCAGAGTAAATGGGAAACAATCCGCTTAGATGGCAGAGGCTTTTGCGCGTATTGAGTGGATATATACATGCGACATTACTTTACAGTTTCTCTCCTTTTACACGCACGCACGCACGCACGCACGCACGCACGCACGCACGCACGCACGCACGCACGCACGCACGCACGCACGCACGCACGCACGCACGCACGCACGCACGCACGCACGCACGCACGCACGCACGCAGGCAGGCAGGCAGGCAGGCAGGCAGGCACGCACGCACGCACGCACGCACGCACGCACGCTCGGGCAGAGAGTTAGGTATGTAGTCTTTATTATTGTCAAGCATTAGTTCTATGAACCCTGTCTTTGACGACGAACTGGCACTAGGATGTAGCTCATTCATCATATGGAATTTTACCTTTTTAAATTTTTCGACCCGAGTGGGGTTCGAACCCAGCAATTCTATGACACTTTTCGCCTAGCGTTTGGGAGGTGAGTGCTCTACCACCAGACCGGCATCCAGAGGACATAAATCCTCTATCACCGGACTGGCTTTAAACCACCCGTCTCACAACCAGACAAATTGACTGGAATTTTATGGTGTACATTCCAGATATTTTTACTTTTACATTTTCTGAGACCCCTCCTGCCAGATCACTAGGCACTCGCAGGTATGTAGTTCTTATTATTGCCAAGCATGTACGTAGGCAGGCAGCCAAGCAGCTAGGCAATCAAGCAGGCAGTCAGTCAGGTAGTCAGTCAGGCAGGCAGGCAGACAGGCAGGCAAGAGAGGGAGGTGGAGTGAGAGAAATGGGTGGGTGGGCGGGCCAACGAGCGGGAATCCTAGCAGGTGGGCGGGCGGGCGGGCGGGCGTGTGTGTTACCAAATATTATCTCCCGGAAATAGCAACGTCTCTCATCAACACCTTCCAAAAGAGCTAACTAATCTCACAATGCATGGCTTACGGTCCCTATATCTGCCCTATAGCATCACGATTGCTAATCTGAGTGGCGGCTTAAGAGATTTTTAATGATGTTACAGACAGCAGCAAAACGTTAATTAACGACTAATTAATAACCACCAGCTAATTAATTCCATAGCAATCTACCATGCGACTGACTGACATGCGAGGTAAATTAATGAAAGCAGGGTGCAAAAGGATGAAGCGGCCATGGAAAAATCAATTCTTGTTCTAGTCATCGACCGTTGCAAAATAATTCTCTCACTATTTGCCCTCTAAAAGCATAAATTCCTAGAGTAGAGATGTAGAGATGTTATTGCGAGCGCGCGCGCCGGCAGACTGACAGACAGTGGGCGCTTCACGAATTCGCGTCACGTGTTAATGATACCCCCCCCCCCACCCCCACATGTGACGCTAAACTGCTAATTTATTTTCATTCTCGTCAGCCCAGCACCGGGTTTTTGCATGATCCTAGGCGACCTCATATTTGAGAAGGGGTGCAGCCGTGTATATGCTCGTGTGCGTGTGCGTGTGCGTGTGCGTGTGCGTGTGCGTGTGCGTGTGCGTGTGCGTGTGCGTGTGCGTGTGCGTGTGCGTGTGCGTGTGCGTGTACATGCGCGTGCGCGTGTGTGTGGGTGGCTGGAGATACTCCCAACTTTTGCAATTTCCAGTTTTCTTTATTTCTTCCAGGCTGTGCAATATCATATGGAACTAAATCTTTCTATATCCTTCTTTGTGGTGTAGTAATAATTTACACAAGGGACACTAATTACAATATCTTTGGATGACTCCTTACAACACTGGATCCAGTGATTTCATTCCAAACATGTAATGCTACAGAGGACAAACATAGATTTTTATATTTTTCTTGTAATAATTAACACAGAGTGACCAAACAATACCAAGTTATTCTATTGTAAAGAACCCAAACTAATGAAGGAACGCATTTCTAGCTAAGCGTCGGTCACTTTTTCCGCATGAATTCACAGAAGCCTAATTTCAATATAACTATGCTGGTAAGCTGTTGAATATTTTGCAACTAATTCGACTGGGTGCTGTTGCTTCTTATGGCAGCAAAACCGACCAGTTAAACACGTCTACAATATTCAACAGAATGTTTATCAAACAGTAAATGCATCAAAAACACAATTCGTACACTTGACGGACATTTAAATGGTCATGACGTAGCCAGATATGGCATTCATTACGCATTTTAATTATGGCTTCAGCCGACACGTGACGTAATTAATTATGATGTCATATACTTAAGTGACAGATCTGACACATCCATTGTTTTTCAACTGCAATTAACTTGTTTTAATGGAGGATACTAATTTGTCCATCCATCATATGGCGTCATAATCAAGTACGTGACGGTTAGAATGACGACATAATCAATGACGTCATGAATAACGTAGATAAGTTGGTGACTGACTAAGCGCTGTTGTACGAATTGTATGTCTTTACTATTTAATATACATGCTGCTTAATATTTTGAAACTAATTTGACTGGGCGCTGTTCCTGCCGTAGGCAGCAACATGACACAGTCAAATTAGTTTCAAAATATCCAACATCTTACCTGTATACTTTTCTGGATATTGATATCAGGGAGTTCAGGGATCCATGTATACCAACACGAGCGAGGTGTGGGTGGAGCTTAGCTAGGGGTGGGCGGGGAATAGCTAAAACGGAGGTAGGTCCAATAGATTGCGCATATACATACGATTATCGGAGAAAATGAAGCGAGACCTAATAATTTGCTCACTTATACATTTACTTTGAAACCGAAAGCTCATAGATGAGAAGAAAAAAAATAACAAGGTGGTTGATTGTACTTTCTATAGTTTCTCTCAATTTAATCTTGGGCCGAGTTTAGGCGAAACCTCTCGTAGGTATTCTAGGGTAGATGATCGTGTGATCAGTTACCCTTGCGTAAATGACCACGTGTTTAAATTAAATTGATTTCAATGCAAACACGTGACCTACTCCGCTTAACCTTGCTGATAGGTGGGTAGCCTCGAGTAGGTACTAGAGTCTTATGTTGTCCTGGGTTGTCTAAAACAATGAAATATAACATTGATAATATTCTGCCATACCCTGCTTTTATAACGTCAATCCACAACATAATCATATTAACCTTAATTCAAATCTCTAGTGGATAGAACCCAGTCTCATCATACTCTGTTGCATTCGGGGTGCTCATTTTCATTTGAACATAGGTTTGTAGAACTTGCAACTTTATTTGATATTTTTCTAAGTATTTGTAAATAAGTTGCTAAAGTAATTAAAAAATAGTCAATTTGAATGGCGATATGTTGCCTCCTTGTCGTACTCATTTTCACAGCAAAAGTAACATGGTTCTGGTTTGAAACATATTTTTAATTACATTAAAACATGTCTTGTCTCTATCAATAAAACAGCAAAAAGGTTTTTGTTTTCAAAATCTAGGACCCCAGTTATAACGTAGCGTAACTAGTCAGTGAGAATATTATTAGTTAGAGAGCGAGAGAGAGAGAGAGAGAGAGAGAGAGAGAGAGAGAGAGAGAGAGAGAGAGAGAATTTGATCTAAACTTCAATATCGCCAATTCTTTACACTTTATGACGTCAACGTCTTTTTCAGAATGCATCAACACTCATGACGTCATGACCCTCGTCATTGGCTATTATTACGCCATAATTAATCTGCGCATTAAGACTAAAACACGACGTTCGCGCGGGGATACCGTATAGTATTGCCCTCGCGTGGGGGAAAAACCAGATCATGCATAACTGATCGTAACCAATGAAATAACAGCATATGGTCATGTGACTGAGGGGTAATAAAGCCTATTACTACCCCTCAGTAATATCGCAAAATACAACGTTTGCGCGTGTGGTAATAGCCTGTACCCCCCCCCCCCCCGCCAAAACTTTGGTGTAACTAATATTGTTCGCGTCATAGCTTTAGCAGCTTCCGGTGCGGGCGTTGGTCCGGTAGTACCGTTTGTGGGCTATGACGCTAGACTCTGTCACCAGTTGTGGGCTCGATCCCCGTCGATGCTATCACTGTAATGACACGAATACCTGTATAAACCTTCGTTTGTGATTGTTAATTTCCAGTTTCTTTATCCTGTAAGATTTTTCCAAATAGTCTAAATGAATTCACTTTAAATGTATGGGTTTGCGTCTTCCAATCGGCTTACAGTTGCTTCTCATTGCCTATGTGTTTCTTTCTGAAGACCCTGTTTTCTGATTTATTACGTTTTAATTTTGTGCATTATCGAGTTCACAATAATTAAGAGTAAGCTCATCTTGTATACGTCTACGCCAAAGTAAAGTTGAGTTTTCAGTGTACCACTATGTAATCAAATGAAAGATATCGTAACAAATGATGATTTCTCTCCCTATAAATTAATAGAATTTTAGTCGTGAATTTGAATATTAAGGTTACCCGTCCTTAATTCAACTTGGCATCTAACAAAAATTACAATAATGTATACAGAATGAAATCACCATATGCTAAGATTTATTTCGTATCTTTGAATTGACGTACATAACTTAAGCCTTAAGTATATTATTTTAAAATGTTATTTTCAAACATTCTTATGTGAATGTACGACTTTAACTCTTTAGCCCTCATATCAGCCAAAAATGGCTTCTACTGTGTTCTTGAGAAATGTCCATTTGCAGACCAAGAGAAGACTATTTTTGAAAATTTACCACTGGAATGACTGGCTCGATAACCGAGCCAGTCATTCCAGTGGTAAATTTTCAAAAATTGTATTTTTAAGTCTGCAAATGGACATTTTTAATGAGAAAATTTAATTTTTAGAAACAGATTCTATGGTTAAAGGGTTAATAACGCCATGAGACCACTGTGCGTGCACGAGGTGAAATGTCTGTCTATATGATACTTGCCACGTACTTTATTTAAACAGTATCGAAGAACTCGTCTGGCGACGCGCGTGTGGCGGCCACAAATACTTCTACGAGATAAATATATAAAAATGTATACAGGTGTTTATAACATGCTTCATGAGGCCCCTAGTAGCCTACAGGGGTGGGTGGAACTGGGCATAGATAGGCAACTATATTCGGAATTCCACAGATATTAAAATATAGGTAAAGGTTCACTACACTCACAGTAGGCTACATGATATATGAGGTAAACATATTTTTCAGTGCAGAAGCATTATTCATTTGAAAGCTTTATACAACAGTAACAACAACAACAACAACAACAACAACAACAACAACAACAACAACAACAACAACATCATCATCATCATCATCATCATCATCAACAACAACAACCACAACAACAACAACATTATCATTGGTATCCTCATTCGTTATTGTCTTTATTATTGATGTAGTTTTCGTCGTCGTCGTCGTCGTCGTCGTCGTTTGTCGTCGTCGTCGTTGTCGTCGCTCTCGTGACCGCAGTTGCTGCTGTTATTGTTGCTGCTGCAGTTGGTGATGGTGGCGGCTGTGATGTCGCTGTTGAGATACGGCTTTGTCCCAAAAATAGACAGCGAGGGTAAACTAAATCCGTAAAAATA
This sequence comes from Chaetoderma sp. LZ-2023a, assembly GCA_034401795.1. Lineage (NCBI taxonomy): Eukaryota > Metazoa > Mollusca > Caudofoveata > Chaetodermatida > Chaetodermatidae > Chaetoderma > Chaetoderma sp. LZ-2023a. Next base: position 24,731,104 of record CM067365.1, on the reverse strand, counting down.
CCATGAAACAGGGGCGTCGCCAGCTACTAGAGATTGGTAGGGCAATGTCTGGGCACGTCTGAGAGGGGATTTTCTCCTCCCAAAGAAAGGGATTTCGGTGTTTCCTTACTGAAATTCTTTTGAAAATAGGACCTTCTGAGAAGTCATTTCATGCATTCTGATAACAATAACCTGTTGAATATTTTGAAAGAAATTTCACCGGGAGCCGTTGCAGCAACGGCTTTCAGTCAAATTTCTTTCAATATATTCAACAGATTAAAGTTTACATCGTAAAAATTTACTTGCCGTGTTTGGTCTGATGGGTTACATGGCTAACAAGCAAATACTAGTTATACTTTCATGATTTGACTAGTTTCCCCATCATACCGCTCACGACGCCCCTGTGGAATATTTGTTTGTGTATCATAGCTATGAGGACGACGCGCGTGATGCTCAACTACCCGCCGTGTCAAAGTCACGTGGTTAACAGACCTAACCGGTTCAGAAGCATTTAGATGTGTACTCTTATTTGAATTTATTTTAATTATACTTTTAAACTATATTTAACTTACTTGACAAGTTTTTATGTCAAGTAGAAATGATGGACACAGGCATTGTAGGCCAAATTAAAACAACGGATTTATATCAAAAGTACGTATATTCTCCAGATTGATTGGGAATATTCTAAACATAGACTATGGTACACACCTGCGTATGAGCGGCATAGTATGGACCAGCAAACAGTGGCCAATAAAGACAGGTGGCCACGTAGCCAAACACTGTCGCTACGGCATACATTAGACGTGCTGTGGCCCAAAAGATACCGGTTCTTTAAGATGGGTGGTCAGAAGATATGAATTACGCCATTATAGCGTCATTAATGACGTGGATAAGTACGTAACGAACGCATATTTGAATACGGACTATGCGTTGTTGTACGAATTGTATGTCTTTACTATTTAATAAATATTCTGTTGAATATTTTGGAACTAATTTGACCGGACAAAATATTCAACAGCTTACCTGTATAGTTTTCAAGAAATTGATAGTTAGTTCGGGGATCGATCAATTCCAACACGGCGACGTGTGGGTGGAGCTTAGCTAGAGGTGGGCTGGGCATAGCTAAAACTGGAGAGCTCCATTTGTTTATCCATGACTGTTCATAAATCGGAAACTGCTAAAACCTTATTATTGAACTTTAACGCAGAGGAACTCATAGCTTATCTATGCTAGGATGTCTGCTGACTGCGCGTGCTTATCGACGTTGCGATAATAAATGGAATATGACCTCATTTATTTGTACGCAATTAATCTTCTCTATTGAATTACATGTATTGTGTCTACGACGCACTTTATAACAAAATACTGCTATCATGACATTGTTATAAAATATAGGCATATCATTTGATAATTCGACGCAATTGACGAAAATGGGTCCGTAATTAAGCGCGCTACATTATATAATAAACAAAGACCACAGAAAAAATTGCTTAATGTAGGCAGGCATAGGGCTTACATTAGATAATACAGTACAGCTCATAAATAGGCTACCTTATTTCCAAAGCAAACTCCCACAGAGAAACGCCAGTTAGTACAATTTTGAATACGATGTAAGAAATGTTCCGTTGAATATCTTGTACTTAATTTGTTTATAAGCAATTATTGTATGCACCCGTAGGCAGCAATGTCTTCCAATCAAATTAAGTTCAAAATATTCAACAGTACGCTTTTTTTTGTTTTGAACACTGGTTAACTTGTTTCTGGGCTGTACAGTATCATAGCTATGACACAAAGATGCTAATATAATTTGTATCGAGTACTATGAATAATTTTGACATCGAAACGAATGATGTCCGTTCTAACGGGTGGGTGTGTCTGAGACACCGATCGGTACTAAACACGGCAGATAGACGAGTTATTTAATAACCCATTTTAGCCACATTTTCATTGTATACCGGTATCCCAATGGACAGTTTCTGTTTTAGCTATGTCCCACCCATCTCTAGCTAAGCTCCACCCACACATTATTGTTATCATCTGTCTGTATTTGTGTACATAAATGTAAAAATTGTGTATATATATATATATATTCTTGTGAGGGCCTCTCTAAAATCAGGTCACTGAAGATGTACCCTCAGTAAATAAAGATTATTATTATTATTATTATTATTATTATTTTTATTATTATTATTATTATTATTATTATTATTATTATTATTATTACACCTCGCTCGTGTTGGAATCGATCGATCTCTGAACTCCCTGACTATCAATTTCAAGAAAACTATATAGGTAAGCTGTTGAATATTTTGAAACTAATTTGATGCCATGGTATATGTATGTTTATTAAATAGCAAAGCCACAATTCGTACAACGTGTCGGAGACGGACTATTTGTAATCACACATGACGTCATTATGACGTCAATATTCACGTCACTAAGGTAAATTATGACGTCAGAATTATCGATGGATAAACCTGGAAAGGTCAATTATTCGTTCTTGAGGAACCTATCTACGACGTCATTGATTATGACCTGATCCTACACGTCACGTAGTAGATTATGACGTAGTAGTAGTAGTGGTAGTAGTAGTAGTAGTAGTAGTAGTAGTAGTAGCGGCAGCGGCGACAGCAACAGCAACAGCAGCAGCAGCAGCAGCAGTAAGGGCTGAAGTAGCAGCAGTAGTAATAATAGCAACAGTAGTTCAAGTTTAAAATCTGTCTATATTATACTAACTGTGTAAAGCATAGGTACTATTCGCAGACTTCCGTGGAAGTCTGTGCTCTGTGGAAGTAAATAACTAGGCAATTTGTTATGGCAGTGAAGATAGAACATATGCAGTTAAATATATAATGTTTTATAAATATATACATGCTTACATAACAATACTCATATGATCATAATAACCTTTCGAGCCGTAAGTACCAGAATCTCAGTTTCAACGTAATTGTACAGGAAAAATGTTGAATATTTTGAAACAGACCCGACAGGAATCTGTTTCTGCCATAAACAGCAACAGCTCCCAATCAGGCCAGCTTGGAAATATCCATCGGGATATAGTGTATGGTTTTGATGGTGGGCTTTCGGTTTGGAAGGGTTACTATTCCTGGTTCTCACTCGAGTTGCAAGACGTTACTGGAGCCATTGACCTATTTCAGTGAATATCATGGCGGGCGAACATTGGATGCGTCAGAGTAATAGTTAATGAGCTAGCCGGATAATAACTCATCAGTTGCCATATTCAGTGGGGAGTACATGTTTGTAATATTTTCATTTACGAGAATTATAAATGTAATTTTCGTAATTTTGATAGGCCTATTGCATATGGGTGGCCTGTGGCTGGAAATAAACAGGCACTTTGTTTTGACAGTGGAGAATATATGCAATTAATTATACAATGCGATATAAATATATATTTATGCTTAGGGCTTACATAACAATACGCATACGTTCATATTAATTCTTCGAACCGTGGGCTCCCAGAGTCTCAATTTCAACGTAACTGTACAGGAAAACTGCTGAATATTTTGAATCAAATCTGGCAGGAACCTGTTTCTGCCATAAGCAGCAACAGCAGCCAGTTAGGCCAGCTTGAAAATACCCAGTAGAATAACGTGAAGGATTTTGATGCGTTGACCTCGAGTTGATATGGTTAATATTATTGGCTCGCGTTCGAGTTGCATAAAGTTACTGGCGCCATTGGTCCTGTTCAGTAAATATCATGTTGGGTGAACTTTAGATGCTTCAAGGTGACAATCAGTAAGCGAGCCCGATAATTACTTATTAATTGACAACCATATTCATTAAAGTGGACATATTTGTCATATTTTCAGCTTTGAAAGTTTAAAAAATTTGTATGGTTTTATATAGACAGGCCTATTGCATATTTTGAAGAGTATTTTAATTTTTTCGTCGCTGATGTTATTTATGTAATGTACGTATTTTTGCCTCTCATTTGCGTGTTTACTACAATAAAACAAAAATCCATTTCATCATCAAAAACATTGCACCTGTCACAAAGTCTGTCCGTCCCGCCTGTACCAACGTACCAGACTCTATCTGCAGTCTGTGGTTTAGCGTTTTAATAATAATGATAATAAATAATAATAATAATAATAATAATAATAATAATAATAATAATAATAATAATAATAATAATAATAATAATAATAATAATCGTTATTTATTGAGGGTAGCACTTCAAGTACACGGCCTGATCTAGCAGAGGCCCTCATTAACATATATACACATTTTCTATATATATATATATATATAAGTACAAATTTATACATCTATGTACAGACAAGGAACGTAGGGAATCTATTTCTTATAATCATATAATATTCTGAATGTATTAAGAGTAATTTGAACAAAAGCTACTGATGCTTTCAACAGCAGCAAACTTTCAATCAAATTAGCATTGATATATTCAGCATTGTAAAGTAAATTCCTTTCTTTTCTGCTGAAATGCTTTGGAAACAATGCAAAAAATAGAAATAACGATATTTTTATGTGCTAAAATATAGAAACTAATTCTCAATTTCGTAGACAAATACAGCTAAGCACATTATAACATACGATTATACATACATACAGAAACAATAGATTTAGTACAATTATTATCATTACCCACGCCGTCGAATGTCTTAACCCTTTAGTGACTAAATTTGTCAGGAAAACCTCGATTAGGTCTATCTATTGTGAAATGTCCGTTTCCAGAACAAGACAATGCCATTCTTGGAAATTTACCACCGGAAAGACTGGCTCGATTATCGCGCCTGTCATTCCTGTCATAAATTTTCAAAAATAGTCCTCTGGACTGCAAATGGTCATTTCTCTAGCCGATTTTATGGACGTGTTTCTAGGCTTGTGCATTTATGGGTCAAAGAGCGGAAGAATCACCAAATTTGACATAGCACTTCATAATGTAGGATAAAATCAGAAGGTTTAATCGAAGGTTTGTATCTTAAAGGTTAATTAGGCATATATAGTTTACTGAAATTAAGAACTTACCAAAGCACATGCACTCCCAATCACACACACTCACTTCCACACGCACACAAACTAATGTACATACACTCCCGTGGGTTTACATCCAATATAGTAGGTCTACGCCACCATCTAACCATTTCAACACTAGTATTAGTACTCAAGGCATGCTATTAAGCTGTTGCATATCTTAAGCATAATTTGAATGAAAGGTCTTGATACCTTCGGCAGCAACACTATCCGGTCAAATTAGTATCAAAATTATACAGCAAGGGAACCTATTTTGTGTCTACATTTCGTGCTCTAATGATAAAGGATCGGGAAAATTGAAAGATATACGATGGATACATTCATCACAAAGTAAGCATTTGGTCCGTAAGTGTGCACAATCACATACTAATGTGATGGACAATAGTATAATACAATTTCACAATGCATACACAAAACTATTTACATTAGGAGAAGTATTTTCCATGCATGTACTATATGACTATCCTGAAACTCTAACCTTTGGATTGGCGATATGTGAAATGGTCATTTGCTGGTCCGGAGGAGTGTTTACGACAATTGGACACAGGAATGATTGACTCGGTTACCGAGCCAGTTATTCCAGTGCTCCATTGTCGGAAACACTCCTCCCCTAGGCCGCCAATGTCCTTTCATTGTATGTTTACGGTTATCTTTTTTTTCCTTTTTTTTTTTAAAACATATTTTTATTGTAATAAATGTATTTAGAGAAAAGGATCTTGTGGCATGCTCGTTTAACATACAATTATCCTTTTCAAATAGAAATATTATATAACGGTAGTTAAATTAGCGAGCGTGCGAGTGAGCGAGCGAGCGAGCGAAAGAGAGAGAGAGAGAGAAGAGAGAAGAGCGAGAGAGAGAGAGAGAGAGAGAGAGAGAGAGAAGAGAAGAGAAGAGAAGAGAGAGGAGAGAGAGAGAGAAAGAGAGAGAAGAGAGAGAGAGCGAAAGAGAGAGAAGAGAGAGAGCGAAAGAGAGAGTGAGAGAGAGAGAGAGAGAGAAGAGAGAGAGAGAGAGAGAGAAGAGAAGAGAAGAGAAGAGAGAGGAGAGAGAGTGAGAAAGAGAGAGAAGAGAGAGAGCGAAAGAGAGAGAGAGAGAGAGAGAGAGAGAGAGAGAGAGAGAGAGAGAGAGAGAGAGAGAGAGAGTGCACACGAGAGCGCCTTTATAAATGATATCACAAAGAACTATTAGCATTACATTGCTCGGAAATGATCATATGCAGACCAAAAGAACACTCCTCCTGAAAATGTATGACCCGAATGACAGGCTCAGTCAGTGAACCAGTCATTCCAGTGGTAAACCCACAAAGAGCAGTTGACCTTTCGGTCCGCAGATGGACACTTCCCAACAGACAATGCTCTGGAGAGTGCTCTAACTGTCTTTAAAGCAGACATTAATTTAATTCAAATGATTATAAATAAACAATTGTTAAATATAATTTAATAGAAGATGTGTATGTGTAGACAAGGAGAAGACTCTTCTCGAAGATTCATCACTTCAACGACAGGTTCAGTTGCTGAGCCAATGATTCCAGTGAGGAGCCCTCGAAAACAGTTGACTCCTGGCCAGCAGATGGGAATTTTGTTCAACATATTGCTAACCTAACGGGATATAGTCGATATACACGTTTTAACTGTTCTCAGTGATTTTAATTTGCAGTTATAACTAGGTTGTTATTACTAATTATCAGGACTATTGTTCCGATGCCCATTTGCGGGTCTGGGGGAAGTGTTTCCGAGAATTGGACACCGGAATGACTAGCTCGGTTTCTGAGTCATTCATTCCGCTGCTCATTTTTCTGGAACACGCCTCTCTTGATCAACAAATGGTCATTTTTGTATGTTTTATCTCTATTGTGCTAAAGTGACAATACTTATCGCTTCCCGGTAGGGTAATTGTTTCTAATAAGAAATCTTATTTAATGATATTGCAAAATATTAGTGTGCTTGAGGTTTCTAAAGTCGTGTTCTCACTAGAGAGTTAATCAGGAATAACGCCATACTGAAGTATGGCGTTATTCCCGATTAACACTCTAGTGAGAACACGGCCTAATTCCGATATCTATTTAATAACATATTGCTGTTCTAAGGTATCTTTAACATATTTTACTGCTCGTTTTTTTGTCGATGTGTTCTTCATAAAACGAATTGGCAATTCCTGCCCAGTTTAAAATATCTTTGATTCATTCAGTTCATTTAATTTTGAAACTATGTTGTCTTGACATGCATAGGGCAATAAGTACAGAGGACAATTGCCGTACACACGGTTAACAAGGTCGACACAGAATCTAATCATATTGCACTTTATCAGGATGTCTGATGGATACCGCCCCATCAGTCATAGCATTTAGCGTTGATTTCTTCAGTAACAGTATAGTTTTAATTGGCATGATTCGATTATGTTTGTCTTTTCATAATCCCACGTTTCACAGGCATAGAGAAGGACAGGTGTGATCATGGTATCAATGTGATCATGGTATCAATGTGATCATGGTATCAATGTGATCATGGTATCAATGTGATCATGGTATCAATGTGATCAGTGTATCAATGTGATCATGGTATCAATGTGATCATGGTATCAATGTGATCATGGTATCAATGTGATCAGTGTATCAATGTGATCAGTGTATCAATGTGATCATGGTAACAATGTGATCATGGTATCAATGTGATCATGGTATCAATGTGATCATGGTATCAATGTGATCATGGTGTCAATGTGATCAGTGTATCAATGTGATCATGGTATCAATGTGATCAGTGTATCAATGTGATCATGGTATCAATGTGATCAGTGTATCAATGTGATCAGTGTATCAATGTGATCATGGTATCAATGTGATCAGGGTATCAATGTGATCATGGTATCAATGTGATCTGTGTATCAATGTGATCAGTGTATCAATGTGATCATGGTATCAATGTGATCATGGTATCAATGTGATTAGTGTATCAATGTGATCATGGTATCAATGTGATCATGGTATCAATGTGATCAGGGTATCAATGTGATCATGGTATCAATGTGATCTGTGTATCAATGTGATCAGTGTATCAATGTGATCTGTGTATCAATGTGATTATGGTATCAATGTGATCATGGTATCAATGTGATCATGGTATCAATGTGATCATGGTATCAATGTGATCTGTGTATCAATGTGATAAGTGTATCAATGTGATCTGTGTATCAATGTGATCAGTGTATCAATGTGATCATGGTATCAATGGGATCAGTGTATCAATGTGATCATGGTATCAATGTGATCATGGAATCAATGTGATCTGTGTATCAATGTGATCATGGTATCAATGTGATCTGTGTATCAATGTGATCATGGTGTCAATGTGATCATGGTACCAATGTGATCATGGTATCAATGTGATCATGGTACCAATGTGATCTGTGTGTCAATGTGATCATGGTATCAATGTGATCATGGTATCACATAATAGCATTGTAAATCTAGTGAGATGTTATTTTCCTTGATTTTCATAATTAGAGCATGCGTCGCTTTTGATCCCTGATTCAAATTTATTTTTCTGCACTCAGAAGTTTCCATTATATTTCAAATTTACTTTAAAAAAATAATATTCATCGACGATTTCTAGTTCATGGGCGCCGGTTTGGAATTTTGTCAATATATATATTTTTGTTTGGAGAAGACCATGCCCTTGGTTTTTGAGTAGCTTACGTTTAGTCGCCATTTAGAGCAATACCTAAGGAAACTGTTCAAGGCGTTCTGTATGTTGTATCTGCCATGATCGCTGTATCATCCGTATATAGTACAGTAGCCAAGTATAGGAACCGGTCCAGGTTCTCATAAGCCAGTTCACGTATAGATCTTAATCCAATGCTTCCAAAAGTCATATATATATATATATATATATATATATATATATATATATATATATATATATATATATATATATATATATATATATATATATATATATATATATATATATATATATATATATATATATATATATATATATATATATATATATATATATATATATATATATATGTATATATATGCATATATATATATATATTTATGTATTTCTTTTTTATATTTCTCAGGCTATGTGGCCTCAACAGCCTGTTTCACGAATAAAACTACATCAAATATCACACGGCCGCAGAAGAGGGTGTGGGGCTGTGGTTGTCACCACTTCGTCATAGAGGAGTGTACCCCCAAGGCCTTATGTAGCTGATATATGTATGTGATAGGATGATAAGAGTCAGGAGCGATGGTGAGTCGGGTGTGGTAGGCTGAGGAGCGTGGGTGGGGCTGGACGGGGGGGGGGTGGTGGTTAAGGTGGTGTGAGAATGGTAAGGTGTGGTATTAGGTGGGTGGGTTGTTGAACTCCTTGCTCTGGCCAAGTTTGTATTACTGACCCGGCCACTCACGGCGTGCCGGATAGAGTATTGAACATGTATATAAACGCGCTTCAAACGGCCACCTCACGGAGTAACACATATGGTTAGTAAGGACAGATTATCCACTAATACATACCAGCTGTTATAGACAACCTGCCCGAGCCATAATCTGGTGGTTCTATAGGGCGGTCGGTCGTAAGAACATCTGTCTTAAAGGACCACGATATGTGGGGCCGAATGGCGGACAGGTGCTGATAATGGTCGGATGGACAGTACAGCTCAGAAATAAATGCTCATGGTTCCTCAAGCAAAAATAGAAACATGCTAATTAGTAGAAGTTTGAACACGATATAAGAAATGCTCTGCTGAATCTTTTAAACCGCCTTAGGCAGCAATGTCTTACAATAGAATTATGTTCAAAATATTTGACAGGACGTGGTACGTTATTTCTCCGTCTACTGTGGGTGTAGATCAGACATATGGCGCAGATAGACAACTAATTAGTGGACGAGAGCACACAGCCTCGCTTCCATGCAGCGATCAGCTATTCCTTCAGGTTATTTTCTTACCAAGCGGGGTGCCATATAGTTCCTTTGGGCTGTTAAAATGAAATAACTCTACTGGAACCCGGGTGCGCGAATCTAGTGGCATCCGAGTAAATAGATATAGACAGACATTCGTAGAAAAGAAAACACGATAGCTTGTCAGGTTATTAGGTTTACGGTGATAGCAACGAACTGTGAGATTCCAGTGCTGAGAAAGCAATGTCCATTAACATGAGAAGTGGTGGAGGAGATGGAGGGAGGGAGGGAGGGGGAAGGGAGGGAGGTGGGAGGGAGGGAGGGAGAGAGAGAGAGAGAGGGAGGGGGGATGGAGAGAGAGAGAGGGGGGAGAGGGAGGAGGGGAGATTGAGAGAGAGAGAGAGGGAGAGAGGGAGCGAGGGAGGCAGCGAGAGAGGGAGAGGGGGAGAGGGAGAGAGAGAGGGAGGGGAGGGGGAGAGGGAAGGGGGAGAGAGATAGATAGGGAGAGAGAGAGGGAAAGGGGGAGAGCGAGCGAGGCAGAGAGAGAGAGAGAGAGGGAGAGGGGGGTAGGGAGAGAGAGGGAGAGAGAGGGAGAGAGAGAGAGAGAGAGAGAGAGAGAGAAGAATAAGAAAAAGAGAGCATGAGTGCACACTTCAGCGTCAGTTTGTTAGGCGTGTGTGCCTGTGTATATGAAAACTCCGATTCTGAACCAAAAGATATTTGCGGTATTTTTTTAACGATGGGTGTTTTGGCCGTGTTTCAAGACTTTTTCTTTGCTATAGTCCTCGATACTTGCATTACATTTCCACCTTTGAGAAGCGACTGCCACCCAGCTAACATAATACCGTGCCACATTCGTGTGGGGTTTTTTTTCTCTCAAGATCAACGCTTTCATCCATCTATTCTGAACAAATATCAGCCGAGATTGGTTATTTTAGTTTAATATTTTAAAATTGTTCATTGAAAGACGTCGCTGTTATGGCCATCAGTAACGTTCAAGCAAATAATTCTCAAGATGTTTAGCTTTATACCAGTTAAATCGTAACGCAGCTGTCGTCTGTTGTAAATGTCGTCTGTTAAGGGTTAAATACAGATAAAAGAGAAGACCCCGCTCTTCTCGTAACAGCCCATTTATCATTATTTATTATCATTGCTCGTTTTTTACTAGACAAAAATATTAAATCCATCAGAAAGCCGCCTGAACATAATGGCTATTCTGTCTGCTGCTGTAATTATCCGTGCTAAGATTGATAGCATTGCGTCGGCTATGTAGAATATATGACGCTCTACACTTGTGCGCTCTTAATTTCATCACAATTACGTCATATTTCCCACAGACCATAAATTATTGTTTCTGTTTCTGGCGCTAATATTTTAATTTTATTAGCACATGTCTATGTTCACATGAATTAGTGGAACATTATATATTGTGATGGTTTACGTCTCCATATATGTTGGTTACTCACAGAAACTGATGCCACTGGGACACCTTGAAACTATTAAAACCGATTATAAATATTCAACGTGGCCAACAAGATGGCCGCCGTTTAAGGAAAATCTACCGAAATGAGCACTGATTATCCAAACAGACAGAGAAATTTAAGTCCGTGTCTTTGGTGAGATCGCGGCCTTAGAGACCGCGATATCCACGAACCAAAACCACCCAAAGACATATTTCTAAGTAACGGAGGAATCCAGTTTATCCATCAACCATATTACGTCATAATCATATACGTGACGCATAGGATGGCGTCATAATACATTGCGTCATGAATGACTCGATTTAGTCCGTCTTCAACGTTTAATAGTCCGCCAGGTTGTACGAATTGTATGTCTTTATTATTTAATAAACATGCTGTTGATTAATCTTGAAAGTAATTTGATTGGGCACTGTCGCTGCTATTGAACATATTACCTACATAGTTTTCCTGAGACAGATTCGGAGGCCGTGTTCTCACTAGAGAGTTAATCTTGCATGGCGTTGTAACGCGCCAATATCGAATTTGCGCCGTTAGCCAATGGCGCAGGGACCAATATAGAATTTGATATCGGCGAGCCCGTTGGCCAATGCTAATTTGACTGGGCGCGGTTGCTGCTATAAGCACCAAGAGCGCCCGATACATTAGTTTTAACTTATATAGGTTTCTGGGAATTGATAGTCAGTGAGTTCAAGGATCGATCAATCCCAACACAGGCGAAATGTGGGTGGAGCTTAGCTAAAGATGGGCGGGCATTTCTAAAACCGGATTCCCCCATTTGTGTAACCACTATATAAAGGGAAAGGTGTAATTTAGTGCAAGTGTATTGATATTTTTACTTTATTATCAGCACCAGTGGGGCTTTTAAAAGGTACGAGCTATGTTTGGCGTCTGTCCAAACCTTCTAATTGGCATCCGTGTACTTTGTATACCGTGTATTCAGTTAGCTCTACGGTCTTGATATGATAGAATTAAACTGAATTGCATTTATTTACACCCACACTTTTTATAAAGTATATGTGGGCATGTTTTGTATTCCCCATTATTCTGTCAATTTCTCTGGACATATTTACGTGCCTATTATTAGTATATGGATATCGTACCGAATTTCCATTGGTATTCAACGGCATGTACTGCTATATGTGCAAAATTTGGTGCTAACATAGACTTATTATAGCCATAGACTTGGCTTCCGCATACCTGCATATGGGACTTGTTGTCCCGACCGCCGATGACGTGAGTTCAGCAAACCGCAAGTGCACATACCCGAGTATTTCTGACTGCCTGACGCAGATAATCAACTGCATATAATTATAATCTCCAAAAAGGACAAGAATTCCGCTTTTGGTAATTAGAATCGAAACATGGTGAGGGTATGCACATGAACAATCTAGTCGCTTATACGATATCTAGGAGTCAGAGCATTGGATGCTGGGTAGCATTGCACGCTGGTTGGCATTGTATGCTAGGTAAATAGAACAGAAATCAACTGGCGTCTCATATCTCGTGCATAAGTGTCTACATTTAATGAGACACGATAACTTTAAGGAGAAGATTCTTTGTAAATGGGTATCAGGGACTTCAAAGGATTTTTGTGAATTTAATAGGTGCAACACTTTTTCCATTTCAGTTTCTTTTCGTAAATACTTTTAAAAATTATCTACAAGCAAATATGCATCACTATATGTACACACGGAATATTCTGTGTCGCATCCTAAAACTATTAAATAATAGTTATTACAACTACCATAGGCCTACATAAACTATTCAGGAGGCTGCTGACAATACAGAAAACGGAAATAATAATAATGCATGTGACTATTTAGTCAAATGACTTGTCAACCGTAACAGTAGTCATGGTATTATCAATATCACTCAAAATCCTCCAGGGATATATAAGACATTACTGCGTAAAGTTTTCACATTTGCAAACAATACTTTTGACAAGTCATAAATTAGATGGTGCCCCGTTTACCAATCCGGACGTATATGTAATCTGCTAACATGAACATACCTTAGGCCGTGTTCTCACTAGAGACTTAATCAAGAATAACGCCATACTGAAGTATGGCGTTATTCCTGATTAAGTCTCTAGCGCGAACACGACCTTAGATCAATATTACAGACACTTTGTTGAGGTAATAATGAACTGCAAAAAGAGCAAAATTAAAACTGTTTCAATATAATACTTGTATCGTTACTGGTTAGGTGTATCATTATTAATTATAATAGCAATAGTATTGTTCATCAATTTCGATAAGCAATTCGCCCTTTCTCATTGAATCGTTTCGTAATACAAGCGGTAAATGTACACAGCGCTATTAATTTGTTGCGCCTTTGGTCATTGATTAGGTGCTTCATTATGAATGTATTCGGTCTGAATCTGAAGTATTTGTCTAGGTAGTTTACGTTTCACGTTTATTACACTCATGCTACCGAGGCAGCATATGATAGATAGATAGATAGATATTTTATTGCAAAAATCCAACATAAGGATACGGCAATACAAGTACAATCGTATAAATAAACAAGATATATGAAACAACTATAGGCCCTAAATAAATAAATAAACACTTAATTAAATATATACATATTATACAAAGCAATAGGCAAATCGCGTCCACAACCGGATTAACTACTGCAAACGATTGATCCACATCAAGTTATGCGCCGGACATGTGCAGCCCCGCCCACGTTCTGAGCGTGTTTGGATCGATTTATGTACTTTGAACCTTCAGGTCACATGATCCCCTTTTTTCAAGGTGACTATACAGATAGGTTGCTGAATATTTTGAAACTAACCAGACCGGGCGCCATTGCAGTCTACGAGTGCACCAACACCCAGCCGAACTAGCCTCAAAATGCCAACAGAATGTTCATCAGATAGTAATTAACCATTCAAAGGATCTGTAAAATTGACGGACCTTTAAATGATTATGGTTGAGTTAAATCCGTCATTCGTTAGGTAGTTTGATTGTGACGTCAGCCTACATATGGCGTAATTGATTGTGACGTCATATACTTGAGTGACTAATCGGATCTCACCATTGGAGATATTTATGAGCAACTGTTATATTAGTATACGGTTTTTATAAATCTTACGATGAAGTGGGGAACATTACCTCAAGGCATTTCGTTTCTCCATAATGACGTTTACAAATTTTAGAATCATTTTAGATATGTCTGTAGAGCCACGATTGCATGACATTAAAAAGACAAATTATCTTGCTCATTTAAAAAATCAAAGTTAGAACAGCTGGACAACTCCGAAAATAAAGAATCCCTAGCTTCCTGGAATGTAGGACATTCTGAGACAAAGTGTCTCTCATCTTCTACTTTATTTAGATTGCAAAGATTACAGAGTCGGGACTCTACAGGTATCTTGGCCCGACAGTATCTATCTATTTCGATATGCAGACAGTGAGCGCTGAGCCTTAGCTTTGAAAATTCTCTGCGCTTTAAAACTATGGGCTGTGAGAAAATAAAATTTTCAGGATTAAAATTATCTTTAAAAAGCTTATAACTGCGCAATTTAGGGGTTTTCCCGGAGTCGGTTATATGCCATATCCATGCAGAAATGTATTCATTCTTGATGGTGTCCTGAAATAATTTAATAATCTTATGTCTTTATAATGATCCCTGGGTTTCTCAAACACTAATTAGATTGAATTTCGACAGCAGGAGCTGAACACACGCTGACGAATTAGAATCATCTTTTAGTGAATATGATTCTATGTATGCCTTCCGTACAATGGACAACGAATCGGCGTTGCATAATCTAAGCCAGTATTTCATAGCTTGTGGGAGAAGGGTTATTAACGCGGGAAATTGGCCCAGGTCACCATGCACAGCATGGTATATGAGGGTATATATTTATAACAATTGAGGGTATATATTTATAACAATTATTATGGCGAGTAAAGTGACAAAATATACAGTGATTATCATGAGGTTAATAAATGAATACTAATTACTTTAATAACAGCGATAATAGAATTGGTGACTTATTTTTTCTTGGCATATAAAAGGTATTTACAAATTTTGTGGAGAACTGGCCTGTTACATATTGAAAGAAGTCCTTTTGCTTTTTCTATCGTGGTATTGGTTAGGTAGTAAGAAGGGATTAGTCTTTGTCGTTCAGTGCTAAATTTTGTGCAATGAAAAAGAAAGTGTAATTGCAATTACATGCATCACAGATGCGCTCATTTCGATCAATCCCCTCCCATCTCTTGATCTCGATGTCTAGTTGGTGGTCTAATGTTCTGAAGTGGCACAGAATTATAACGTCGCGATATGGCAATACAACAAAATATTTTCCAAATACCGAATCACTCATGTTATTGTAAAACATTAATTGGCTTGAATTGGAAATTTCAGCTCTATATTTTTCATTGAATTGAGTTTGTAAAGCTATTCTTACCTGCCTAGTGATGTTAGTCTTATTTACGTTTTCTGCGTTAATCCTGTTATTGTCAGTATTTCTTTAACTTTTTTACCATTTAAGCTTGATATTCATTGTCTCCGTATACTGTAGGCAGCTAAAGTAAAGAATAGACGAAAGCTTTCCATATCCAGCGTTTGCGATATCCGCCCAAAATCGAATTATAATGCACTGTATTATAATATTTAATGGGTATTTACCTAACTCTGTATAGAGCATAACATTCGGGGTACTCTTCTTCATTTATAACAAAATTTTTATAAAATCGTATTTGGTAAATTTCTAGCAGTTTCGTGTTTTCAAAGCCCCAGATTTCGATAAACCATAGACTCAAAAAGTGTTCACTGTAAATCTATCAGGATGATTCTTTCCACTGCTAAGGCAAAGCATTCGAATAAGTCCTGAAATTCGTCTCCTAGTGAATTTGGTTGACATATAGTGGAAAAGCGCTCGTTTCTTGGCGTATGTCCATCATATCTCTCCACACTTCCACTGGCAGTCTGTGGGTTCCAGTCATAAATCTGTAGAGAACTCTAGATAGATTTTGTGGGAGGGATAATAAATAATTTTCTAATTTGAATTTTTATTTAAAATTTCTACAAAATATACACATGCAGCTGTTGGAGATTTCACCTCTTCATTTCTGGATGTACCGGTCTGGAAGCTGTTGTTTTATCATATATTTAAACAAATCAACATTCGTAGGGTTTTGACTAGTGCATGTATCTGAAAGTGTTGTTTAATTATCTTCTTATGTGTAGTAACCAGGGACATTGAAACGCGTTGCTGGCATATAAATGAAATAGTACAATGTACAGTCTCATGTTGATTATTGATTCATTGCTAAAATTTAGTTTTCCCTAGTATGTTACCATCTTAATATTTATTTGTATACTAAGCGGCCATCGGTGTAGCTCTCCAAAAATCAATTTGTGCTGTTATTTACACCTAAACCCGTTTTATAGAAACGCCTCTATAGATTTTATGCCAGGCTGATGTTTTTATATCCATAAACGTCACGGCCACACAGCCTAATAGAGGTAATTATTGTTTCGAATAACTGAATGACAATTATATAAATGGAGAGCTCTAGCCTTTATAATTAATATAAACATGGCTCTACAGGCCTTGTCATACATATGCTTTATAGCTCTGGTAAACCTGCCATTATGTGTACATTTTACGCCTAGGTATATATAATCATATACAATCTCCACATTTTCGCTGCCAGGTGTGAGAGCGGGTAGATTTCTAACCTTGCCTCTTGATAAAATCATTGCTTTTGTTTTTTATGCATTAACGTATAGCTTCCACGTGTGGCAATAATCGTGCAGCCAATTTGGAGCTTTTTGCGGTTCTTGACGGGATCCTGCTAATAATATCGTGTCATCTGCATAGAGCAGAATAAGCAATTTTAGACGTAGTTCCGGTTCATTTTAGGCATTGGTTCTGCTAGTTGTGATACTACGGA
This sequence comes from Chaetoderma sp. LZ-2023a, assembly GCA_034401795.1. Taxonomy (NCBI): domain Eukaryota; kingdom Metazoa; phylum Mollusca; class Caudofoveata; order Chaetodermatida; family Chaetodermatidae; genus Chaetoderma; species Chaetoderma sp. LZ-2023a. The sequence continues at coordinate 24,713,812 of CM067365.1, read as the reverse complement.
AAGGTTGGTGTAATATGAGGAAATCGTACTTTGGCTTAAGCATAATTTATTTTTGTTCAAATGGGAGCACAATAAGGCCTGTGTCTTTTAACCGTGTCTTCCATACACATACAGATACAATACAATACATATATCAAGGTGGTGGATTGTAAAAGTAATAAATAGCATTTCTAATCCTTCAACACACAATCCAACCAAAACGGCTTCTGAAATGGTCTTGAAAACGTCCATTCACAGACCAAGACAAGCCCATGCTCGGAAATCCATCAGTGGAATGACTTACTCGATAACAGAACCAGGCATTCGAGTGTTAAACCATACAATAAATTGAATTGAATTGATTTGAATTAGTCCTGTTCCGGTCCACAAATAGGCCATGAGAAAATTGATACCATCTTAAGCACCTCATTTTATACTAGCTGTTCAGATTAAACAATATCCAACACATAAACTACTAATGGTATTTTAAACACATTCAGCTACCTCGTTCCCTGGGGTGGTTAGAGATTATGAGACAAAAGGGAATGCAATCTGGTACTCAGCCATCAGTACTGGCGCTAAGATCAAAATGCATCGCTTGTTAGCTGACATAAAAAATCACATGACGTATATGCACAACACAGCTAGCTAACTGTCCGACGATAGGCCTCAAAATTGTGTGCCTTTGCTGAATTTATAATTTAAAAATTTAATAAACATATTGTTGAATTATTTTAAAACTAATTTGATCGTACTTTATATATCATTTAAAAATAATGCAAATGGTAGTGGTGATAAATCTTCCCCTTACCTCACACTTGTTGCACATCGAGAAAACACAAAATACCTATTTGCAGAATGCCTAATACAAGATTTAGATTCATTATACAGGCTAAATATTAATATAAACAGCTTTCATGTAATATTATTTGACAAGAATTCCATCCACGAATATGACATATTTACACAATCAAATGCTTTCTTATAATCCATAAAACAACAGTACAATCGCTTGCGCTCTGATATATATATATATATATATATCGATGAGAGCCTTTCCTTTAGCGCAAAAATATGATCAGTTGTGGAATAACCCGCTCTGAACCCAGCCTGTTCCTCGCCAATGGACCTTTTCATTTTTAGTTATGCCCTGCCCATCTCTAGCTAAGCTCCGCCCACACCTCGATCGTGTGGGGATCGATCGATCTCTGAACTACCTGACTATCAATTTCCTGAAAACTATACAGGTAAGCTGGCAGCAACAGCACACAGTCAAACTAGTTTCAAAATATTCAAACAGCATGTTTATTAAATGGTAGATACATACAATTTGTATAACGTGTCGGACTATTAATAGTTAAAGACGGGCGGTATAGAATCATTTATGACGTAATGATTATGACGTCATCCTACACGCTGCTTAGCGTCATTACACTGGAAATGTCCATTAGTTGAATGGACTCGGCATACTTTGTCGATCTGTTATTAATCATGGTGGTAAATCGCTTGCAACAACAGCTAAGAAGACGGATGCCCCAATAGTTTTCGGGGTCCGACGTCGGTCCTCTATTCTATATAGTGGTAAAATAATACCTTAGCCCATTCCTCGGGAATATGACCCGATACTAGAGTTACATTGAAAACTTTGGTATAGACTTGTAACATTGATTCCTAATAAGATTTGTGAAATTCATTGATTAGTTGGTCTGTGCCAGAAGCTTTGTTGGTTTTAAGCTGTTTGATAGCGATGATTACCTCCTCTTCCATAAACGGTTTATTTATAAAGTCAATGCCACTTACAGTTGATAGTAGGGGATACTCAATTTGAACATCTACTTCTGTCATCCCGTTTATGTTTTTGAAGTGACCGACTATAGCATTTCTAGTGGAATTTTCGCTTGGTTTGTGTGGGATTGCTTTGATGTCACGTTAAATAAATTACAGGTTTGCGTTGTTTTATGTTGCGTAAAAATATTGAACAGCATCTTTATTAAATAGCAAAGACATACAATTCGTAATTCGTACAACATGTCGGACTATTAAATGCGTTAAATATGGACTATTTCTAATCATTTATGACGTCATGATTATGACGTCAGCATACACGTCACTTAGTTGATTATGACGTCATAATTAAGATAGATGGATATACTGGAAGGTGAATTCGTAGATACGTCTAAATTCACACCAAGCTGCGATAGAAGGACCCAGTTCAAGCTAAGCTTTGCGCGTGCGCGATTGGATCGATTTATGTACTTTGAATCATGAATTTTCATAATCCCATTTTCAAGATAATTATACAAGTAAGCTGTTGAATATTTCATAACTAATCTGACTGGGTGTTGTTGCTCTCGATGCAAGAATCAGACATTTTTTTAATTCATCTTTATTTTAAGCAACATCTAGGATTGGCGCTTCTATAAGCATGTTATGCGATAAATTATGTAGTCAGTAAATTTTCAGACATGGTTAAAGTTGAAAAAGTAAACTAATCAATTATACTAGATGCGTATGTTGTGTTAAACTGCCATTTGGCAAGTTAGTCCAATTTTATGCATATTTCTTTCTTTATCTAAGCACATCGTGACAGATTTTGCGGATTAGAAGCGAATTCCGCACAGTTTCTAAACCCGCTTATATAAACATTACGTTGCAGTGCATGGTTCGCAGTCCTGTGTGTCTGGTGATTACCAGATAGCATGCAAATAATCCACTCTTTCGTCAATTGTTCTGGACTCTGTGCCGTATTTTATATGTACCGAAAGCAGTGGCACGCCTATGGAACAACGGACCTATGGCAGCAACAGCGTCCAGTCAAATTAGTTTCAAAATAGTCAACAGCATGTTTATTAAATAGTAGAGACATACAATTCGTACAACGTGTCGGACTATTAAGAGGTAAAGACGGGCCAAATAGAATAATTTATGACGTAATGATTATGACGCCACCCTACACGCCGCTTGGTTGAATATGACGTCATATGACGTCAGGTGATCGATGTATACTCTGGAAAGGTGAACTCCTCGAGCGGTACCAAGCAACGTCCACGATGTTTTATTTTGTTATGCCAGTAAAGATACATTGGCTCGTACATATAAATAAATGTGGAAATACTCTAAATATCGTTGTTGTAATATAACGATCTTGGTTTAATATTACTGAATACGCGATTCAGTATATTACAATTCTAGATCTATCACCTATTGTAATTTTAAGTATATATATAAGGGAAGTAAATTAGAGGTGTTGGTGGTGGTAATTAGGGGTGGTGGTGGTGGTGATAGTAGTAGTGGTGATGGTGGTAAGGCTTCAACATATTGGTCATGGAGGGGGTATGGTTTACTATACCAGCGCCTCGGTATAATATTATACATGCTTAGAACATAAATCTACTTTCTGCTCATCGACGCAAAATGTATGATGTTACTTTAAAACATCTCTTAACTAATTTAGTTTTAGATTCTCTATAATATTATGGATATAAATATTTTCAAACACATTAAATGTACGCTTTACCATGATTGAAGCCTGGAAATCTTACATGACATCGACGAATGCGGCCATATTACAGCATAAAAATAGAATTTAACGCATAGGCTTCGAGAATTGAGCAAACATGACTTCAATCAATCGACCGACCGACCGACCGACCGACCGACCGACCCACCGACCGACCGGCCGGCCGGCCAGCCAACCAACCAACCAACCAACCAACCAACCAATCAATCAATTTCAATCAATTTATTACACCCAGATCACTGCACAGTGATAAATGTGGAGGTTTGGTTACAATCTTCCCATTTGGCAGTGTGCTTTTATATTACTTTATTATTATTATTATTATTATTATTATTATTATTATTATTATTATTATTATTATTATTATTTCATCAGTTTCTTCGTTAATTTCATTATCAGCATCATCACAATCGTTTCGAGTAAGATCAGCATCATCATCATTATTGTATCATTTTATCGCGAATGGTAAACTTACTTTATATCATTATTGAGCTTAGTCCTCACTTTGCGAAGGCGGGAAAATCGGCCTCTATATCCTAAGCCTCAAATTCTAGTGGGAAATAATTAAAGAATGCGACACAAAACCAATATATGTCCAATAAGTATTATAGTTATGTTTAACTATAATAGAAAAAATAAATAAATGGAACTTGGCTTAGAAATTATACAATTATTGTCAGCCTCAGCATCATCCACAGGAAAAACGACACATTAATAAAGAAATTTAAATGAAGAAATATATAACAGTCTAAATAATTTAACCCTCGAATTCGTTCAAGAAAAGTTCAATTTTCATATAGAAAATGTTCATTTGCAGACCAAGAGAAGACTGTTTCTGAAAATGTACCACTGGAATGACTGGCTCGGTTATCGAGCCAGTTATTCCAGTGATAAATTTTCAAAAATAGTCTTCTTTTGGTCTGCAAATGGACATTTCTCAAGACCACTGCAGAAGCTGTTTTGGCTGATATGAGTGTTAAAGCGTTAACGAATGGGAAATCGACTGATGATGATGTTGATGATGATGATGATGATGATGATAATGATGATGATGATGATGATGATGATGATGATGTTGATGATGATGATGATGATGATGATGATGATGTTGATGATGATGATGATGATGATGATGATGATGATGATGATGATGATGTTGATGATGATGATGATGATGATGATGATGATGATGATGATGATGTTGATGATGATGATGATGATGATGATGATGATGTTGATGATGATGATGATGATGATGTTGATGATGATGATGATGATGATGATGATGATGATGATGATGTTGATGATGATGATGATGATGATGATGATGATGCTATTATTATAAATGAATACATCAAATCAATAAACGTGAACCGGACCCTACTATACTGTCCTTTGTTTAATAAAATACGTGTGTCTGGTTTCAAGCTTGGACTGAAGGCATTATCATACCACTATATAAAGGGAAAGGTGGAATTTACGAGCGAAAGAATTACAGACAAATCATCCTAATCAGTTGCATCGGCAAGCTTTTACGTCCGCGGGTTTTAAGTACTAGAAGTAGCAAATATATAGAAGAGCATGATATTATGGATGCCAATCAAGTGGGGTTCAGGCATGGAGACTATACATCTGACCATACATACATTTTCACCCGCAAGTTGAAATTGCTAGAAAACGAAAAATGGAAACTTTTCTGTCATTTACTGATTTGGAAAAAGGCCTTCGAGACTATATGGAGGGAGGCGCTATGGGTAAAACTATTAAAACAAAATGTAAATAACAAAATTCTAAATGTATTTAAGAACATGTATGTTAACATAAAACTTGGAATATGCCTCGGCTCTAAATGAAAATCCTTCGACCCGCAAGGTAAGACCTTATCACCAAGACTTTTTATTTTGTATCTGAACGACTTAACAGAATATTTGGAAGATACAGATTGCGAAGGTGTTACAATTTGTAAATATCTTATACTAACCATGTCATATGCATATGACGATATTATAATTGCAAAAAAAAATTGGGGGGGGATTCAAACATATTTTTATTGATCTAAGAGACAATTGGGATTGAGTCACAAGTTGTATACAACTTAGGCCGTGTTCTCACTAGAGACTTAACCGGCGTAACGCAATACTGAGGTATGGCGTTATTCCCGATTAACTCTCCAGTGAGAACACGGCCTTAGTTACGACTCGCTACCTACATAGATATTATACCGTAATAATGGTGGCAGTGTAGTGTAGGTTCAGAAACATAAGTACATACTGTATATACAATTGGAAATGCACCAGAGAGATCCACTGCCAGTAGAGGGCAATGCCAGCGCTCCGACGTAAGATACCTAAATGATATCCCATACCGGCGATAACAAAACAAACGTAATCTTTGGTAGTACGAAAGAGCAGATAAAACCAATAGAGTTTAAATTATGAGACACACCATCAACGAGTACAGATAATGGTCCTTTCCTGTTTTAGCTATGCCCCGCCCATCTCTCTCTAAGCTCCACCCACACCACGCTCGTGTTGGGATCGATCGATCCCTGAACACCCTGACTATCAATTTTCAGAAAGCTATGCGGGTGAGGTGTTGACTATTTTGAAACTAATTCGACTGGGTGCTGTTGCTGCCTATGGCAGCAAGAGCGCCCAGTCAAATTAGTTTCAAAATATTCAACAGCATGTTTATTAAGTACATGCAATAATAGTCGTACAACGTGTCGGACTATTAAGCATTAATTACGGACTATTTTGAATCATTCGTGACGTCATGATTATGACGTCATCCTACAAATCACTTAGTTGATTATGACAATGGATAATCGTGGAAAGGGCCATTAGTTAAAAATAATAATAATTACAATGAAACAATCCAGCATCTAAAAGGACAATGCAAAAATGTTGTTGCCTTTACCGGCGTATCAATAACCTCGCCCTGCCCATTGATTTCCAACTGGAACTATTTGATGTAACTATTGTGTGCCCAGAGCCGAGTATGAGAGTAAAACTTGGAGGTATGAAAAGTATCAGTCACTAGAATTAATACATTCGAATTTATTAAATATAGTCTCAAAGTCAAAAGAATAACTCCATCAACTATGGCATATGGTGAATTAGGATGATATCCGTTAAAAATTAAAATCCTATGCAGAATGCTAACCTTCTGGGGATCACTGATAGTAGGCAAGGGAAGCAAACATCCATGCCAGATTTACAAATAAATTTACAAATGATAAACAGAAGAAGGTATCCGTATAAATGGCTTTCGAGAAACAGTATTAAATAGCACAGGATATGTATTTCCTGGGCAGCATACCACACTGTACATTAGAAAAGCAGGTTGCTCAAAATTCAGCAGAGAATAATTGAGCAATATTAACACGGCTGTATAGGAGAATGGACCTTTTCACTTTATCCAGACATCATATGACGTCATAATAAACTGCGCGACGTGTATAATGACATCATATTGACTGACGTCATTATGACACAATGACGTATATAAGTACGTCCCGAACGCATATTTGAAGACGGACTATGCGCTGTTGTACGAATTGTATGTCTTTACTATTTAATAAATATTCTGTTGAATATTTTGAAACTAATTTCACTGGACGCTGTTTCTGCCATAGGCAGTAACAGCAACCAGTTAAATTAGTTACAAAATATTCAACAGCTTACCCGTATAGTTTTCAAGAAATTGATAGTTAGGGCATTCGAGGATCGATCAATTCCAACACGGCGAAGTGTGGGTGGAGCTTAGCTAGAGGTGGGCGGAGCATAGCTAAAACTGGAACGGTTCATTAAATAACTCTTTGAGGGTGGGGGGGGGGGGTGGCGTTATAATATTTTAGATAAAACAGTACTATTCTGGACTTTCACTGCTGAACTCACTTTGTCAATTCCTTGCAAAAATCGTACAGCAAAGTTTATCAATGTAACAATCGATCCTCGAATGCCCTAACTATCAATTTCTTGGAAACTATACAGGCAAGCTGTTTAATATTTTAAAACTAATTTCACTAGGTGCTGTTGCTGCCTTTGCAACAACAGCGCCCAGTGAAATTAGTTTCAAAATGCGGGGGTGATAGATGGTGAAATTGAATTAAAGATTGATGATGATGATGATGATGATGATGATGATGATGGCAATATATAATAATAAAATTACACAGTTCTTTGTAAATAGTGTAGGCCTACATGTGTGTTTCCAATATGTCACAATGTCACCTGAATTTGTAAATAATAAATTGAATTGAATTGAATTTGCTCACTCAAAATGTTTCTCTTAATGTTTAATTTTCCATAATGGAGGAATCCAGTTTCTCACTAAATCATATGACGTCATAATCAACTACGTCACATGTAGGCTGACTCCATAATAAATTACGTCATGGGTGACGCGATATAGTCCGTCACAATCGCTTAATGGTACGAATGGTTATTGGAGATCAAAGATTCACGGGGTTGCGTTGTACAAACGCATGCTCGAAACAGTTTCAGCAGAATCTTTATTAAATTGCCAATTCATAAAATAAGCACAATTCATGCACTTTCGCGACGAAATTTTCGGTTTTCTTGACGTAGTAATGCCATTTTGATTGTGACATCACCGCCTACATGGGACGCAATTGAATATGAGTAACAGATCGGATCTATCCGATATATACTTAGTCGCGTAGTTATATTTCCAGATTCTTATTTTAAATAAATCTGGTCTTCCAAATATCGGCTATCAAAGAATTAAACAGTTATGAATATAAATATATTTAAAATGTATTTATTTATTTATTTTTAATTTTTTAATTTCCTAATTTTTTAATTTTTTTAATTTATTTATTTATTATTATTATTATTATTATTATTATTATTATTATTATTATTATTATTATTATTATTAATTATTATTATTATTATTATTATTATTATTATTATTATTATTATTATTATTATTATTATTATTATTATTATTATTATTATTATATTTGTTTAATTTTTTTAACACCCCATGCTTCGCATGTACCAAGTGTCAGTTACAATTAATTATGTAGACAGTTTTCTAAGCTAAAGTTAAAGAGGGGTGTGTTCTGTGGTGCTCCGTGCGGAATATTGTAAAATCTAGACGCTCACAGGTGAAATGCTGGTAATATAGAACATTTGGGTGGTTGTCTTGGCGATAAGGCCTCAAGCCCTCCTTGACAACACCCCTGCTAGATTATATCATTCTCCCGCCGGCAGAGGGTTAATCCTCCCTGACGTAGTAACTCCAGCCAGACTCATGCTAGTAACGTTCCAGTTTATCTATCCATCCATCATATGACATCATAATCAACTACGTGACGTATAGCATGACGTCGTAATCAATTACAGCATGGCTGACTCGATTTAGTCCGTCTTAAACGCTTAATAGTCCTACACGTTGTACGAATTGTATGTCTTTACTATTTAATAAACATGCTTGTGAATATTTCGAAACTAATTTGACTGGGCGCGCTGCCAAACGGGAAAGGTCTTTTAGTCCGACGGTGTCACGAGAATGAATTAATATATATATATATATATATATATATATATATATATATATATATATATATATATATATATATATATATATATATATATATATATATATATATATATATATATATTTATGCGCATGCGTTCGCGTGTCTGCATGTACCCACAAAGCTGAACTATATATACCTTTAGAAGAATAGATTTATTTAAAGTAAGAATCTCGAAATATAACCACGCGACTAAGTATATCGACCAAATCCCTGCCCAGATTGCTGTCTATTTACCAGCATTTAACCATTGAAATTCCTACTACAGGGCAGCCAGCAGCAATACGGATAGGCTGTTGAATATTTTGACACTAATTTGACTGGGAGCTGCTGGTACCATAGCCAGCAACAGTTCGCAGTCAGATTAGTTCCGAAATATTCAACAGACTATCCTTTACATCATAAATAATTTGCCCTTGTTGGTCTATAAGGATCAAGGTGTTAGGCAATAATAATCGGGGCTCTTGCGGCACGGGCATTTGCTACCAAAATATGGCGAATCTTTAAGTATGGGCGGGTGTTGTGGGAGGTGAAGGGGGCTCATAAGACCGCCCCTCCCAAGGAACAACCAACATTTATCGAGAATAAATATTAATGACGGCAAATGAGGTGCATCAGGGCCCACCTTGTCTGTAGTGACAATTTTATGATGATTCAGGCTGCGACCGGAATGGACAGGTTTTACTGTGTATCGTTCTTAATTCATTCTCATCGTTTCTTTGTCTCTGACATACACTGGAAATGTCACTCGCTCTTTCTATTCCTAGAAAAATGGAAATATTTATAAAAGAAACAGAAATCTATAGATTCATTTACTCTTAATTCATTAAAAAAAAAATCAGAATACACCGACCACCGGTAGCGCCGGTTACGGGGCCAGGTATTGGATTAGTATCGGCCCAGTAACCTGCGTTATTAGGGCCCGCTACAGGTCTAGACGAGATTGGATGCCAGAAACCTATGAAGAACGCTTGGCATCGATCCAAGAAGTCTCGCACTTCCATGACAACGATTGTTGCTCAATATAATTTGAATGGGCGCTAGTAAAATGTGGAATGCATACAGCAGGAACCGGTATCGGAATTCTTTATTTATTCTTTGCTAGATATTTTATGTTTACTCCAATTATTTGCGCAGGAATTATTTTTTTTATTATAGGAATACACTTTATACCTGCTCAGAAATTAGTGCATTTCTTTCTACCAATCCACCTCCTCACCTATAGTTCCCCCCCCCCCACCCCGACGCCACCCTCCTATCACATTTCTCTCTCCCTCCTGTCCATCCTTCCGCCCACCCAACCCCCCCCCCCCCTCCCCATCTCTCTCTCACTCCTCCCACCACTTCTCTCTCTCCTCCCCCACCACTCTCTTTCTCCCTTTATCCCCTCTTCCACTCACCCCACCCACCCCTGTCCCGCTCTCTTCCACTCTCGCTTTCTCTCCCCCCCACCTCTCTCTCTCTCTCTCTCTCTCTCTCTCTCTCTCTCTCTCTCTCTCTCTCTCAGGTGTCCGAGTCTCGACACAACAATAACATCAATTCGACACAACAATAGCACCAATTAACATATATATGTATGTATTTTCACGTTTTTGGCCCACTTTATGGTTTTTACGACGTTACTATGATATACCGTCTCAGTCTTGGTTTCGTCGAGATATCCTATTATTGACTTTATTGCGATACTATCTTCATATATCCGCTATTAACCGTTCAATAACCGTGATTAATAAATTCAAATATGCTTCTATCTATAATGAACCTTTCCAGTTTTAGCTACGCCCCACACATCTCTAGCTACGCTCCACCCATACCTCGCTCGTAACTATCAATTTCCACAAAACTATACAGGTAAGCTGTTGGATATTTTGAAACTAATTTTACTGGATGCTGTTGCTGCCCTTCGCAGCAACAGCGCCAAGTCAAATTAGTTTAAAAATATTTAACGGCATATAGTTATTAAATAGTAAAGACATAGGCCTACAGTTCGTACACCAACACTTAGTCCGTCACCAATTATGCGATAGTGACGAACTTATCTACGCCATTCATGACGTCATTGATTATGACGCCATCCTAGATGTCACGTAGTTGATTATGAAGTTATATGATGGATGGATAAACTGGAAAGCTTCATTATAACGAGATTTCACTGAAAGATCCTAAGTTAAAGCTACAAAACTGTATGTGTTATAACATAAAACGACACCTTGGATAAAGGGATTATTAAAAATTCTGGTTTAAAAATCTGCCTCTGATATATTGCTTTAGTGTCTTTCACATCACAGACGAAATATCACCCCTTCTATATCTGTTGTGACCGCCATTGTCACCACCCATCAGACCAATATCATTAGCTGCCTGCATGTGTTATAATACCCTGGTTATCGAGACACCCTCCAGGATACAGCTTTGCGACCCCTGGCCACCAGGATGAACGTATAGACTGCATATGTTGTTATCCAGTGCCATAACAACAACCGCATGGAAGAGTTGGGCCCATGTACCTCTTGACGTTTGTACTGTTACATGGTGACTATATATCGGACATGTTGTGTCTGATAGATTCCCGAGGAAGAGGAATTTAAGATATTTAGATAACAAGGATCGGCTTGCCCTGTAGGTGGGGCTTAGAATACACCTTCCGTATCCTCTGCGTGTCGTAAGAGGCGACTAAAGGAGGTAAGGGTGAGGTAACCCTGACAGAAACCTCGAGTGCTGCAGACGGAGGTTCCAGGCCGCACGGCGCACTCTAATAAACCATGGATCCACGCACTTAACGCATATGATCATGTCGATAGTCACTTACAGGACTGGCGGTATGATCAGCGAACGAAAAGAAGAAGAAGAACAAGGATCGGTAAGGTAGAATTAATGTTATGAAAAGGATATATAACACACCAATATAGCAACATACAGACTTAATCTAAAGCTATTCTTAAACGCTACAAGATCATATACTAGATATTACCATGTCTTAGTGCTGTGAAAATAACGACCTAATATATTTTCAACAAACCTGCATTGTAGCTGTAAGGCAACAGCACGGTCCAATCAAACCACAGCGACTCTTATCTAGAGCAGCAACCGAGATCCCACCACATATACACATGTAATATATAATAATAACTGTATATGCCTTGGATATGCACTTATGATATGATGCGAATTTCCGGACTATACAGGAGCCTCTATCATAACAGCAGTTCATTATTCGTCAGATCTCAAGAATCCGACCAAAGAATTTATTGGTTTGATTGGCGTCTATCGAGTCCCTAATTCCAGGTCTCATTCACGCCATATCTAGGCTGGGATATATTTCAGTCTGTTACTGGTAACTTCCCCAGCCTTTGCACTTATACCCGTTTATGCTATTGGGTGGAGAGAGGCAATGATGATTGAATCATATTGTCTATGTTTCCACCGATTGCTCGTCAGACATCTGATCACCTGCCAGTCGCCAGGCTGATTACAAACCGACCACGCTGATACCACAACAAATCGCCTCCCGTGTGGAACCCGCTGGGCGCTTTTAACATCATCGAGGAAGCTTGCTTGCAGAGAACTTAAAGAAACATAATGTACAGGGTGTTAGAAACTTCAGTTAGAAGAATAAGCGAACGATACCATGCGGAACAACCCACAACAATGACTATCAACGGGAAGTAGACACCGCGTATTGCATTGCGGTGAATGTGTATCAACTGATGGTCCGGAATCTGGAACTTTGATAGAAGTTTTAACAACCTACCCAACAGGTGGAATGGGCTGGAGAACTCTCCGCTCTGTCCAAGAGGTGGATCCAGAGGGGTGCTGCAGGGGGTGCACACATCCAGCCCACCCACTGACGTGTCATTTCTCCTCCCAACACAATTCACCCGTTGCACTAGTAGCACCACAGTCACTACGCGTTCAAATACATCCGTACGCCCGTAGTTCGTCTCTAGTTAGTGTATAGGTAACTGTTCACTAGCTTTAGAGATTAATTTAATTAGTAATGCGCCCATTAAGAGTACTTAATCGGTATACGTCCAGCCGGAATTTATTACATTCATACCTCATATATATATTTGTGAGTTTTTGGACTGAAAATCTGGGGTGGGGTGGGGGTGGTGGGAGGGAAGCCGTGTGCGTGCGTGCGTGCGTGCGTGCGTGTGTGTGGTTGGAGGGGGGGGGGGCAAAAGGAGCAGACTGGGAAAATCTGACAAAATCTTGTGGAAATACATATTTAACCCAGATTATTTAGTCAAACGTTTTATCACTCTAAGTGCAAGAAAGGACCTCCCAGGACGACACATTTTCCAAGATACTCATTTCCCTAAAAGTGTACCCTGGGGTACACTTACCCAAGTTGATGAGATTTTCTACGGTTTGTCCCTGTTGAAAAAATCCTAGAATCGCCATTGCCTGGGGAAGTTATGCAGCAATTGCTTTTAGCATGAGGCAGCAATAACCTTGAGTTCATTTGGGTTCAAGAATAATCTGTGCCTGTTCGAAACTATTTGTTCTTAGATTTTGAATGCTATGAGTAATTAGATCCATTCTTAGTACCGTTATGACCAGGATGTGATGCACCAATGAGATAAGCATCAGCCTCACCCACGCACATATTTATTAATTATAATTAAATGGGTAAAATTTAATAATTTATCTGGCTTGCCGACCACTGGTCGGGTGTTTGAGAAGTGTCCTTTTTCATGTACCCTGCCATAATAAATCTCTGGATCCACCTCTGGGTTGTAAGTAAGGGAAAACACAAGGGACTCAACTACGGCCTCAACTTCACATATCGCCACAATCCTGGTGGACATTTATCGTAAACAACGGACACACTTTCAGAAGAAATATATTATTGCTTCGCATAATGAAGCCTGTCCTTGACTGGGGTTTCTATCATTCCGTAAGCAAGGCACTGTTGCTACCATATCTGATTACCCGACACCAGGCACCGATAAATGAGAGACCCCGCGAGATAGACGTAACTAGAACAGAAATTAACAGGAATTGGCCTGGGAACTCTGGAGAACAGTTGAACTGTTTTGATATCCGAATAGAGATTTGTGACTATAGAGCATATGGTTGCAACAGCTTCAAATTAAATTAGTGTCAGAATATTCAACAGAATGTTTATTAACTTGGAAATTGACAACAACATACAACCAATTCAAATGTTTATTGACGGACATTTGCCACTTTCTTGACAGATTTACGTCATTTGATTGTGAAATCATCCAGCAATTGACGTAATTGACGCAACACCCGGCACATGAGCCATATAGGCCTACTCAAGCAACATAATGTGAAACATGATATTCACATGTGCATGCTCGGCTTAACCCTTTAACACACAGATCAGCCAAAAAACCGGCTTCTGGGGGTGTCTTGAGAAATGTTCATTTGCAGACCAAGAGAAGACTATTTAGAGCCAGTCATTACAGTGGTAAATTTTCAAAAATAGTCTTCTCTTGGTCTGCAAATGGAGATTTTCTATGAGAAAATTAAAATTTTTCGCAATGGTGGAATCTAGTTTTAGCTATTCCCCGCCCATCTGTAGCTAATCTCCACCCACATTTCGCCCGTGTTGGAATCGATTCGATCCCTGGACTCCAGGACTATCAATGTCCAGACAACTATACAGGTAAGCTGTTGCAGCAACAGCGCACAGGCAAATTAATTTCAAAATATTCAACAGCATGTTTATTAAATAGTAAAGACATACCGTAAATTCGTACAACAACTCTTAGTTCGTCGTCAATTAAGCGTTCGTGACGAACGTATCTACGTCATTCATGACGTAATGGACTCTAACGTCAGCATACACCTCACGTAGTTGATTATGGCGTCACATGATTGACTGAGAAACTTGACCGTTTGTTTATGGATACATTTGTACAATAACTTTTCGAATCGCTCGACCACATCGCGCAATCTGATCAGTTCAATTGGTCAGCTGGCGTCCTTGTGGAAGTGGTGGGTTGATGTGGGAGTGCGGAGTGCACGTGTCGTGTGATGGTGGTACATGGTCAAGATCGATGATGCCAAACGTTAATAACTTATAGGGCCCACCAACACTGTGCATGTTAGATTCTCGTCCATAATTCCTATAAGCGAAACGTAAAAACTGCTGAACCATCTGAGGACAATTTGACTGAAATTTTTGATGCCGACTGCAGTCAGAATAATATTCGAATAATCAACAAAGCTATTCCAAAAGGTTGAACAGAATGCTACTTGTGGTATTCTGTGTATAACAGAATGGGTTACTGTCCGTGCTACGATTATATACGAGAGCTGGAGGCGGAGGGATTTATTGCACCCTGGAGCGCTTAATGGCCACCATAGATTACGGCAGTGGCGGGATTAATGCGCACAGACCGAGAAATGTGTCTGGTGAGAATATGATTCTTGGCACACGAATGAGAGAATTCCTGGCAGAAGATATTCATATTACGTCCATTGATCATGAGAAACCGTCTACGCACGATACGTCTGTGCATTATGCCAGATGATGGCGGACACTGGCGCGTGTTTGAAAATAAATCTTTCTTTCCGACATACAATGTTTCTAATGTAGGTCTTGGATTCACAGTAAGCCACGCCCACCCCACCATGCCATCGATGTAATAATAGACCATTCATGTATTATATAGAGCTATACTTTACGATCCAAATCCCGCCCACATAGAGACAGTTGGTATGAGCTTACGTCGAGTGAAGAAAAATGGCAGTTGATATTTTAAAAATAATTATGCTCTCATATTCAATCCTTATGAGAATAAAATGAAATAATTATTAATAAGTTTTAAATTAATTTTCCTTAATAAATCATAAAGTTCTTTAGATAGTTGACCTCATAAACTAACTAAAATGTCCAAATCTGACACTCGACATAATATTGTGTATCTTTAAAGGCACTTAGCTCACATCGGCTTACTCTTTACATTTGACACACAAGAAACGATAGCTTCTTCAGGATTTGGAGAATATTTTATTGAATATTTTGACAGTAATTTGCCTGGGAGTTGTAGTCGTGGATACACAATACGTTTATGACATCATCACATCCCCAGTTAAAACATTGCCCGTGCATTAATATTATGCTCGTCACATTATCAAAGATGCGACATGTGGATTTTAGGCGTTTAATCACAACACAAATAGGCCCTGCATATTTCTAAAAATAAAAACAGTCCCTAGTTGCACAAACACAATGTACCTTTCTAGTTTTATCTATGCCCCGCCCACCTGCAGCTAAGCTCCACCCACACTTCCAACGTGTGGGATTGATCGATCCCCGAATGGCCTTACTATCAATTTCTTGAAAACTATACAGGTAAGCTGTTGAATATTTTGTAACAAATTTAACTGGGTGCTGTTGCTGCCTATGGCAGCAACAGCGCCCAGTCAAATTAGTTTCAAAATATTCAACAGAATATTTATTAAATAGTAAAGACATACAATTCGTACACGAACGCATGGTCCGGCTTCAAATATGCGTTCGTGACGTACTTATCTACGTCATTCATGACGTCATAATGACGCCATTTGTTATGATGTCCTTCTACAGGCCACGTAGTTGATTGTGACGACATACGATGGATAGATAAAGTGGACAAGTGAATTGTTGTGAAACATGTTAGCATTCTCTCATACTTGGCCTTTATTGTGACGTACTTATCTACGTCATTCATGACGTCATAATGACGCCATTCGTTATGATGTCATTCTACAGGCCACGTAGTTGATTGTGACGGCATACGATGGATAGATAAAGTGGACAAGTGAATTGTTGTGAAACATGTTAGCATTCTCTCATACTTGGCCTTTATTGTGACGTACTTATCTACGTCATTCATGATGTCATAATGACGCCATTCGTTATGATGTCATTCTACAGGCCACGTAGTTGATTGTGACGGCATACGATGGATAGATAAAGTGGACAAGTGAATTGTTGTGAAACATGTTAGCATTCTCTCATACTTGGCCTTTATTGTGACGTACTTATCTACGTCATTCATGACGTCAAAATGAGGCCATTCGTTATGATGTCATTCTACAGGCCACGTAGTTGATTGTGACGGCATACGATGGATAGATAAAGTGGACAAGTGAATTGTTGTGAAACATGTTAGCATTCTCTCATACTTGGCCTTTATTGTGACGTACTTATCTACGTCATTCATGACGTCATAATGACGCCATTTGTTATGATGTCATTCTACAGGCCACGTAGTTGATTGTGACGGCATACGATGGATAGATAAAGTGGACAAGTGAATTGTTGTGAAACATGTTAGCATTCTCTCATACTTGGCCTTTATTGTGACGGACCCAGATAATGCAAAAATAGTTCAATAAAGCCTATTGGATATTTCATCCATTATTGACGGACCCGACCTGCCACTCAAGGGTACTACCTCATAATCAATAACGCCACATGTTAGCTGACGTCACAATACTAATGACGTAGTTCCGGCACGAAAATCCCAAAATCCGTCATTAAAGGGTATAGACTACGAATTCTATGTCTTTGATGAATTTAGACCTTAACCCTTTAACACCCATATCAGCCCAAAACGGGTTCTGCAGTGGTCTTGAGAAATGTCAATTTGCAGGCTAAGAGAAGACTATTTTTGAAAATTTACTGCTGGAATGACTGGCTCGATATTTTCAAAATAGTCTTCTCTTGATCTGCAAATGAACATTTTCTATGAGAAAATTGTAATTTTCTTGAACGAATTTGAGTGTTAAAGGATTACTAAACATTCTGTTGAATATTTTAAAACTAGTTTCACAATATTCAGCAGCCTAGCTGTATAGTTACAAAACTATTCATGTTCTGGGAATTAAAGATTCAAAGTTTCAAATCGATTCCAACATGAGGGACATAGACATAAATGTGAGCGGGGCATTGCTAGAAATGGGCAAAGCTTAGCTAGAAATTGGCGGAGCTTAGCTAAAAATGGGCGGAGCTTAGCTAGAAATGGACCCCTCTATTAAGAATGGACCTTTCCTGTTTTAGCTATGCTCCGCCCATCCATATCTAAGCTCCACCCACACCACGCTCGTATTGGGATCGATCTGTCTCTGAACTCCCTGACTATCAATTTCCAGAAACTATGTAGGCAAGCTGTTGAATATTTTGAAACTAATTCGACTGGATGCTGTTGCTGCCAATGGCAGCAACAGCATCCAGTCGAATTAGTTTCAAAATATTCAACATGCAGCATGCTTATTAAATAGTGAAGATATACAATTCGTACACCGTGTCGGACTATTAAGCGTTAAAGACGGACTATTTCGAATCATTCATGACGCCATGATTATGACGTCAGCATACACGTCACTTAGCTGATTGTGAGGGCATATGATGGATGGATAAACTGGAAAGGTGAATTCCTTCTTTTAGATATACATGAATATCAAGAAGTTTCTGTAAAATAGTATTCTTTTAGTACACGCCTATAAACTACAACTAAAGTACAATGTTGCTCAAATAAAGGCGATGGAATAAACCTTTCCAATTTATCCATCACTCATATAACGTCATAATCAACAACGTGACGTGTAGGATGACGTCATGAGCAATTATATCATGAATGACGTAGATAATCGCTTATTTGATGACGGACCCAGCGTTGTTGTACAAATTGTAGGCTATGTATGTCTACTATTTAACAAAGATGCTGCCATAGGCAGCAACAGCACCTAGTCAAATTAGTTTCAAAATATTCAACAGCTTACCTGTATAGTTTTCTGGAAATTGATAGTCATGCTGTTCAGGGAACAATCGATCCCAACACGGCGAAGTGTGGGTGAAGCTTAGCTAAAGATGGGTGGGGCATAGCTAAAATCGGGATTCCTTAAATGGTAGACATCCAAATCTCCGTCACTTTCTCACAAAAATTGTTATAATTTCCATATTTAATCATCATTTGTCCAGACAATGTGGACAATGTACATGTCTTTAAACACCGTCTTCTGGAATAAAACAATTCATTCATCATGGATACTGATGACAGTTGGAATTTAATATATCCCTGGGAAATTTGCAAATTGTTCATATAACCTAACAACTACTGACGTCTAGAATTCTAAGCAATCTTCCTTTAAGAAACCAAAAAAATGTTATGTGAAATTTGATTAAGTACGCTATTTCTGAGCGAAATTCCCAGAATACAGTGGATTTCCCCGGGGTTGGGTGGGGTGGGGTGGAGGGCAACAAGGCGAGTAGGCTATATAGTAAGCTACCTTTAATTAAAATTAAAATCTTCTCATAGAATATGTCCGATTGGCAGACCAAGAGAAGATTATTTTCAAAAATCTATCACGGGAATGATTGACTCGGTTATCGAGCCAGTCATTCCAATGATACGATTTCCAAAATACCCGTCTCTTGGTCTGCAAATGGACATTTCCTAAGATCATTAACTTGAGAGTTAACCGTCATGCAGCAGATTTGAAGGATTCTTCCAAGTGGCCAGCGTCTATAGCTCAAGTTCAAGTTCACTTTATTTCTGCCCGGCTATTACAATAGGGGTAGAGGTGGGGGTGGAGGGGCGGCGGCTTGAGGTGTAACAGTTATTAGGTACAATATTTATGACAGCGGATATAAATTGCATAATGATACAGATTAAAATATGTTTAATTTATGCTATAGCTGTGGGAGGTCTGTCGAAGTTAATAACTACACAATTTGTTATGACAGTGGCGATAGAATATATGCAGTTAATTATATAATGTGTTATAATGGGCTTACATAACCATACTTATAGGGCCATATTAACCGTTCGGGTCGTGGAGTTCCCAGAATCTCTGTTTCAACGTAACTGTACAGGAAAACTGTTGAATATTTTGAAACAGACCCGACAGGAACCTGTTTCTGCCACACACAGAAACACCTCCCAGTCAGGCCAACTTGAAAATACCCATCACGATATAGTGAAGGATTTTGGTGATGGCCTTGTGGGTTGGAGTGGTTAATATTCAGTATATTATACAGTATATTAATGTTACTGGTGCCATTGGCCCAGTTCACTGAGTCTCATGTCGGGCGAACATTGGGTGCTTCAGAATGATAGTCAATGAGCTAGCCCGATAATAACTCATCATTTGCCATATTCAGTGGGGAGAACATATTTGGAATATTTTCATTTTCGAGAGTTATAAGCGTAATTTGTATAATTTTGATATGCCTACTGCATATGGGTGGCCTGTGGAGGGAAATACGCAGGCAATTTGTTTTTGAGAGTGGGGATACAATATATGCAATTAATTATACAGTGCGATATAAATAGATACATGCTTAGGGCTTACATAACAGTACTCATACGCTCATACTAACCCTTCGAACCGTCAGTTCCCAGAGTCTCAATTTCAACGCAACTATACAGTAAAACTATTGCATATTTTGAATCAAATCCGACAGGAACCTGTTTCTGCCATAAGCAGCAACAGTACCCAGTTAGATTAGCCTGAAAATACCCAACATAATATCGTGAAGGATTTTGGTGTGTTGACCTTTCGGGTTAATAGGGATAATGTTATTGGCTCGCACTCGAGTTGCAAAAGTTACTGGGGCCGTTTGCCCAGTCCAATGTACATCATGTTGTGCGAACTTTAGATGGTTGGAAGTGATAAAGAGTAATCGAGCCCGATAATTACTTATTAGTTGACAACCTTCTTCTCATAGAATATGTCCGATTTGCAGACCAAGAGTAGATTATGTTTGAAAATCTATCACGGGAATGATGGACTCGATTATCGAGTCAGTCATTCCAATGTTACAATTTCCAAAATACCCTTCTCTTGGTCTGCAAATGGACATCTCCTAAGATCATTGACAATCTGTGTTTACCTGATAATTTTATACTATAGTCTGGAAAACGGTTTAACACTTTCTTGACGTAGCCGGCCAAAACCGGCTCTGAAGTGGTCTTGATGTATGTTCATATACAGGATAAATAAAAATTATTTTTGAAAATTTACCACTGGAATGACTGGCTCTGTAACAGAGCCAGCCATTCCAGTGGTAAATTATAAAAAATAGTCTTCTTTTGGCCTGCAAATTTAATAAATTTAATAAGGAAATGTTTTGATATTCTTGAGAAAATTTAATCATTAAATGGTTAATACGTTTCTATAAAACAAAACGTCGATTTGTTTCGCTTGCGCGTATGTATTATAATATATGGGAACTACTTTGCTGTCGTCTGCCTGTTATGCTGCTGTCGTCTGCTCACGCCCTGAAGCCAGTCTCATTATCGCCTATTTTCCGATATGATGTTGGTCGTGTTAACGTGTCTTGAAAGGGGCATCACGGTCTAACGTCATCAGCTAGTCAACCGAGCACGCGATCAAAGGAAGCATCCACGTTCTCTTTGATGATGATGCCAGCCTGCCTCTCTCAGACCACGCCATGCATAATTCACGTCCATTTCTGCGTGCTGAAATCTCGTTCCCGCGAGACTACTACGAGAGCTATACAAAAATTCGATCGGTTTCCGCCACTGCGCCAAATACTGAATAGCTTTATATTAGCACGATGGCCGAGAGCTATTATCATAGAGCCCATGGATATATTCCATCTCTACCGTTAGGAAAGATGCGGGGAATGGCGGCTACATCCATGTCTGCTGCTGCTGCTGCCTTTACGAGCTGACGCATGCTTCACTAAGCCAGTATGCCGATTCCGAGTCGGCTGCTGCCGCGATGACCAGGCTGAATAATCGATAAGAATAATCGATATATTCTCTTACAATATAGCGGTGGCCTCATTTCCGTCATGTGACCCGCGTAGAGATTACAACATTGGGGTTTCCTTTTTGGCGTTCAAGACTTGATCGCCTAGGGATTGACTGAAGACGTCACAGCAGGTTTTAATTCTGAGTTCAACGCCCGTTTGTGCCATCTTAAATAGAGCAAAACAGCGAACATGTTGAATATTTTGAGAACAATTTGACTGGAAGTCGTTGCTGCCTTCTGAAAATAAGCAACGCAGTTTTTACTATATTGTCCTAGTAATTGTCGTCTGCTACATCTCATATTCAGAATAAAATTCGTTAATTAACTGGGATCAAATAACCAGCAAAAATAAGACCCGCTTGTCAATGGTTTGTAGCGCCAATACTGAAAGGAATCGTATGCGGGGATGTAGTGGTTGGACGTCATCTGTTATCACCTAAGCATTGGGGGTTGAAAGTAACGATCATTCGCATTCTTTGATACGTAGTAGAGACACGCCATCATGAAACGTATGGCGAAACTGCGAGGAGATGGAAACGCCATTAAACGTTGAAAAGACCGATGAGAAAGATAGGGTGGGAGAATATGAACGATTAAGTTGACGATGGCAGAGACGAGGACAATGTCGATAACATGGATCAGGGCAATGTATATTCGGCGGTGGGAGACAACGAGGACCGATTTGTGGTGTAAACTCATTTTGTGCACACGATTTCAAACGAGCCCCTATTTCATGTTAGATTTATCACAGAATTTCGTGAATTCGTGTTTAAAGTACGCATTGGGGAGAACTAGGGAATGGAAAATGGGTTTGATAAGGGGTTCGTAGGCCCTTGACACCCCCATTGTAGCTGTAGTCCCGGCAGTTGTCTAACTTGTGGTCTGTGGGTGATATTCGTAAGGCTATATATGCCTTGGCGCTTCATGAAGCGTACTCAACGCTGGCTATAGACGGTGGGCTATTACTTCAGTAACGGCCCATCAGCCACCCACACGCCATGCGATGCCCGCGGTCCTGTGGCAACGAGATCAACTCTTAAGGCAAAGGCTGAGGGTTCGAATCCCGAGTCTACCTGATGAGCACCTGTCAAACCCAGTCGTGGAGTGGATGGGTCTCATGATGTGTGAATAATTAGTCATAAACCATATCAGACGTGTTTTATCACGCAAAACTACAGAAGCACTCATTCATGCATTTGTCACAGGTCATCTCGATAATCGATCCTCATTACTCTTTACAATTGACTTTTCCTGTTTCTTCATCCAGCACATGACGTCATAATATACTAAGTGACGCGTTGGATGACGACGCCACAATCGATTGCAGCATGAATTACTCGTCTTAAACGGTTAATGGTCAGAGACGTTGTACGAATTGTATGATTTTCCTATTTAATAAACATTCTGTTGAATATTTTGAAACTAATTTGACTGGGCGCTATTTAGTGAAGATTCTGCTGAATATTTTGAAACTAATTTGACTGCGCGCTGTTGCTGCCATAGTATTCAACAGCCTACTTGTTTAGTTTGCTGGAAATTGATAGTCATGAAGTTCAGGGATCGATCGATCCTAACACTAGCGAGGTGTGGGTGGAGCTTAGCTAGTTATCGGCGGGGAATATAAAGCTAAAACTTGAAAGGGCCATTGCATTGCAGATACTGACAAATTACAATTAATACATAATATAGCGACTCGTGTTGTGTAGCTGCTGATACAGAAATGTGGACATACTACTGAGGAAATGGCACACCTTGCTGGCTATCTATCAGGCTAAGCATCCTCATCATCAGAATGATCCTCAGTGTCTGTAAATCGCTTCATGGAGAAGCACCTGTATCCATTCATGAAGGTCTATACATCGCTCTCATACAGGCATGAAAGTAACCAACATCTTCTCTAAGTTCCGCGATCAACGCTTCGTTGTTGAGGTGACTACCTTTTCAGTGGTATTGTACCTAAGATATGGGTCAGGCTACAATTAAATTGAACAGTTAGATTACATCGGAGATTAACAAAATTATTAATTATTGATTATTAATTATTGATTTTTGATTTTTGATTTTTGATTATTGATTATTGATTATTGATTATTGATTATTGATTATTGATTATTGATTAGTGGCTATTGATTATTATTATTATTATTATTATTATTATTATTATTATTATTATTATTATTATTATTATTATTATTATTATTATTATTATTATTATTATTATTATTATTATTCCATACAATAATATCTCTTATCAGTCACGTCAGCTGTGGTCTAGATAGAAGCATCTTGACCCTCAACCTTATTGTGTTTCTGTTGACCTCTATCCAGCAATCTAATATCTGCGTCCAATCCAGGACACTTGACATTTCCCTTTAACGGGACTGGTTGGTGAAGTGGTGCTTTGTAATGTGAATAAATGACCGGTTAGTCAGTCGAACTGAAATGGTAAAATGATGACATTTAGATGAATTTGTAATCGTACTGGCTCTTTAGATCTCGTGCGCCTTAGGGACAAGGTGTGGACCACTTAGAGTGCAGATCAGAAATAACTTAACATGTTTCCAAGGCAAAAAATAAAACGTGCTTTTAAATATTTTGAACATACTTGGATTGGAAAGACTTCGCTGTCTAATGCGGCAATGTCTGGCTTCCAATCAAATACACCTTTTCACATTGACGTCGTTGCGCTGGCATTCCCCTAAATCAACGCTCAGAGCAACACCGTTGGCTGGTAAAACCGTCAACACGCAGCTGACCGACATTGAGTTACTATTGCACCAAAATACACTGCAATTTAAACCGTTCCTATGATACATTAAACTCACTATATTAGTTATGTTATACATCATTCGAAACCGTGTTCAATTGCCTAAACAGTAGAGCATCATTTTAAATATTTTTGTAAAATATTCAGTTATTTGCGTATATAAAACACACGATTATACTAAGGCCGTGTTCTCACTGGAGAGTTAATCGGGAATAACGCCATACCTCAGTATACGCCTTTCCAGAGTACCCACCCATCAAATGACGTCATAATGAACTGCGTGTTGTGTACAATGACATCATAATGAATAACGTCATGAATGACGTCGAAAGCATATTTGAAGACGGTCTATGCGCTGTTGTACAAATTGTTTGCTTTTACTATTTAATAAATATTCTGTTGAATATTTTGAAACTAATTTGACTGCGCGCTGTTGCTGCCATAGGCAGCAACCTCACCCAGTCAAATTAGTTACAAAATATTCAACAGCTTCCCTGTATAGTTGATAGCTAGGTCATTCGGGGATCGATCAATCCCAACACGGGGAGGTGTGGGTGGAGCGTAGCTATGATGGGCGGGGCATATCTAAAAATGGAAAGGTCTATTGCATTACGCCAGTTAAGTCTCTAGCGAGAACACGGCTCTAGATTCATTAAATCAAGCGGACAATAGGGGCTATTTTAAAATTACTATTACGTGTATTCAATTTTACAAAACTATACAAATGGATACAGATATGAATAGAAAATTGGCTTAGCTTTCTAATGATGCATGACTTCAATAATATTATGAAATTAGTTCTTCATATAACCTACTTAAAGTGTGTTGTATCTGATTCCCACAGTAAAGTAATGCTGTTTGGGGGTCTGCTTTCGCGGTTACCAGCCGGAAGCGGTGTGCGCAACGCATTCTGGGAAGGTATTTTCCCAAAATACTCTAATGTGGGAAAGGTCTATTATGTTCAAAAATATTCAGCTGACAGTTTCTTACTCCCGTGCTCAACATTTACTAACTACCACGTGGCCGTCTTTGTTTTGGAAAGATGTACTGTACCTTGTTAACCATAAAAGCCTCACTGGGGAGTTATAATAATATTGAGATATGATGTTATTCCCGATTAACTCTCCGGTGAGAACACGACCTAAGATTCCATGACAACTATTCAGGAAGGCTGTTAAATACTTAGAAGTTTACTCTATGGTGTTGTTGAAGGCGAGCAGCAATAGCTTACATAGCACATTGTTGAAGGTTACTCAGATCAGCGCCCTTATCGATGATGATACTAGAAGATAACAATAGCGAGAGAAGATATATTGATGTAGCCTCCTATTTAAGCTATAGCGCAGAATATTGGGCCAGAGTTGGGTAGAGCCATTGCAGGATTTCATGAAGATGAAGATAGGCAGGAACACTGTTCGTCTTCTGATGATTCAGCCAATATAGTAACCCTTACCATTTGGATGTCAAAATTTGCCATTTTCAAATCAATTTAAAAAACGAACTGGTGTTCATTTTTCACCAAATTTGGTGGAAAATGGTGGTGTTGTTGTTGTACCAGTTTCTTTTTTTTTATTGACCTTGTAAACGATAGAATATTGACATCAGAGTGGTAAGTGTTAAAGCATATATATATAACAAAACCAGGGCGTATTCAGGAATTCTTTAAGAGCCTAAATCTCCCGAGCCCCTTTATTATGTGTGTATTATTTGTGAAAAACGCAGATTTTATTTGTCTTTGGTGAAATTCTGAAGAAAGGTGCGAAATATTGTTTGAATTGCAATGAGTCACATCACACGGACATAGCCAATCGAGCGTGCGTACAGAATTAAAGGTAGTGAACAATAAAATATTGTTGTAGAATCATGAAACCTAAAATAAATACATCCTTTATCACTAAGAGAATAATAATATTATCTCCGCACCTTAAAATTGAAGGAACAATTTCTTTGACTAGTAAGGGCCAGTGTAGCCTATCCCATAAACAATGGAGTGTCCCCGCAATGGTTGCAAAATATCATATTTATTTTACGTTTCAAGATTTGTTCATTTAACCTTCAATCAGCAAGGTACCACACAGTAGTCATGCAGGTAAGCTGTTGCATGTTTTGACACTAATTTGAATGAAAGATGTACTGCCTTAGTATCAAAATGTTCAACAAAATATTTTATCGTACCTTTACAGTTACCCAAGAAACAATAAGATTAAAAAGAAATCGTTAGAAAAATTACGTGATTATAATCATCTCTGAAACTGCCATTTTGTTTTAATATCTGTATCCGCCATTATTTAGAATTCTATTGTTCTCGCCATTGCTCAATGCTCAGTATAAGACGATTCCCGTAACGCTAATGACGGTCCTTATACTGTTGACCTTCAAAGGTGACCAGAGCTGCCTCGATAGCGCATAGTACCATAGTAGTTCATTTGCAATTGATTTCAACTGATCTAATATATAAATGCTATTTAAATAAAGTAAAATCGAAAAAGCCCCGTGATTCATTATGTAGACTAAGAACGCGTTCTCATAGACTAAATATTGAATTAGGCAGATGGCACAAACCAATACCAGGCGCTGAGCGAACATGCCCTTTTTGTGATGATGTAGAGGACGAATATCATTTTTTAGTTTTATTTCCTGTCTATAATGATTTACGCAGGAAATACATAAACCCATATTACTGGAAACGACCGAACGTTCACAAAGCGTCAGAATTATTGATGTGTACCAGCGAAAGTAGTTTAAAGAAGTTAGCGGCTTTTGCTTACAATGTTTTTCTATTACGTGACAAACGAACGTAATTGCGTTTTCTCCACTATAATCCATCGCATTTTCTTCTATGCCAATTTGGGAGGATAATTCTTACTTTTAACAGAATGCATTTTCTCATCACAGGCACGATTTCAGCTCTCAATATACAAACCTTTACTAAACCAGTGGCTATTTCGCCTCAATTGTAAAAGTTATACATTAGAGTTTTCAATGTTCAACAATTCGGTACGAGTGTGTGTGCATACGGTGTATGAGGGTGTGGATGTGCGTCTGTATGTATGGGAAGTTGATATGTATGTAAGTGTGCCTTTGCGTGCGTGCGTGCGTGCGTGCGTGCGTGCGTGCGTGCGTGCGTGCGTGCGTGCGTGCGTGCGTGCGTGCGTGCGTGCGTGCGTGCGTGCGTGCGTGCGTGCGTGCGTGCGTGCGTGCGTGCGTGCGTGCGTGCGTGCGTGCGTGCGTGCGTGCGTGCGTGCGTGCGTGCGTGCGTGCGTGCGTGCGTGCGTGCGTGCGTGCGTGCGTGCGTGCGTGCGTGCGTGCGTGCGTGCGTGCGTGCGTGCGTGCGTGCGTGCGTGCGTGCGTGCGTGGATGACCACGAGAACGCATGAGCGTATATGAACATGAGCATTAGTAAGTGGATAAGAGGAAGTGGAAACCAAGAAAGTTATTTATTAAAATAAATGCTAAACTAATGCCCTCATGCCATTACATGGGGGAGTCAGTCAAACCATCCCCGTCACGTTGGAATGACGTTGTTTTCGTTTATCAGTATCTTAGTTGCAAATCGGGCTATCGTGTGACCACCCTCGGTCTGTTGATGGACTAAGGTCCATTTCCGTGGACAGCACACCTGAGCATTTGATAGCCCCAAATACCTATGTGTCCCTTTGTCTGCTAAGGAAATCGACCCGTGGTTCATTGATGGATCCGCGGCTGGCGCGGTGGTCCAGATGTATATGAATCAAATTAGCCTGCGAACATTACTGATTTAATAACATATAGAATACGAGACTGAATATGTTCTTGCAATTGTAATGCACTTAGTTGATTTGTCCGCCATATCACGTTATGTGTAACCATTTGCACTCAAGGGTCAAATGGCCTATTGTGTGAATAAATCTATCTATCTGTATAGTGTAATTGTGTATTTCCTATGATAGAGGTGGAATGTGCTAGGCTAAACGGTTTTTTAAATAACAAGTTGACTGAAAATTGTTGTTGGCTATATCATCAATAACATTCCTTCAAATTGTTCGCGAAATAATCGCCATACAACACTAGTGTCACTAACTAATAGTTTGATGGCTATTTGGCTGAAAATCATTGTAACAGCAACTTTTAATCAAATTGTTCTCAAAATAATCAAGTTTGTAAATAATATTGATGTAACGACGCAGTAACCAATTTGGCCTATTTATAAACGGTGCAGGCCTATTTATAAATGGTGCAGACCTATATGCAAATTTGTTATCGGCACCCACATTTGTAACTGCGCACGGTCCATGTGCCAATTGGTTATCGGCGCGCCATAAACGGAGCGCTTCGATTACAAATTTACATATGGGGCGTGCGCCGATAACAAATTAGCATATGGGTCTGCGGCGTTTACAAATTGGTCAAATTGGTTATCTATGCGCACGCAACATTATCATTATTAACACACCATCACGACTACACAAGTGACAAATCTATAATCATTAAGATTCCTGAGATATTAAATATTATACTCCTTTATAGGTTCCACAAACAAAAAGACCTATAGAATCGCACGAACATGGACATACGCACGCACATACGCACGTTCTTGCACGCTAGCTCTTGCTTCTAAGCATATATTTAATATATCGACAAGCATCTTCCTGCATTCAGTCTCTTTTATGACTACTATATAAACACCATTCTATAGCTTAAAACACTTCAATAAACCGCTTTATCAAATAGTTTATATGGCAAGATTGTTGTTAAGAATGGGATTTCACATTCGAATCGTCTATTAATAATTTTGTCTTAATCTTATTTCAAGGCGAAATTATCAACTTAATTGGACACATCTTCAGTGCGTATCTTGTCATATCATACCTAATCATAAAAATAGGTGAGAGGGGTTTTGTTGGAGTCTGGATATGTCCATGTTTACCAATTAGAGCTAATAACCCTGACCTATATATCCAAGATGCACTTATATACAGAACTCCAGCCATATTGACTAGTTAACTCTTGAAACTACGATGTCTTGATTTCAAGACAGTTTTCCAGGAAAGTTGGTGAATATTATGAAAGTAATTTAACAGCCAGTCAAAATAGTTTTATGCTATTCAATAGACAATATCACTTACATCTGGCACGTACGGGTTAAACAGCTAAATATATAAGATAAACAGTTACATTAATCAGTCTACTTGTGTCATTTATGTGGGGAGTTTCTGAACGTTTTTCTTATTTAAATTTTTTAATGAAAGAAAGATTCAAGCGCATACACTCGACTCAAAATATCACAGAATTTCGTATTTTTATTATTAAAATGAACTGAATTTCTCTAATAAGCTTAGTTCTGGTTTTATGCGAAAAAAATCTTTAGAAAAAATAAGTGAATTATATATCTTTTTAATTTTCTGTGGAATTAATCTTAGACCGTGTTCTCACTAGAGACTTATGCCGTGTTCTCACTAGAGACTTAACCGGCGTAGCGCAATACTGAGGTATGGCGCTATTGTCGATTAACTCTCCAGTGAGAACGCGGCTGTAATCAGTAATAACGCCATACTGACGTATGGCGTTATTCCTGATTAAGTCTCTAGTGGGAACACGGCCTTAGGCCTCTTTCTCATTGACTAATCCGGTTGAACTATTTCGTGTACTATGTCTATCAATGTATAGCCGATATATCGGTTTGCATTCACACTGCTGGGAGATAGTCCCGGCTGGACGGTGGCGCTACCTGGTGGACGGCGAGATAACATGATGGCCGTAGCGCTACCTGGAAGACAGTGCGAGAACATGCTGACGTTAACGATACCGAGAAGATTTTGATGAAACAGGCCGCGTTCACATAGGGAAGTAATAGCGGTATATCGGAAGCCGATTTTGTGGGATTAAATTTCGAAAAAATGACATATTTATTACGGTACAAGAGCTGGTTGATTGAGAACGCTAGTCCATATACCTGGTAATTACCGAAATAGTGGCTGTAAGAGAGCACGGCCTTAATCTATTTACCTACAAAAAATTGCTCTTGAAGTATTTTCCTTTAACCACAAATAAAAAAACCCCAAAACTAAAAATCCAACATGCATAAAAAATATTTTCCTATAAAAATATACCTTTTGAACTATAGTATCAAGTATCCCTTTATATTTCCCGAGTTGTATATTGGTATTCTGATGTTGGATAAATAATCTCTTAAATAAAGTTGACGTTGACATTCTATTTTAATTTTAAAATGGCCATTAAATTCACAAAGTTAATTAAGCATTCACCTGGATTATTAATTATGGTATTATTGTGACGTATGGCGTTAGTGAAATAGAACGGAATTATTATATATACGTTTAAGTATTTGTAAATAGACCCGGAATGACCTAAATTGGTACACGTCTGCGTAATACCTGCCTAAATTAGTTTAAATTTGATGAATAGATC
Organism: Chaetoderma sp. LZ-2023a; assembly: GCA_034401795.1. NCBI lineage: Eukaryota > Metazoa > Mollusca > Caudofoveata > Chaetodermatida > Chaetodermatidae > Chaetoderma > Chaetoderma sp. LZ-2023a. The sequence goes on along the minus strand of CM067365.1, from coordinate 24,682,822 downwards.
CGATATGTTACACCGAGCATATGACGTCAAAATCAATTACGTCTTACGTAAAATGCACTATGAATTGTATGTCTTTACGATTTACTAAATAATCTGTTGAATATTTCGAAACTAATTTAACTATAGGGCTCTGTTGCTGCTATAAGCAGGAAAGAACACAGTCAAATTATTTTCCAAATGTATAACAGCTATTGTTCTCTTGATATTGGGATTCTGGGAAGTGAGCGTTCGATCGATCCCAACATGTGCAAAGCGTGGGCGGAGCTTAGCTAGAAATGGGCGGGGCATGGCTAGCGATGACTCTCTGATACTAAGGCCGTATTCTCACTAGAGACTTAGCCGGCGTAACGCCATATATACTGATGTATGACGTTATTCCCGACTAACTCTCCGGTGAGAACACGCCCTAAGATTCTATAGATTAATTACGTACAGTAGGGCCTACAGCGTGCTTATCAGAAACCAGCATATAGCGAATAAAGTCAGAATCAAATACCTACTTTTAGGTATAAATATAGGACCTAGGTTATGCATCACCTGGGGATGATCGTGCAGGTTTTTCCCCGGAATTTGCAGTAATGGGTGTCGGAGGTCGTCTCCAAGATTTAGCTTCAGTTTGATGCCATTGGAAGCGACTTCTGCAGTAAGCGGGTACTGCTATAGCAACAACATCTCTGTTTAATTATCTGAGTGGTCAGTTTCAGGGTGATGTACCGGTCACTCGGGCCATATAGCATAGATCGCGGCTACTGGGCATTGTGATGTTCAAGACCGCTGCCCGCAATATTAACCATCCAACACTCAAGCTGCAATGTTCTTTTGAAATGCCCATTTGCAGACCAGGAGAAGACTATTTTAAAAATTATTACCACTGGAATGACTGGCTCGATAACCGAGCCAGTCATTCCAGTGGTAAAATTTCAAAAATACTCTTCTGTTGGTCTACACATTGGAATTTTTAATGATAAAATTAACATTTTCTTGAACAAATTTTGAAAGTTATGTGGTTAAGATATGTTGTGCAGATTATTTGATATCTAACTGTAAACGCAATACGCTGTAGGGTAAACACCTACGCCTAAATGATTAGTTACATTTATCGCGAACCCTTTAATGGCTGAATTGCGTCAAGAAAACCTAAATATTTGCTTATTGACTGCCCATTTGCAGGCAGAGAGAAGACTATTTTTGAAAATTTACCACTAGAATGACTGGCTCGGATAACGAGCCAGTCATTATAGTGGTACATTTTCAAAATAGTCTTCTCTAGGCCCAGGAGTAGACATTTCCGGGATCACGGTATAGGCAGATTTTTGCTTAATAAATAAAAATGTCCATGGGGTCGTAAGCGCACATATGTCAACCATATAATCCCTGCAATCCAAGAATCTCAATTTCAAGGTAAGCCGTTGAAATTTTAAAGCTAATTTGGCAGGAACCTCGGCAACAACAGCTCCCAGCCAACATAGCGTTTAAAGTCGTCGCCGGAGTTGTCCTTACGTTGGAGATGAGTTTTCGTATTCGGACCATCGTGACCAAAGAATTAAGATACAAAATCTATGAAGGATTACAAGAAATCAATAAATAGTCAACAAGGAACGGCAGCTGTATTTATAATCTAATTATCTGTGCGCTGGGACATGCAAACACGTGCGGGAATACCGGGCTGCTGTGTACTGAGAGAATACTTACTAGGGGTGGGGGTGATGGTGGGGTGGGTGTGGGTGTGTGTTGTGTGGCAGTTTGGTGGTGTATATAGTGATATATTCAATAGTTATTCTGTAGTATAATGTAGCAAAATCAACACGTCTCTTTACATGTCTGACGAGGGCTGTGGAGAGGGTCTCCCCCACCCTAGCCACCTGCGCTCGAGATGTGTTTGTGAAAAATGTGTGTTTTACAGGGCGAAATAGGGTTGGATTGAGTTGGTTAGCTAGAGAATAGTGCCTTACATAGGCGTATAGAATTACACTGGATTGGCTACACGAATATAATACCGAGATTAGCAAGACCGAGTTTAGGCGAAAACTCTCGTACCTATTCTAGGGTAAATCATCTACCCGAGGTTAGATGAACCACGGGTTTAAATTACATGGATTTCAATACGAACACGTGACCTACTCGACTTACAATTGCTGATAGGTGGGTAGCATCGAGTAGGTCCTAGAGTACGTACTCCAGTCGTTTCGCCTCTACTCTAGTAACTCGAGTAGCTACACAACTGGGGGCGTAAACTCGGCCCTACACATAGGTACCCCTCAGAATGCGGGTATTTATTTAAAATGACATGGATCTCACCAGATAAACGTTAGCAATACGTTATTGGACTATGAAGAAGGTTGTTTGTTAACTTAGGCCGTGTTCTCACTAGAGACTTAATCAGGAATAACGTCATGCTTCAGTATGGCGTTATTCCTGATTACGTCTCTAGTGAGAACATGGCCATAGATTGCATATTGGGGTTGGCATGAAAATATATCATTTCCTTAAAGGCTGAGTGCGAAATTTGGCTAACACAGCTGGCTGAGGGAACGCAACAAATCAATCCAAAATTTGACATGTCACAATATTTTGAAACTCTCTTCAAGTTAAAACATAAGTGAGTGTGTTTCTATAACTCTTTCCATTGATGTTTCCAAAATACAACTGCCTCTCCGAATGCTGTTCTCTCCAATAAAATATCAAGCCGATACAAATTTAATTATAAATCCTGTTTCTGTTGCCTCATTCCATAGGCACCTTATGCAAAGGTTTGCTTCAGAAAGAGAGCAAAAGAGAAAACCAATACACATTAAAATGGTTGATTTTTCTTTTACAGGTAAGTTTTAACAGCAGTCTTTGTATAATTGTCAGGTAAATTCAAAATGAAAACCAACATTTAGCATGGTAATTGTGCCGATGGTACACTACCAGTACGCCAAAAAAGACTACTATATCCGGCCAAGCTACGATAAATTTTCAAAACGTTTCACATCGAAAACCCACAAAGTATTAAAGAAACTCTGTAATTTTATCAGAATTATCTTAGAACAGTTCCCTAGCCGCCGTGTACAACGACAACACAACAACAACAACAACAACAACAACAACAACAACAACAACAACAACAACAACAACAACAACAATGACAACGACAGCAATTACGACAATGACGCCGACAACAACAGCAGAAACAGCACGAACAACGACGACGACAGTGACGACAATGGAAATGGTGGGAACAAAGATGATGATGATGATGATGATGATGATGATGATGATGATGATGATGATGATGATGATGATGATTTTTTACTAAATAATAATAATAATAATAATAATAATAATAATAATAATTTTAATAATAATAATAATAATAGATAATTTAATTACTTATAAATTCTGTCTATAGTGTACAATATTTATTTAATATGTTTTCCCTCATGTATCAATGTAACATTGATCTGAGTGTGATAAAGCTCAGTACTCAAGTGCCAATTATAAAATATTTCATCAACGTATAAATGAAAAACTTACAGTAGTTAAGAGAGGCAAGAGATATTGCAGTAAGAATGGCTGTTATTCTACACTCCAAACAAGGAGCTACCACCTGATCAAGTGTACAGAATGCCATTCTTTTTAATACAACTAGCATCCCATAATTATGTAAATTTCCGATAGAAATTACACCCCTCCCCCCCTTGGCCGTTTTCACTGAAGTGCTAAAGAAATACATCTGTTTCTATTGAAAATTCTGGGGTTAAAATTTGCGGAAGATCATTTTTGCCATCAAATAACTTGGAAACTTCTAGACAAAAACTGGGCATTTTGTATTTATCTTGCTTATGCACATGGCTTATCCGAATAGTACAATGGAAAATGGCTGATCCGTTTTCTTTTTTCTCCAAACAATTTTGTTTGTTGACCTGCATTCTGAGTGGCTATACATCATTCTGAGGGACACCTACATTTAGGGAAGTGTCAAGATACGCGACCACATTGCCATGTGAAGACCACCCATCAAACAGACCAACAATTTGTTGTGCCTATAAACAGGTAGTAGGTATAAACAGGTGTGTGCGTGCGCTATGCCTGCCACATATAGGTACATACACGTGCCTTTTATGGAATTTAACCTCTATGTAATCAGTAAGGCACGACTGGTATATATGCCTTTAATAATAATTGGCATATATTACGCCGTAATTTATCATATTGCGTATGTCCTATGATACACTATACTGGCCATTGATAACGATAGCTAAAAAAGCCATTGATAACGATAGCTCTCATGTTTATGCCGTATACACCCGGCATACTTACACGATATTCAGGTCGAGGACGGATAAAGCGGTGGTTTCAAATGCTAACAATTTTATTCAGTTCATTTGGTATCAGCATTTTCATACATTGAAAATAATATAATGCATAACTTTTTCTGGGAATTTAACGTTCGTTGGCTTGACTTTGATTCAGTACCGTGGACGCTAGAGGTTATATACTGGAATTATTTGCTATGGTTATGGGCAACTTTGATACAAGTACAGATAGGCCTAACTTACATGCAATTTGATCTGTCAGGGGAACAACGCACACACCCTTGGTCTCTCAAGATCAACATTATTAACACTTTGACAGGGCCGAACATAAGGCAGCACAGCAAGTGTATTTGCACAGGGCCTCCAAATATCCTGGGTCCCCAAAAGTGACACGAACAATTTATTGGCTAAATTTTGGGGGCCCTTGTATAAACTTCAAGTTACACATAGTGGATAGTAGTACAAACTATCGGCGAATAGATCGACCAAACTTAGGCCGTGTTCTCACTGGAGACTTAATCCGGAGTAACGCCATAGTGAAGTATGACGTTATTCCCAATTAGCTCTCTAGTGAGAACACGGCTATAGAGAAATCCAGTGAAGCTTGCAGTCAGATTTAATCTATCTTAAATTGATATGATTTAGGTCTTAAGAAAATGTTAGGAAGGACAATAAGGATGTCTCACTAGAGCCATACTCAGGAATAACGCCATATTGAAGGATGTGTTCTCACTAGAGACTTAGGCCGTGTACTCACTAGAGACATAATCAGGATTAACGACATACTGAAGGCTGTGATCTCACTAGAGACTTAGGCCGTGTTCCCACTAGAGACATAATCAGGAATAACGCCATACTGAAGGCTGTGTTCTCACTAGAGCCTTAGGCCGTGTTCCCACTAGAGACATAATCAGGAATAACGCCATACTGAAGGCTGTGTTCTCACTAGAGCCTTAGGCCGTGTTCTCACTAGAGACATAATCAGGAATAACGCCACACTGAAGGCTGTGTTCTCACTAGAGACTAAGGCCGTGTTCTCACTAGAGACATAGGCAACGTTCTCACTAGAGGCTTAATCCTGAATAACGCCATACTGAAGTATGGCGTTATTTAGGATTAACTCTCTAGTGAGAACACGGCCTTAGGCCTCTTTCTCAATACCTAATCCTGTTTAACTATTCTGTGTACTATATAGGTTAATACATAGCCGCTATATCGGTTTGCATTCACGCTGCTGGAAGATAGTCCTGGACTAGACGGTGGTGCTACCTGGTGGAGAACGAGATACAATGATGACAGTAGCGCTCCCTGGAAGTCAGTGAGAGAAAATGCTTACTGTAACGCTACCTGGCAAATTTTAAGGGACTGGGTTGCGTTCACATAAGGAAGCAGTAGCGATACATCGGGAGCTAAACCGCCGATTTTGCGGGATTAAATTTGCCAAATAAGTCACGTGTTTATTCCGGGACACGGGGCAGTCCAATGAGAACGCTAGCCGATATGCCGGGTATTTTATCTAAATAGTGTCTGTATGAGAACAAAGCCTTAGACTGTGTTCTCAATAGAGACTTAACCGGCGTAGCGTAATACTGAGGTACGTCATTATTCCCGATTAACTCTCCAGTGAGAACACGGACTTAATCAAGAATAACGCCATACTGAATTATGGCGTCATTCCCGATTAACTCTCTAGTGAGAACACGCCTTAGATCAATATTACAGACACTTTGATGAGGTAATGATGAAATGGAAAAGAGCAAAATTAAGGCTGTTTCAATATAATACTTGTATCGTTACTGGTTAGGTGTATCATTGTTAATAGTCTTACTGATTTAAATAGTATAACAAACTCCACTTTCAAGAACAGCATAGTTACATATTGTTACCTCCATATGCTATTGTAATCGCCTGGATGTAAATAAAGTGAACGTGAACATGAGAACACGGCCTTAATCAAGAATAACGCCATACAGAATTATGGCGTTATTCCCGATTAACTCGCTAGTGAGAACACGGCTTTACTCTCGAAAAGATTAACAGAGATCAGTCTGACGTGGCATCATGTCATCACATTCTGCAGAAACACCACATGTATTGCTAATGAACCTTTCTAGTTATCGCCCACCTCTGGATAAGTGCCACCCACACCTCGCTCGTGTTGAGATCGATCGATGCCTAAACTCCCTGACTATCATTTTCCAGAAAACTTTACAGATAAGCTGTTAAATATTTTAAAACTAATTTGACTGGGTGCTGTTGCTTTCTATGGCAGCAACGGTGGCCAGTCAAATTAGTTTCAAAATATTCAACATACTCTTTATTAAATGGTAAAGACATACAATTCGTACAACAACGCATATTCCGTCTTCAATTATGCCTTCGTAACGTACTTAGCTACGTCATTCATGACGTAATAATGGCGCCATTGATTATGATGTCATTCTACACCTCGCGTAATTAATTATGACGTCATATGATGGACTGATAAAGTGGGCAGGTCTATTAGGAGCAACATAGAACCTTTGATATTCCACGAAACCATATTGCCAACTCATAATTTCTCAAATCATCCATTGCATGGTAGTATCAAGATTTCAAATCACGGCATATATAGGCATTTTGGAGGGGTACTAGAATGTGGACACCCCAACCCCACCCCCACCCCCACCCCACCCCGTTATTTTTAGGAGATACAGGGGTCCTCTCTCCATGAATATTTTAGAATGGATGAACCCACCTTTAGCTATGCCCAGCCCAACTCTAGCTAAGCTCCGCCCATACTTTGCGTATGTTGGGGTCGATTTACATACTTTGTTTCCAGAAATTCTAGAATCCTAATTTCATTGTAACTGTGTAACATGTTGAATATTTTTTAAACTAATTTGACTGTGGGATATTGTTGTCTCTATGGGCGCTGTTGTTGCATATGGCAGCAAGAGCGTCCAGTCAAATTAGTTTCCAAATATTAAAGAGAATGTTTATTAAATAGTAAAGAATTTGAACAACTGACCTGACTACTCCCGGTTCATGACGGAGTATTTCTGTGACGTCAGTCTGTATGTGACGTAATCGATTACGAAGTCATATACTTGACTGGTCGATCGGATTCATCCATTTTATCGTGTGAAAAAGCTATTTCATGTCCTATTAGTGCCGTAAGAAAGTATTTATTTAGTTTTTCAAGATTGTTTTTATTTAGCCTTCGAAAAGGGTAGTACCAATTCAGAAAAGTCATGCAGGTAAGTTGCTGCATTTTTTCAAAACTAATTGGCATGACATCTGTGGCCAAATTAGTTTCAAAATATGCAACAGGATAGTTTTTACGGTTTTATTGTCGACGTGTATCTATTGAGTTTCTCCGTAAAATCGACATGTGTCGGCCTATACAAGTTAGATCTGTAGTTCTTTGACAATCAAGCCGCCCAAAAACGGCTTCTGACTAGCGATTTTGAAAAATGTCCATTTGCAGAACAGAGAAAGACTATTTTGGAAGATTTACCACTGGAATGGCTGGCTCGATAACGGAGCCAGTCATTCCAGTGTGAAATGTTCGACAATAACATTTTCTTGCGCTGCAAATGGACATTTTCTATGGGAAAATTTAAATTTTCTAAAACAAATTTGATGATAAAACGAGTTAAAATTAAACAAACGCTGCCCAATAATCTGTAGGAAGCGACTAGCCGCCCTTAGTAAGCATTATTTGTACCTCCCTAGGGGGACATGCTTACGGCGAGTGGGAGAACAGAGGCCGCTCAGTTGAACATCAACTCTCTGACGTCACCGTCTGGGAGAGCTATGCGCTTGTGTAATCACATCCTAAAGGTTCGCATATTTGCACAGTGTATTCAGCTATGACGCCTTTTATCGTGAACTCATCGTCAAAAATGCATATCGTCCAGTGATGGAACGCCTTACATGGTGAATATTAAAAAATATTTGTCTGAAATTTGTCGCTGCCTACGACCGCACCGACTTTCAGACAAATTGTTTCAAAAATAATCACCATGTTTTAAACTACATCGTGCTCTAACTGTCGTCTGCTACTGTATTTAGCCTGCAATGTGTGAGTAACGGCTGCTTTCATAGCGACGGCTAGAAATAATCGTTTCGTATCGATTTTTCTGTCCTCGTTTATTCCTAATAAATTCCTTTCATCCTTTCACTAAATAAATCTCCAATATCCGCGCACACATTCGTGAATTTATTACCCACACACTCACACCCATCCACCCGATCACCCACATCACCCAATTCATAACGTTCGATACGCTTAATTAAGCCAGATAATTATTATTCAGAAATCTATTTAATTGTCGTCAGAACTGACGAATTAACAACGCGGAATCGTGTGGCAATAAATAGTATTTTATGATCAGTAAAAATAGAATATCGTTAGCTTAGTTTAGGTTTATATACACGCTCACCCCTAGATTCACAGTAGCTCAGTCCCAGATGCAATCATGCGGTCAATCTATGGAATATTCTGAACTGAATTTGACAGGAAGCTATGGTGCTTTGACATCAACAGGTCGATGTCAAATTTTAGTCCACATATTTAACATATTATTTGCTAAATTATAACGTATTTCATGTATTTAACATATGGTCCTAAACACATTATTGGGAATATATGCTGTATAATTAGCTATAGATAGATTTTATTTAAATACAAAAATCGAGATGACCTATCAAGAATTGACCTTTCCAGTTTATCCATCAATCATGTGACGTGATAATCAACCACGTGGCGTGTAGTGTGACGTTATAATAATTGACGTCATGAATGGCGTAGATAAGTTCGTCACGAACGCCTAATTGATAACGGACTAAGCGTTGTTGTATGAATTTAATAAAGATGCTGTTGAATATTTTGAAACTAATTTGACTGGGCGCTGTTGCTGCCACAGTATAATATTAAAATATTAAAATATTAAAATACTAAACCGCTTAAATGTGTATGGTCCCTTAACATTATCTAGCACTAACAACCTTTACATGCAGGCGATGAATTTATTGTTTGAATGCCTGGCACGTCCGGAGTAAGTTTCTACTTGGCTGCATCACCGCGCCGGTATGGGATACCATTTAGGGTATCTTACGTCGGAGCGCTGGCATTGCCCTCTACTAGCAGTGGATCTCTCCGGTGCATTTCCAATTGTATATATGTAGTTATGTTTCTGAACCTACACTACACTGCCACCATTATTACTGTATAATATCTATGTAGGGAGCGAGTCGTAACTAAGTTGTAACCAACTTGTGACTCAATCCCAATTGTCTCTTAGAACAATAAAAATATGTTTAAATCAAATAGCCGATGATAACTTGCCCTGTAGGTGGGGCTTAGAATACACCTTCCGTATCCTCTGCGTGTCGTAAGAGGCGACTAAAGGAGGTACGGGTGAAGTAACCCTGACAGAAACCTCGAGTGCTGAAGACGGAGGTTCCAGGCCGCACGGCGCACTCTAATAAACCATGGATCCACGCACTTAACGCTTATGATCATGTCGATAGTCACTTACAGGACTGGCGGTATGATCAGCGAACGAAAAGAAGAAAGAAGAAGAGAAATAGACGATGATAGTGGACCCTTCCATTTTTACTTATGCCCCGCCCATCTCTATCTAAGCCCCACCCACACCTCGCTCGTGTTGCGATCGATCGATCTGTGAACTCCCTGACTATCAATTTCCAGAAACCTATACAGGGTAAGCTATTGAATATTTTGGAACTAATTTGACTGAGCACTGTTGCTGCTTATGCCTATGCCACAACTCTGGCTTCTCTATAAAAAAATATCTAAAATTGCATAGCTTGTTTTACAAACCGAACACGTTTTTTCTGAGATTATCAGCCTGCTCAGCGTGAAGACGGAAATGACTGAATTGGATCGTATATTTAAGTTATTAACAAAAAAACATCGCCTTTGGCCATCTCGTAATTCAGTCATTTATATGTGCATTAAAATTAACCGTTTATTCACAAAGAAACGAATCCCGTGTTCTCACTGGAGAGTTAATCAGGAATAACGCCATGCGTCTGTACGACGTTATTCTTGATTAAGGCCGTGTGTGTTCTCATACACCCACTATTTCGGTGAATACCAGGTATATCGGCTAGCGATCTCATTGGACTGGCTCTTGTACCGGAATAAATACGTCATTTATTTCGAAATTTAATCCCACAAAATCGGCGGTTTATCTTCCGATATATCGCTATTGCTTCTCTATGTGAGCGCGGCCTATTCAGTCAAAATTTGCCAGGTAGCGTTGTATTTCGTTCTCCACCAGGTAGCGCCACCGTCCAGTCCGGGACTATCTCCCAGCAGTGTGAATGCAAACCGGTATATTGGCTATATATTAACCTACATAGTACAGGAAATAGTTAAACAGGATTATGCAATGAGAAAGAGGCCTAAGGCCGTGTTCTCACTAGAGGGTTAATCGGGAATAACGCCATACCTCCGTATTGCGTTACGCCGGTTAACTCTCCAATGAGAACACGGCCTAAGTCTCTAGCGAGAACACGACATATGCTTGTGTTTGTGCATTGCTAACTATTTAATTTGCTGTCTTTTGTGGTTCGCATCTTCGGGGTGGCCTAGCTTTGATGTTGACAGTGGTCTTTGCTTCGCGAGAGTTGAGCTGTCAGTATTTTCTCTGATGCCGTCCAACTGCTTAGACACAGTTAACCCTTTAACTCCCGAATTTGTTCGAGAAAATTTCAATTTTCTCACAGAAAATGTCCATTTGCAGACCAAGACAAGGCTATTTTTAAAAATTGACCACTGGACTGACAAGCTCGGTTATCGGTCTTCTCTTGGTCCGCAAATGAACATTTCCCAAGACCACTGCAGAAGCCGAGTTTTGCTGATATGAGTGTCAAAGGGTTAAGAAGACACCGAGTTGCTCTCAATAGAGGGATCCATCTTTCAGCTAAGCCCCGCCCATTTCTAGTTAATATCCGTCCACACTCACGTGATTGAATCTGTTTATATACTTTGACCCATCAATTCACAGCGTTCCAATTTCAAGGGTAAGCTGTTGAATATGTTGAAGCTAATTTGACTGGGAGCTGTTGCTGCTGAAAGTGTGCCTATGGCAGCAACATCTTCCAGTCAAATTAGTTTCAAAATATTCAACATAATATTTATTAAATTGTAAATTCATCAAAGACATACAATTCGTTCACTTTCATGACGGACATTTCAATTTTCGTGACAGAGCTACGTCATTTTTGACTGTGCCGTCAGCTAACATGTGCTATATTTGATTATGACGTCATATATTTGAGTGACAGATCGGGTCCATCCATTAGAGGAAAAATATGATACTTGCTCAGTCGTACAAATATATAAATTGATGTGCGCGCAGACGATGGCCAAGAATATAAAGTAATAAATATCGGTGGCAGAGACTGAATCTTTGCGTAATGGTTAGCGGATAGGTCTAGGTATAAAACTAGCTTGTATAATCTAAAGCCGTGTTCTCACTAGAGAGTTAATCCGGAATAACGCCATACTTCAGTATGACGTTATTCTGATTAAGTCCCTGTTCTCACTAGAGACCTAATCTTGAATAACGCCATACTAACGTATGGAGTTATTCAGGATCACCTCTCCAGTGACAATACGGCCTAGGAGTGGCTGATCAGCCACGCCCTCTAATCGTATTTTCGTATTTTCTTTATTACACTCAGGCCATGACAACGGCATATGAGGATTTTTTGTACATTGACAATGGCGGTAGAAATACAACATTATTATTATTATTATTATTATTATTATTATTATTATTATTATTATTATTATTATTATTATTATTATTATACCATCTCCGCCGCGCTGCCGACGAGAGCTACGGCAGTGGGATCGCTTACATAATAATGATAACAACAATAATCAATTTATTAACTAGTTTGGGCCACTTGCCCCTGCAGTGTTTCAGGCAGTATTAAAGGAGAACTAACTTCATACAATAGTTGTTCAGCTGATCTAACACGTCATTCGTAAACTATACTATAATATTAAGCTTATTATCATGCCGCTAAAGAAAGCTTGAGTAGTTTAAACGTTGGTACATTTCCAAAGCCTATGGTGGCTGTCATGCCTTACTTTTCAACCAATCAGAAGGAAAAACTAGCGTATCTGCCTTGGTCAATACGCTCAGTCATAGCGGTGTCACATATAATTGGGCAATATGATATGAAAACAATCATACAAGTAAGCTGATGACTATTCTGAGACCAATTTGACCGGAAGCCGTTACTGCCATAGGCAATGACAACTTCCAATCAAATTATCCCCAAAATATTCACCAAGATGATTTGCATAATAAAGAATGTAATGCATTGGCACTTACATGACACCATACACTATCGCTTGAGTAAACAAAATCACGGTGCTCACTGTTCAATGTTTACACCATGTTACAAAGCAAATGATTGTGATACATGTAAGGGAATGTAACAGGATGTGAATGATATGGAATCCATAAACTATAATCTATCGTACAATCTATCGCATTTGAGATGAGATTAGCATCGCTTTAACAGTGATGACGATGGATACTTGGGTTGATAGATAACTCGGGTGTATGATTGGGTGAGAAGATGGATGAATTAGTCTAACTGTTTAATTTTTTTGATGCTAACAAGTATTTGGAGAGTTTGATAAGGAGCGGTTTATTGCATATTGCAAACACTCCTTTAGTTTTCTCGGTATTAGGGTTTTCTGTATAGAATCGTGGTATGAATTTCTGCCCTTGTCTATTGAATTTAGAGCATGAGAAAAGAAAATGCATCTCATCTTCTATGCAGTTGCATTCAGAACACAATCTTTCTGATCTGTCAATACCTAGCCATCTTTTGGATTCAATCGCTAGTTTGTGGTTAAGTGTTCGGAAATGACATAAGATAAGAGCTTCTCGGTACGGTAGGATTTTTAAATATTTCTCAAAAACTATATTCTCTTTGATCTGTTTATAGAATGTCAGACGTGACGATTTATGGTTGCTTTCCACTCATCGGTATATCAATAGCATGATTACAGCATATAATTAATTACTTTGCTAGGAATTATAATTAAAATTTTATTACGCGCGTGGTTATTTCGTGAATAATTTATGTAATTTGAAGATAATGCGGTTGATTATCGTTTCTGCTTACGGTAACGACGATTACCTTGAAATTGCATATCCATTATGCATTGTATATGTGTGGTTGTATTACTAGTAAGCATAATTTGCGCTTGCATGGTATCCTCGGATACGAATGAATGTGTGAGTGAGCCGAAAGTGTGTGTGTTCATGTGCGCGTGCGTACGATTATGAAACTGTCACCCGATAAATAAATTCATAGCAAATTTAATACATTTCAACAAAAAGCATATAGCTTGTTGTAATAACTATTGTCTAGATATTTATTGGTTTCTTTTAATTTCCACCTCCCCAACACCCACCCCACCCACCCCACCCCACCCCTACACCCCCCACTCACCCTCCGCCCAACCTCCCCCCCTCGCTGCAGGTATATGCTTCAGGAGAAAATCTACTTTATACGTAGATAGATAATTTATTTTTCCACAATAATGATGCCGATTAATGCAAATTATTAGCGGGCGGAATTTTTTACTAAAAATAATAACTGTATATGTATGTGACATACAAGATTTAAAGGTGCATGTTTGCACCAGAGTGCTTGAGAAATTCAATAGACAAAGGCAGAAATTCATACCACGATTCTATACAGAAAACCTCAGATTCAGATTCAGATTCATTTGTTTATACCCATGTCGTTTTCACAATGCCACATGGCGAATATACAATTTACAATTAAAGAATGAAGTTGTTGAAGTTATATGTTTGAGGGTGGGGTGGGGTGTGGGGTAGCGGTGGGGTGGGCTTGGGCTATGCGCCTGGAAGTGATGGGGCGGGTGAGTCTTGACATATGATGATTTCATTCCCGGTGCATTAGTGGAGTTTTTTAAGTTGTGAAAGTGATTTAGAGACACGCGTCAGTAACTCGGAATCACAAATAGAAAAATTGTATTGTTTTTTTACGGAGTATATCCAGCGTTGTGATTTGGTTCGTTTCCTCTGAGCAAACCATTTACGCTTTCAGAAGTAAGCCGTTTTGATGATTTTACTTTCGGACATTCTGCTGTGAATATACACCTTTAACAGAGTCATTATTATGTATTATTAATATAACTATATAATATATTGTGACCAAATATTTAAAAATATTCTAGTAACATTTGTGTTTACATTTCTTGTAAGACCGTAATGCCATCAACGAACTTTTCCATTTTTAGCTATGCCCCGCCAATCTCTATAGCTAAGCTCTACCCACATCTCGATCGTGTTGGGATCGATCGATCTCTGACCTGACTAGACTATCAATTTCCAGAAAACTATACAGGTAAGCTGTTGAATATTTTGAAACTAATTTAACTGGGTGTTGTTGTTGCCCATGACAACAACAGCGCCTAGTCAGTTAGATTCAAAATATTCAACAGCATGTTGATTAAATAGTAAAGACATACAATTTGTACAACGTGTCAGACTATTAAGAGTTAAACACGGGCGGTATAGAATCATTTATGACGTAATGATTATGACGTCATCCTACACGCCGATTATCTGGTTATGACGCCATATGACGTCATTACTCTGGACATGTCACTTACCGTGTAATATAATTATATGGGAGACGCGGTAATAACTTGTCTTATCGCGCTCCCTATCAGACAAAAATTAATTCTGTTCAAACCAACTATGTGGCAATTATTTTAGCGTGATTTAAAAGCTTTCAAGATGCTTAACATATTTCCTGAGTGCGTAGATGCCTTGAAATCTAGAGTCTGATATCGTTATTGTTTGCTGTATCGAGATTTCATGAGAACAATACGAGAGATATGTTGAATATTTTGAAATTTAATTTGGCAAGAAGGCGCTGCTGTCTTAGGCATAATAGGTTCTGATTAAATTAATTTCAAGATCGTAACCATAAATAATAAAATTTAAATACTAAAATGATCAGAATCCTGCTATTCGCACCGTACTTCCTGTGATTTGGTCTCGAGAATTGCTAGCATTATATAATTATGTTACCCTTCCGGACCCTGAATTTGTTAAATCTCAACTTCAAAGTAACTATACAGGTAAGCTGTATAATATTTTGAAACTAATTTGACATGAAGCTGTTGCTATCATGGGCAACAACAACTCGCAGTCAAATTATTTTCACAACGCCCAACTTATGTTGGGCGTTTTGAAACTAATTTGACTGGGAGCTGTTGCTGTCTATAGCGATTTATTAAATCGTAAATAATATTGGTGTTTTGAGATTTCGGATTAAATGCTATTATAGCTGGCTCCTTGACAGTATGGTCATTATGCGCTACGTATAGCATAAGTCCAATATGCCTAACAGAATTGTCTATGTCGACGGCAACATTGAAATACATTTACAGAATTAGGATCAGGTCAGCTGTGTAATTGTCGTAGAAATTGATTTCCAATGTTTGCTGTCAGATGTCAGTAACATGATTCAGTGACCAGGTAGATGATGTACATACGTTATCGTCCACTAAGAGCTCATTCTGGGCTCATTCTGGAAACTGTATATTTGTTAGGTAAATTATGATGTTGCCTATGTCTGTAAAATGACGGGGTTTGAAGAGTGAGCCACAATACGCCACGTGGAAATGCATGCTAGAAGGGTAGGTCATTTCTGGAACTGCTTGTCCAATTGTAACAAAATTTGATGTGGGAAATATAAACACCAATCCTGAATATAAATCTACAAAAACGTTTTAATAATTTTCGGCCGTACCACGATATAATGCGTGCGTACGTGCGTGTGTGCGTGCGTGGGTGCATGCGTGCGAGCGTGTGTGCGCACGCGCAGGAGTGCCTGCACGTGGGATTGCGTCTGCGAGCATGTATATGATTGGGTGTGAGTTCGTGTGTGTATACGAGTGTGTATGGGCGCATATGCGTGTGTGTATGCGTTGGTGGTGTGCGTTCGAGTGTCTGGCACGTGCGTGTTTGTGTAGTTGAGTGGATGTGTGTACAAATTATTGCAAGATCAGAGTTAAATGTTAACATATACAGCCATAGTATACTTAAACTTATGTATTAATTGAATTTTATATACGGTATCCGTCATGTATATATTGTGTTCAATGTACACTCAAGGGCCGATGGCCTATTGTGGAAATAAATATCTATCTATATTATAATGACCTGCATGCAGACCACGGATACCCTTCTAGCCAACCAGCTGCATTTCAGTTTTCTATCGATCACATGACAAAATTTAACTAAAATATAGAAACATTTGGCTAACTGGTTTGTTATTACCCTATGCAACTTGTTTCAGGGGTGCTCTTTAAATGTAACTGTAACTTCTGGGAGTGTGTAGGAAGCGAAATCTGAATCAAGGAATTAAAGTTATATATGGTCTAATTAAGAAAACAAATAAAAACGGCATCCCATTAGATGTACGATGTACATTGTTTGAGGCAATGGTCACCAAGCACTTCTCTATGCCGTTGAAATTCAGGCTATTAAAAAGACAACCATAATAGAATGATGCCAGTTAAAACTCTAAAAATCTATGCCGTTGATGAAGAAAATATATGTTATGACCTACGAAGCAGTGTGATGGGACCATATCGCTTAGATATTCGGATAAAGTAGAATAGGATTAGATTTTGTATAGATATACTTAACTGCGGATACAGCAAAATCACTTCTTATCGGTATCTTCTTGCCGTCATGGGCGCCCGCGTGATGTTTTCCCCAGATTGGGAAACCTGAGCTGGTGGTCAGAAACCAGACACGTTAGAATAATTGAAATAAAGATTATCACAGATCTGTGCTATCTCCCATTTTCTGTAGGTAAATTTACATTTAATTGTCTGTGAAATTTTTCTATTTTTACCACATTTTCTCCAGCGAAAATGTTTCAAGGAAAGATGGCACAATGTGTAATAATTCGGTGTAACAACTAACAAGTTACGTACTAACAAAATACCGTTTAGAATCGATTATGTTTTATAGACCTATAGGCCTAAATAGGTATAAAATTTTGTCAATAATTTTGTTACGTGTGTAAATTTAGTTTATGGAATATAACAGAGACATATTTATTTTCTGACTCGGAATATCGAAATTTCGTAGAGAAAATGGGGACGATGTACTCAAATTAACTCAAAACAAATATGCCTACATTCAAATGATAAAATGTGTTTTAACTGCGTATTATTAAAAGAGCTTATGCGCAAACAGAAGACACGTCTTTTCTGCTGTTTTGTTGATTTCAAATTCAAAACAGAACTATGGATTAATTATTATTGAGAAAGGGACGATGGGTTAATCCTTTCGTCACGAAACCGGCCTAAACCGGTCTCTGTAGTGGTTTAGAGTAATGTCTATTTGCAGACCAGGAGAAGACTATTTTTGAAAATATACCACTGAAATGACTGGATCGGTAACCGAGCCAGTCATTACAGTGGTATATTTTCAAAAATAGTCTTCTCTTGGCCTGCAAATGGACATTAAATAAGTAAATAATTAAATTTTTCGAAGAAATTGAGTCATTAAAGGTTTAAACTTCACAAACCAATACAGGCCCTGGACCCTATGGCTCTCTGGTTAGTGCTTTAACGTTTGGTTTAATCTATTCAAAGAAATCAGTTAAATCTTCCATAATCCATAACAGAAAATACGCAAACTATATTTTATATAAAACAGGCGTACGCCAAGGATAAACGCCGTGATCAACCCTGTTTGCTATATTTTGTAATGACTTAGAATAATATTTCCAAGAACACAGGCATCCTGGCATCTATAAAATGGCCTTTTGGGAATCTAGCATTATTTTTTCCCCAAATATCTTGTCATTCTGCCATACGGAAAAGATACTGTGATAACGGCAGAATAAGCCAACAACATGCCTTACAAATATTCAAAATTATTGTTCAAAATGGAGTGAATTATACAAAGATCAAAGTCATGTATGGTCTTCTTTAAGTGAAAGAGAAATATAATTCCAAAATTCCAAATCGCCGGTCATGAGATATAAATCATATAAAATTAGATGAATAGTCCTTATTAAGAGTGGTCCTTAAACATAACTATAATTTCTGGAAGTGTAGGAAAAGAAACACGATCCAAGGAAACAAAAATTATGTGTTCTCTAAATGACCTTTCCAGTTTATACGTCCAGCAGATGACATCATAATGAACTACGTGACGTGTAGGAAGACATCAACATCAACTACGTGACGTGTGGGATGACGTCATAATAAATTGCATGACATGTAGGATGACGTCATAATCATTACGATATGAATGACTATATTTAGTCCGCCTTAACCGCTTAATAGTCCGCCACGTTGCACGAATTGTATGTCTACTATTTAATAAACATTATCTTGAATATCAGCGGCCAGTCAAATTAGTTTCAAAATATTCAACAGCTTACATGTATGGTTTTCTAGAAATTGACAGTCAGGGCGTTCGGGGATCCATCGATCCCAACACGAGCAAGGTGTGGGTGGAGTTTAGCTAGTGATGGGCGGGGAATAGCTAATACTGTAAATGTCCATTAAGAAAACAAAGCAAGTAGTCATCCATTTGACATGGAATGTTAATTGTTTGATACAATGATCATCCATGTTCCTATACATACTGGTGGAATTTGGAGGGAGGTGTGGGGGTGGGTGTGAAAGGACAGACATAACAGAAAGACTTCAATTAAAATTCTACAAAGTTATTCTGCTGATGAGAGCACGGAAAATGCAAATGGAAACGAAACGCATAAGTACATGCGCGTGGATTTATCCGTGAAAACTTGTCTATAGTGAGGTGGGAACATATCCGTCAGATATTCAGATAAAATGTGATATAATCAGATTTTGAATAGATATTACTAAACTGATGGATGCAGTAAAATGTCTTCGCTTCTGTATTGTGTTCCCATCAACGTGTCACACAGACTTGAATTTAGAAAGTATTAAAGACGTTTTTAAATTTAGTCGGTTGTGGCTAATGTCTTTGCAAAGACCACATTGACAAGAAACGAATTTGTAAGCATGTAAAATAGAAGCTGCAGCAAGACTTTGTTACTAAATAGAAGTCTGAACTGGAAATCTCAAGTAGATTATCATATTATAATATTATTATTAAAGCGAATTTTACATGTGAAACATATTTGGCACAATGGATGAATCCAGTTTTAGCTATGCCCCGCCCATCTCTAGCTAAGCTCCACCTACGACTTGTCCGTGTTGGGATCGATCAATCTCTGCACTCTCTGCATTTCAAGTTCCAAGAAATTATACAAGCAAGCTGGAAAATATTTTGAAACTAATTTGGCTGGGTGCTGTTGCTCCCTATGGCAGCAACCGCGCCCAGTCAAAATAATTTCAAAATATTTACCAGCATGTTTATTAAATAGTAAAGACATAATTCGTACAGCAGTGCTTAGTCCGTCATCAATTAACCGTTCGTTACGAACTTATCTACGTCATTCATGGCGTTATTGATTACGACGTCAGCCGACACGCCACGTAGTTGATTATGACGTCATATGATTGATAGATAAACTAGAGACGCCCATTACCATATTAGGACGCAGTAACTGCGTGTCACTTCAGAAAGATAAATCGTAGACTACAAATAGGATCAAGTTTCAAGTTTGTTTTATTACTCCCAGGTCACTATGTGACACATGGGGAGCATTTATATACAGTTGTATTGAGTAGGAATCAGTACACAGCTATACACATTATTCTCGGTATTATAACTATTATTATCATATATCATCATTATTATAAATATTATAGATATTAACGACAATTACAGTCTGAGTTAGAGTTTAAATTCATGGCACAAATAGGTTGTTATTTTCCTAAATCAACATATGTATAATATTAAAATGTAGTTGTTTCAACATATTTTGGACGTTAGCGTACAACATTAGGACATGGTAGCTTTCAATATTCTTATCATTATTATAGTGGCAGCAGCAGCAACAACAGTGGTGAGTAGTAGCAGCAGCAGTAGCAGCAGCAGTAGTAGTAGTAGTAGTAGTAGTAGCAGCAGCAGCAGCAGCAGTAGTAGTAGTAGTAGTAGCAGCAACAGCAACAGCAACAGCAGCAGCAGCAGTAGTAGTAGTAGTAGTAGTAGTAGTAGTAGTAGTAGTAGTAGTAGTAGTAGTAGTAGTAGCAGCGGCAGCGGTAGCGGTAGTAGTAGTAGTAGTAGTAGTAGTAGTAGTAGTAGCGGCAGCGGCAGCGGCAGCGGTAGCGGTAGCGGTAGCGGTAGTAGTAGTAGTAGTAGTAGTAGTAGTAGTAGTAGTAGTAGCAGTAGTAGTGGTAGTAGTAGTAATGGTAGTAGTAGTAGTAGTAGTAGTAGTAGCAGCAGCAGCAGCAGCAGCAGCAGCAGCAGCAGCAGCAGCAGCAGCAGCAGCAGCAGCAGCAGCAGCAGTAGTAGTAGTAGTAGTAGTTACTGCATATTGTATTTACCTAAAATGGCCTATACTATTTTTCGTATAAATGTACATAATTTGCTTAGCAGTGATAGTTTGTTACTTGATAAAAGAAACACATAAATACATGTGTGTGGATAGCATTGGGAACTAGCATATAAACGCCTTAAATATTACAACACACACACACACAACATGTGTGTGGGTTTATCCGTGAAAACTTGTAACGCTAACACGCCAGTATCATGAGAATTTGTGGATTTGCGCCGTTGACAAAATTTCATACCAGCGCATCACGAGATCGAATAGGCCTTTAATTTTCACGAGAAAATGGATAAAAATATAATAACGTAATACCTACCTAGCGAATCACACTGGGTGCTTTCTATCTCAGAGCATCGTGGTTAATGGTAGGTGGATGCCACCTCCCAAGCCCTCCCAATGATCTTCTGGATTATGTTACCTAGGGGCTCCTCATGGACATAATTCAGCATGTAACCCACACGTTTTCTCTTTATTGGGCTACACTTTCTGGCTACGAAAATTGTGGTCCAAGGAAACCATGTTTTACTGTAGGACAACCAAATTTTAACCAGTTGGTTGCCCTGGTTGAGAACCTAGATAATGTGTTATTTTCAGGGCCTGTATATATGTACACATGGTGAGTATTTATTTTATTTAGTCTTAACTTTTTCACACTCAAATTTGTTCAAGAAAATTTTCCCATAGAAAATAAATATCCATTTTCAGACCAAGAGAAGACTGTTTTTTTGATAATTTACCACTGGAATGACTGGCTCCGTTATCGAGCCAGTCATTCCAGTGTTAAATTGTCAAAAATAGTCTTCTCGTGGTCTGCAAATGGGCATTTTTCATGACCACTGCAGACGCCGTCTTTGGCTAATATGAGTGGCCAATGATTAATATAATGATACAAACATTTATTTAATTAAATATATTTATTAATGTCTCTATAACACCATTATGCCTAGTCGGTTATTCTGAGAGGGAACGAGCATCCAGCGAGAAACGCTATATTTGTGACGATTTTGTCAGAAATGTAAAAAACAACAGTCGCAACTAAAATGAAATCTAATTTTCTAGAGTTCTCAACTCGTCTGCAAAAACATGGATTATTTACATAGGTTAAACACCCAGTGTCAATAGCGGCCATCAGATAAAACAAACAGGCATCTTACTAAATCCCTGAAAATATTTGCGAAATACTCATTAGCTCAGAAAGAGAACGAAGGCCACGAATGGCGGGAGGAAGAAGAAAGGAAACCGCAAGAATAAATAATAGATTTCGTCACACACAGAATCTGTCAAAGTAACGCGCCAATATTAAACTGGAGAACGTGATCAACACGGAAGGACCAATATCAAATTTTATAACGATGTGTCCGTTTGGTAACGGCGCAGGTTCAATAAAGACGTAGGTGTTGCCGGGGCCCGTTAATACACGGTGCAGCGAGGACACATCACGTGTGCGCCAATATGAAACGGTATCAAATTACATAATTTTCTGATTAGGCCTACCTGATTGTCCCAGTTTTCTTTATTTCGGTCAGGCCATTGTTGTAATTATTAATTGTAAAATGTATATAGGCCTAGACGTTTACTCGGGTATTACACGTAGTTGCATCGGATCGACGGATTCATGTGAGTGTGAGTATCAAAGAGAAGCGAAATGGATTGAAACCATCGACGGACATAATAAATAAAAAATGATAATTCATAAAATAAAATTCATTAAAAACAGGCAAGAATAACACAATTTATCACATATAGGACTATACGATTCAAAACAGATGCGACTGAAAATTAATTAACACGCTATCAACCCAGAAATTCTAGTATGTCACGTGAAGTACACCTCAGAAATCAGTTAAAATGTTTCTAAAACAAAAACAGACTCGGCATATGTTAGTTATAAATAAGTGTTCTGTTGGACATTTAGAACATAATTGATTTGGAAGGCATTACTGCCTTAGGCAGCAATATCATCCAATCCAATTGCGTTCTAAATATTCAACAGTACGTTTTATTTTGTTTTGGTAATAAATTAAGTTATTTCTTGGCTGTAGGGTTGACTATAAAGCAATCACACGGATAGACTTTTGAATACTTTGAAATTAATTTGACAGCAAAAGCTTTCAGTAGAGGAGGGGTGGGCCCCTTTGGCTATTCACGCCGATTTCTATCTAAGCTCCACCCGCTTTGTGCGGACGTCTGAACCGTTTTTAACACATTGGACTCTGACTTCACCCAGACAAATTAGTTTCAAAATATTAAACAGCATGTTTATAAAGACATGCAATTCGTACAACAACGCTTCAATGAACCTTTCCGGGTTTAGCTATGCCCTGCCCATATCTAGACTCTTGCTAAGCTCCGCCCACACCTCGCTCGCGTTGGGCTCGATCGATCTCTGAACACCCTGACTATCAATTTCGAAAAAAATACACAGGTAAGCCGTTGAATATTTTGAAACTAATTTGACTGGGGGCTGTTGCTGCCTAAGGCAGCAACAGCGCCCAATCAAATTAGTTTCAAAATAGTCAACAACATGTTTATTAAATAGCAAAGAATTACAAAGAAATACAATTCATACAACGTGTTGGACTATTTGAGATTTGATGACGGTATATATGGAACCCTATGTGACGTAATGATTGTGACGTCATCATAACGCGCTGAGCTGATTATGACGTCATACGATGGCAGATGATGGATGTATAGTCTTAAAAGGTGGATTAAGAGTTCGTGGCTAACTGCTTCATCATTTATAACGTAATTGATTATGACGTCATCCTACACGTCACATAGATGGTTATGACTAGTGTTGGGAATCGCTACTATTTTTGTGATCGATTGGTTTTATAAACTAACTGATGATCAATTAATGATTCATCATAACAGGTGCTCATTTTTACCCATTTTGAATGCGGTAATTATATAGCATGTTCAAGGATAAGTACCGCTTTCAAACCATGTCGCGTGTATGACAGATTCTTAATAATTTAAGAAATAATTTGTTGGATATTTTGAAACTTATTTGGCTGGAAGCTGTTGCTGCCTTAGGCAGCAACAGCATCCAGTCAAATAAGTTTCAAAATATTCACCATGTTATTGGTATGGTTGCTTTGAAATGAACATACTATTTCAGTGCTGAATGAATTAATCTCGTAAACTAAGGAGTAATACTATATAGTTGTAACAATTAAATTTAGATTCTTTTCCAAAAAGTATTCGTTTTCTAGCTTGACCAGTTAAAAGATATTAATAAAGTCAATTTATAAACAACCAAAATCGATTTCTGAAATCATGATCGATCGGTTGGTTGAAAATGCAAACCAATCAATCATCGATCAAATCGATTAATCGGACCAACCCTAGTTATGACGTAATATGATTAATGGATAACGTGGAATCCACCATTCTGACTGCTAGGCCTAATTTGAAACTTTTGTCCCATTCGTGTCGGATATTAGTCAGTTGATTGTGACATCAAATACCCAAGCGATGTGAATTGATTATCTTGACGCAGCTATCTGAGTGACAGATCGGATGCATCCATTAGGTACACACCGTTTAACGGGACCTTTCTTACGTCACAAAGATAGATCTAGAAATCTAATATCAGGAAACATGTCGTTCTCATGAGTCGATATTAGCGCGTTAACGTCGATTCTTATACCGTACATACGGACAATCAAAGAAGATTCAGAAATTGTTTCCACAAATACTAAGACGCAAACAGCGTAATACCGTATCGGATATTTAATGACTCCTTGATATGTCTTATAAACAGATTGAAAAAAATTATGAATTATCAATTTCTTCAAAGTCATCCTATTATTTCTGTTGCGATGAGTGTTGTGGCTCTAGTATTTTGTCCGAGGTGGGCCAATTGACATATATGGATATATTCGTTCGAATGGACCGTTCCAGTTTATCTATCCATAATATGACGTCATAATCTACTACGTGACGTGTATGATGACATCATAATCAATTACAGCATGAATGACTCGATTTAGTCGGTCTTAAACGCTTAGTAGTCCGACACGTCGTACGAATTGTCTTTACTATTTAATAAACATTATGCCGAATATTTTGAAACTAATTTGACTGGGTGCCGTTTCTGCCATTGGCAGCAACAGCACCCAGTCAAATTAGTTTCAAAATATTCAACAGCATAGTTTTCTGCAAAGTGATAGTCAGGGAGGTCAATGATCGATCGAACCAACACGAGTGAGGTGTGGGTGGAGCGTAAGTAGAGATGGGCAGGGCATAGCTAAAACTGGAGTGGTCCATTGGATAGATTCTTACATGGACTCCTTCCTTAAATTAAGAAGTTATTATTAAGTCTTATGCTCACACCAGCTTCCAAACAAACAACAAATAGTAACAAATATGGGTGACGGGCCGGAATTTGTCTATAAAAATTAGTATGTGCTAATAATAACCCGAGCTTGGTATATTCCTAAACAAGAAAAAATTAACATTTCCAAATTAATTTTTATCTAAGATGTCAGACACTGGCTCTAATAAGTCTAGGTTCAATAAGGCAATCACGAATTTGTGCAATTTCATGTTGATTCATATTGGCCGAAGCTTGATATTTGTGGCATGTGCCATTGACCAACTGGCGCGGCAAAATCTAATATTGTATTGGTGGTCATCTGCTTCTTTGGGATGGGTGGTGGGGTGTGGTTGACTAACACGGGCGCCAATATGGAACTTAATGTTGGACATGCAACGCTGACCAATGGTCATTAAATTGGTACTGGTCGCTGTGCAAAAAATGACACGTTCCATTACGCCTCATCTATCTATCTATCTATCTATCTATCTATCTATCTATCTATCTATCTATCTATCTATCTATCTATCTATCTATCTATCTACCTATCCATCCATCCATCCATCCATCCATCCATCCATCCATCCATCCATCCATCCATCCATCCATCCATCCATCCACCCATCCACCCACCCACCCACCCACCCACCCACCCACCCACCCACCCACCCATCCATCCATCCATCCATCCATCCATCCATCCATCCATCCATCCATCCATGCACCCACCCATCCACCCACCCACAGCCCACCATCCACCCGCAGATTTGATTGTCTACTTGGTACACCTTCGCCCACTCTTTTTAGATGTCTGTTCGTCAGTCAGTTTGCCTGTCATTCGCTCCTCCTCACGTCGGTTCAGTTCATTTCCTGTCTAGCTCTGATATCAGCAGAACACAGCTGCTATCAAATAAAATTCAGTTACATCTTGACTCGTCTAAGGAGGTCACGTGATCTCATCTCTTCCTAGAACTAAAGCGCATCTTCAATCAATCTTCATTCTGAATTCTTAGAGATGTACGTGTTTCAAGCGAGCGCAATTGAAAACCTTTCGTATTTATTCAGGATAATTTGACTGAAAATTGTTAATGGTTAATGCATCCTCAATTCTCGGTCAAACTATTTGCAGGATTCTTAACGCGCCTTTACCACTATTATATTGTAGCGTAGCGGAGCACCAGATATGTTAAGCTCATCTTCACTGGCCCCCCCTCTGCACTGACTGATCTTAGAGTTCAAGCTCGTTTCCGCGAGCGAAAACGATTTTTCTCTCTCACGTCAATTTCCCACTGATAATTTTTTCTCTTCTTCCAACAACATCCCCGGATAGACGTCAGAAACCGGAGCTAGAGAGCTCCATCTTCAGAATTGCATTTGAAGGATGCTGTTTTTGGCTCAACTCCAATATTCGACCCCCTTTGGGGGAAAGCGCAGCTAATTAGCCGCCTCTTATTCAGCTCGACCAATGAAATTCAGCAGTCATCTCACGTGCGTTGAATAATTATCTAGCACGCGTTTAGAGGATGAGCAGACGAGAAGATGGAGGTTATATATTATGCTTTTATGCACGGCTACTGAGCAGATTTAACGAAATCGTATCGTTGACTGATGTGAAAAATTCGAGGAAATTATTCTACGAATATTCGGTGAATTTGTATGATTTTATTCGTTATCGTGAAAGGTAGAGAGAGGGAGTCTGTTTGTGTGTGCAGCTTGTTCAAATCTTGTTATCTGACAATTCGTGGCCGGCATGCGATCTTCCCAAGCATGTGCGTGACTGATCGCCTGCTTTTCAGAGGTGACGTGAACATTCCCGTCTTGTGAGGGAAATAGGAGAGGTTTGGCTCGCTAGCGAAATCTGCGTTCGGCCTGTCGTATCGCCCCGGGCAAGCGATAGATCAAATTTAACACCATTCGCCTTGTGCGCATGCGCGGTATTGATTTTACCCTTGGTTGTCTGCATACAAATGCTGCTCGATTTGTAATGCCGAGGCGCAGGCGTATAAAATACGGTTTAAATCCTCTGCTCTGTGGAGGGTTTATGTGTTACTTTACTTCGCTCGATCGCACTTTGAACAAGCGACCGTTCAATATTCACTCGGTATCCAGAACGAGGCCGTGCGAATGTATTTCTCAGGGCATATAGCACGATAATAATAATAACCGCATAGTCTGACTGTATAGCGAGACCTGACAGCTGACTGACTGGTCGTCTGCTTGTTGTATTTGGCTTGTTGTTGGTTAGCCCATATTGCCTTCTACCATCCGTTGTTCAGCCGGCTAGGCCATCAGACAAGCCGAAGGTAATAGTTTGTATCGACCTCAACTATAGTGCGCGATAAGAATACAGTTATACAGCGGGTAGAAGTCAGTGCGCGCGCAGCTCTCAACTCGCTTCTAGTAACGCATGTGTCTGAATTCATTTTCTAACGGCTCACAATAATAACGAGGCAGATCTCTCGCGCTGTATTTTGTTCTGTAGCGTGAGTGTGTGTGTGGGAATTTACGTTTCTATTATTCGGCCCACACGTTTAGTAGTGGATTTCTCAGCTGTGTGGAATACTGGAATTTTTATTTAACGAATTTCTAATCTAGATATGTGTGCGATTGACGTGGTGTATTAATAACGTGAATTTATAACGTAGTTTCTTTAAAAAACCGCTTATAATTGTCGTGGTGTGTATAAAGAAAATGTTAATTTTGCTAATCTAGTATAGTTGTATGTATAGAAGACACGAACATTGATGTCCACACAGCTGTAGTGTTTTTTGTGAGCGATATTAGAGGGTGGCGGTGGACCCATGGCTAACGCAACTTCAAGTGATCGAACAGAAACTACCAAAAATAAATTATTACAAATTGGGTCTTTGGAATATAGCCCTGAAAGCGCTTCTGCATCGAACAGTACTGGCACCAGCTACGCGTCAAGCGCACGGGAAAACCCGGAACCGACTGGCGCGGTATCCGGAGAGAACGGATCAGTGACCACCAGCAACATGCACCGTACCACCAAAATACGGATCAACGAATTGAATCCGCATCTTATATGTGCGCTCTGCGGGGGATATTACATCGACGCGACCACGATCATCGAATGCCTACACTCGTGTAAGTATTACGGTCACTAGACCATACAGTACAGCACAGAAATAAATTAATGTCACACGCTGTCGAATATTTTGAACATAATGGACTTTTCCAAATTTATACATCCATCACATGACGTCATATTCATACGCGTAAGGTGACGTCATAATCAGGACGCCATGAATGACTCGATATAGTCAGTCTTTAACGCGTAATACTCCGACACGCTGCACAAATCGTAGGCCTATGTCTTTGCCATTCAATAAACATTCTGCAACAGCGCCCAGTCAAATTACTTTCAAAATATTTAACAGCTTACTTGTATAGTTTTTTGGAAATTGATAGTCAGACATCAGAGATCGATCCCAACTCGGACTTAGGTGGGGCTTAGATAGAGATGGGCGGGGCATAGCTAAAACTGGTAAGGCCCATTGGATTGTAAGATCTTCCAAATAATTATGCTTTTCAAAATATTCAACGGAACATTTCTAACATCGTATTGACAATTGTACTAACTAACATGTTTCTGTTTTTGTTTTGGAAACATTTAAAGGTATTTCTGACTTCTGAGCTGCGCTATAGGGCCTACTGGGTTAATATTATCGTTTCATTTATGCGCATGCGCTTTAATATGTTTGCGCAAATAGGGCTGTTACGTAACGTGTTCAGAAGTGACCTGGGAAAGCTGGGAGCTCTAGTCGGTGGGTGCTGTGTAGGCGCGTGTACCTGATGGCTGGCCGTGTGGTGAACCACTGGCTGATACGCGATAGCGTTAAGCTATTTGCCAAAAAATCTATATCGCGGTGTTTGGGTAATAGATTAACGCTCTCGTCCCCACAACCTAGATTCATGGGAGTATTTACGATATTGGCTTACTAGTAGCTAGATATGTTGAAATTAATGTGCTTGCAAGCTGTTGCAGCAGTAGTTGCTGCCTACGGATATTAAATCTTTGTATGGCGGACTTTTGAAATAGAACTAGGCTACTGGAACGCAGGATTACTTACGCATAGTAGGGATGGGGTTGAGGTGATTAGACTTATAGAGATGAGAAATGACCTCGGATCTTATAGAGCCTAGATCACGTGCATTGTGACGTCAGCTTGTAGTATTTATTACCCGATGCCAAGGTGTTCATTTGACAAAAAAGAACCAGCTTCATGTAAGATGTTGCATATAATTACAGCAACAGCCTTCAACATCGCCATTTTCAAAATTAAAACAACCAAATGCTAAAAGGGCCACAGTTTATTCTCATCTTGGCCTGTGTGGGTGCCGGCAGGGTGTGGGTGTGGTACGCCATTTCCAATGTCTCATAGCTTTACTAAGGTTACGCAGTCTAGGGGTGGAGACTGGAGGGTGGTGGAGGCTATATGTTTTACTACCGCACAGCTCATAAATAAATCAATTTGCTTTAAAAAAAAACCCCAACCAAGAAACATGTTAAGTAGTTCAATTTTGAAAACAACGTAAGAAATATTCTGTTGAACATTTTCTATTTAATTTGTTTGTTAGCCGTTGCTGCCAATCAAATTAAGTTCAGAATATTCAACAGTACGTTTTATTTTGATTTGGAAACATTTAAAGTTATTTATGAGCTGTACTGTCGCAATGTGATTGATGAGTTGTTGTGATATATGTGGTCACGCCAGCTTGATAAGCAATCAAACACACACCTGTTAGTCACAATATGTCGTACAACACCAGCCCATTATTATTATTATACAACCTTGCCCAAGGGCGTATCTTTACACATTGAACACATGCCTTAACAGATGGTGCTTGCATAAATAGGAGTTAAATTGGCGTATCTAATGCATAATTATGACACTTAACGCACATACCCCCCCTCCCGCACACACGTGTCATTGTTACGTATAGGTTATGATCTAGTTGTATTAATGATGACATGATATCGCAATGACGTCACTTCCTGATGAGTTGTTTATAGCACCTGTTATAATCTTCGTATAGCAAAATACAAAATGTAGTTTAAAATAAGCATCACCTACTTTTCTATTCCAATGCCCATGGCTACTGACGAGTTATTAGAAATACACGAACGTCAATGACGCCAGTGGATATATGGCCATTAAACGGGCCGTGTTCTCACTAGAGAGTTAATTTGGAATAACGCCATACTTCAGTATGACGTTATTCCGGATTAAGTCGCTAGTGAGAACACGGCCCTAGATTTACGACACAAAGGCCGTGTTCTCACTGGAGACGTAATCCTGAATAACGCCATACTTCAGTATGACGTTATTCCCTAGTAACTCTCTAGTGAGAACACGGCCTTAGTACCCTACACTGTTAGGCCTAACTAATTAATATTCATCTCATAATACAAAGATTTAAAATAATGTTGTTTGAAGCCATTGCTATCTAACAGCTGCCTAGCGTTCAGTTCTCAAAATAAATACCAGACACCCTTTGAACAAGTCCTTTATTCTATACGCCAATTCTGCGTAAAATTGCTAACGAGATCAATATTACGCCTCTGTAATGATTAGCCTATCAGATTACGTTTTACATCAGACGCTTTCGCTTACGTCATTCGCACGTCACTTCTGATATGAATAGCCAATCAGCCGCTGGCACGCGGGAGCCGTTACATCATAGAGACGTAGTCGTTTAGTATATCGACCTATCAGATGTTGTTTTACGTTGGTTCACGGTTATCGCTGGCGCTGTACCAAAACATGTATCAATCCGGATCGGATTTCGTTGATGTGTCGGTTCCTGATTCTACTATGGCTGTGGAGGTGGTGGTGGAGATGATGGGCGCTGCACATCTGGAAGTGCTTGGCGCTGTTTTACTAATTTGCTTGGCTCGGTTGGCCCGCCTGAAAATAGCTCTTTTAGCGAACATCAGCCTCGCAGATTGTAAAGATTAGGGGCGGGCGAGAGATACGTCTACAAACCAAAGAATAAACACAAGTGGGGTCTAGC
Source organism: Chaetoderma sp. LZ-2023a (assembly GCA_034401795.1). Taxonomy (NCBI): domain Eukaryota; kingdom Metazoa; phylum Mollusca; class Caudofoveata; order Chaetodermatida; family Chaetodermatidae; genus Chaetoderma; species Chaetoderma sp. LZ-2023a. The sequence continues at coordinate 24,651,616 of CM067365.1, read as the reverse complement.
AGAACTCGTGTTCGGTGTATTGTATGAATTCCTTTGAAGTTCGACAATCTGCGAGTGCTGGAAACTATCCACACGTGAAAACAGACATTTCTGGAGCGAGATTGACTGATAGGTGGATATACTATTCACATCTGCTGTGGGGTACGCGTCTGGCCTGCTACACTTCTTCATATGGCGTCCAAATTAAACAAAAACAATGCCAGAGGGTGTTAGTAGAAAGTGCTGCCGTATGCACGTAAGTGCTACCCAGTGTATGGGCAATTTCTGCTGAATCTGATGACATCTTCTAATATTCCATACGATGTTGAACATGCTATTGTCGTTGCATCGTTATAACAATGCCAATACGGTACAGCGACGAAATAACTTCAAATGTTGCCAGCACAATTTAACAAAAATAAAACGTAGACCTACTTTTGAATATTTTTCATATAATTGGATTGGAAGACATTAGGCAGCAATGTCTTGAATCCAATTATGTGAAAACTATTCAACAGAACATTTCTTACATCATGTTCAAAATTGTAGTAACTAACTCGTTTCTGATTTTGTTTGGGAAAATGTCAACTTATCTCATAAATAAGCTGTCCAGACTGTAGCCTTAATAATTTACTAATATTCGTACGCTGGTATGAGCAAGGGATTGATTAATTATAAATTAATTGGCATAGAAGTGAACGGAGAAAGAACAGCGTCAAAATTATGTATCTACGAATTTGGGTGTATTATTTTACCCTGTTAGTTTCAATCTTCAAGAATTCCTATTGCACTACCTGAATTTCGTCAGATACTGAAGGAGAATGTTTACCATCACTTGTAAGATGATACTGAATCTTTTAAATCATACTTTGTCCAATAAACACCGTGTCAAGGCTGTCCGTAGGCCCCATTTATTATTAAAATGTCTTTTAAATAATATAATTTGTCTTCTTCAAATATTTATTTTGATAAAGGAAACCAACCATACATAGGATAATGCTTGTATTTCATGCACGTAAACGTTACCGAACATCGATTGGCTATCACAAAGAAGGAAAGATTGGATCTATAATTTCTAAAAACGAATCGAATTAAGATTAATTTTTTTCTGCAATTACCCGGGTCTAAAAAAATTATGTAAATTTACCCTCGTATCCCGCAGCCCGGACAAATTTATTGGTAGTATTTTCTAAACAATATTTCGTCCAGGCCTTCTGTGAAAATTACAAACTGCACGCAAACAGATTTAACGATTTGTATTTTTCGTGTTTACTCAACCAAATACTTTATTAGCACAGGTAAAATTCAAGGTAGCTAGCTATTTTTCTTATTTATTAAAAAAATCGTTCGTCATTTATTTATATAAAAGGAAACCGCCAATAGGAGTTGGGGAGGTGGGTGGTATTGGGTATTGTAAATTCGACACAATTATAAATTATCTATTCATTGATTTGTGGAGCGATAAAGAACTTGGCTGTGAGGTTTTGCGGTAGTCTTGTTTAATGTATATATGCTTGAATAATTATTGACTAGAGAGGTTTTTCGATAATAAGATTATTACACGGGATACATTTTCTTGGTTCTACGCAAACCTCGGCTGGTTTATTATCCGATAGGGCCTCGGCTATAGCACGTGGTGTTGTATCTGCGATATGATTGGCTGATCGAACTTGGCGTAGCTGCGTCGTTTCAATAGAATGAGGCGGGTCAATATAGTGTCATTATAACCGGGCGTTCGTCCGCTCTTTCCCAAGTGGCTTTATATTATTATCGTCTGATGACGAAGACAAACAGACGACCTATGCGCGAGATAATGATATTCGCGTACAGGCTTTTACATAGCTGTGTAGTCGGCTATTATGATATTAAAATGAGTTCCGTGCCTCCTGGAGATCGTGCACTAAGCAGCCAGTTAGCCCGGTCAACCAGGCAGATGTAATGCAGATTGCAGATGATAAATTCAATGTCACGCACTTTCGTATTGCCTACGATTATTTGCCTAAGGAATATGCTGAATATTCAGAGATGACTTTGAACTGAAAATTATTACTGAATATGATAACAACCAGCCAAAAACCATACAGCCGACTAAATTGCAAAATAATACGCAATAGTTGAACTATATCCCGTACAATTCATGAAACCAGTTTCGCAGTCAATCATATGACGTCATAATCAACAACGTGACGCGTAGGCTGAAATCATAAACAATTACGTCATGAGTGACGTAAGTAAGTTCGTCATGAACGCGTAATTGAAGACGGACTAAGCGTTGTTGTACGATTTGTATGTTTTTACTATTTAATCAACATTCCGAAACTAATTTCACTGGACTCTGTTGCTGCCTGTAGTCCTATAGTTTTCAGGAAATTGGGGCTCAGAGAGTGCAGGGATCGGTTGATCTGAACACGGACAGGTGTGGATGGAGTTTAGCTAGCTATGGGCGAGGCATAGCTAAAACTATATTCACCCATAGGTCGTCTATGGCGTTGTGGATGGATAATCATGTTAATGTCACGTTGAGATCTGCAAGAGCGTTCAGGGTGCATGCGTCCAAGTAATTATCCTATTATGATTCAGACATGCGCCAAAACAGGTGTCTGTATTTCAAGTAATGTGCAGTAAGCTAAAGCGTCTAAATAGCAATAAATATATTTTAGTTGCCAATTTGCCAACGAGATAGCGTCGTATTCCAGTCAAACGAGCTATAAAATATATTTCTTAAAATATTGGTCCCAGTTCCAGGTGAATTCATAAAAAGGACAATTATTTACCGCTCAAAATGTAGAATTTGTTTGAGCGTGGACTGACACGTAATTACGCAGGAACTGAACAGCATGACGTAACCAGCGATCGTCAGTTAGTACCTGGGTCACTTGAGGAAGTAACGGAGATGGTCAAGAAATCTACATACCCTCAACCAAATTCCTTGTTACTGTTCCTTAGTATATAGCTTTAAAATATTCCGGAAAACTTTGCTCAAGATGTGCAGAGATAAAATTTTAAATTTACATATTAAAATATTATAATTTATTTCTGATTTACACGCTCTTGAATCCACACTTGTTTGGAAATCAAGTTATCTCTAACTCTAGCTGTGGCTTGTTCTCTACTGCTTGTTATGCTGCTTGGCTCATTGACCGGTACTGCTGCTGCTATTATAGAACATATTGCGTAATAAACCGTTGTCTTCGCCCACCCCTGGTATTTGTTCTTGCTTGGGCCATAAGTCTCTGCTAACTCTCCCGTGTTGGATTCATGACAATACATTCAGCAACATGTAATGGCTATTTAGGATAGACCGATCTGTAAGAATTAAAGGGACTTCTATCTAGTTTATATATGACATATTCCGTATTCTATTTTATCCAAAATAACAGGTTTTATTATACTACTAGATCGTATATAGAACTGCAATTGCGACAGATAAGACGACGATGGCGACGCCATGAGGTAATAGACCTTTTCAGTTTATCCACCAATCATGTTACGTCATAAACGACTTGTAGGACGACGCCATAATCAATGACGTAGATAAGTTCGTTACGAACGCTTAATTGATGACAACTAAGCGTTGCTGTGCGAATTGTATGTCTTTACTATTTAGTAAACTTGCTGTTTAATATTTTGAAGCTAATTTGACTGGGTGCTGTTGCTGCAATAGGCAGCATCAGCACCCAGTCAAATTAGTTTCAAAATAGTCAACAACTTACCTGTATAGTTTCCTGGGAATTGATAGTCCGGGGGTTCAGGGATCGATCGATCCCAACACCAGGGACGTGTGGGTGGAGCTTGGCTAGAGATGGGCGGGGCATAGCTAAAGCGTGTTTCCTCCGATGTTTCCTCTGCAGTTACCATGGAAACGCGTGTAATTTTCCTGCAGAATTCTTTAATTGGTTAAGAATTAACGAGTGGCGCGGGATCGGCCCTTGAGAGATGCTTGGAGATAAAGTGGGCGTGACAATGATTCTCGAGTTGGCGTTTAACACGCTGTTATATCGATACATGCGGGACATGGTGGGTAGGCTGGGTGGGTTGTTGGGGTGTGGCCGGGTGAGGGGTGTGGGGATGTATTGATTATTATTAAAGGTGCATATTCACACTAAATGCTTGAAAATAAAATTATTAAAATTGAATACTTTTAGAGGCTTAAATTATGTGGCTAGATGTATTGAAATGAAATAAATTTTAACATATTATGATTTTATTCCGTATAAATTAATATAATTTTTTAAGTTGCGAAATTGAAATAGAGGCCCGTGCCTCTATTTCAATTTCGCAACTTAAAAAATTATATTAATTTATATGGAATGGAATCATCATATGTTAAGATTTATTTCGCTTCATTACATATAGGCAAATTTTTCCCTTTTTAAATTTTCGACTCGAGCGCGGTTCGAAGCAGTATATTCTGCGACATATTCCGCTTACCACAAGACCAGCATTCAGATGACAACACTCCTTTTTCACCGGACTAGATTTCAACTAGCAGCAGCAGCAATTGTTCGCAGAGATTTAGCTGGAAGATGTTATATAACATGTTATATGGTTATGTTACCAGCTCCATGTAATATGGATAGACATAATCGAATATTGCATTGAGCTTGTGTGTTAGAGGGCTGTGATATAACTCTTTATTCACGTAACATTTTAACGCTTGAGATACCATTGTCGTAATGGAGGAATCCAGTTTTAGCTATGCCCCGCCCATCTATTGCTAAGCTCCACCCATGCTTTGTCCGTATTGGGATGTATCGATACGTATTTGGATCAATCGATACCTGCACTCTGCGAATCTCAATTTCCATAAAACTATGCATGTAAGCTGTTGTCTATTTTGAAACTATTCTGAATGGGGCTGTTGCTGCCTATGGCAGCAAGAGCGCCCAGTCAAATTAGTTTCAAAATAGTCAGCAACATTTATCGATACGTGTCGCGATCAATCGATACATACACTCTGTGAATCTCAATTTCCGTTTATTAAATAGTAAAAACACAATTCGTAGAACTTGACGGACTATTAAGCGTTTTTGACGAGCTAAATTGCGCCATGCATAACATAATTGATTATGACGTCAGCCTACATGGGACGTTGTTGATTATAACGTCATATAATTGATCGATAATCTGGATTCCTCCATTCCAAGACAGTTATACAGGAATGCTCATTACATCATAGTGAATCTGACCGATTTATGTCTCAAAGTGGTAAATGATTGCTGTTTTTACGTGGACATAGAGATATACGCCGATGTGTGTGAATGATATCACGTTTCTGATACACAGTGCTTTTTATGCTAATTCCAATATTTGCACCTCTGCGCATGACGGTAAACAGAACAGAACGCAATCAATTTTGTCCATTGAAAGATTAACACGCAATTTAAGTTGCCATGCACTAACAAACAGAGTGAAATTTATACGAGATCGTGGATATTTATCAATTTCTCCGCAATTTTCCCAGCATACAATGTTCAGACGCAATATTTGTCGTTAGTATATTATTTGATTCTATTGTCTATTACAATATTTGTTTATAAACTAATAATTTTATAACAACATGTACACATTATATATAAAACTTAGAACTATCTTTTCTCTATTGTCTGTACTGACTAATGACTAGCTTAAACACTTCTCAAATAAAAGCATCTCACAGTCCGTGTAACTGATCATCTGTTGTCTATGTCTTAAGGTGTAAGCATGTAGGACGGATTCTCAATTCATGGCAGTAGCTCGACAGTTCATAGTTCACTATACTGTAAAGTCCAAGTGTATCAATTACATTAGAATTATACAAGAAAGCTTTTGTATATTTTGACAATAACGGGGACGAGAGCCGTGGCTGTTGCTTTCACCGACTGAACGACGATTTTGTCTAAGAAGTTACAGTCAGTAAAGTCAAGGAAAACGGCGTCCGATAGTGGCAACGAGTATGGCGTCCGAACAATGCTTATTGGGTGAATAACACTGAAACACCGTAGATCACGAGCGAATTAGTAATTTTGTTTTATTGGTATACGGGATCATTAACTTTACATCGATTAAGATGCGCCATTCTTTAGGATATGAACAGGTTTATAGAGAGCAATGGACCATTCCATTTTTAGCTATGCCCCGCCCATCACTAGCTAAGCTCCACCCACACCTCGCCGTGTTTGGATTGATCGATCCCCAAAAGCCCTAGCTATGAATTTCCTGAAAACTATACAAGGAAGCTGTAGAATATTTTGTAACTAATTTGACTTATGGCAGAAACAGCGCCCAGTCAAATTAGTTTCAAAATATTCAACAGATTATCTATTAAATAGTAAAAGCAAACAATTTGTGCAACAACGCATAGATCGTCTTCATATATGCGTTCGTGACGTACTTATCGACGTCATTCATTCATTATGATGTCATTGTACACATCACGCAGTTCATTATGACGTCATATGATGGGTGGGTACTCTGAAAAGGTGAATTGACAGGAGAAATACAATATATACCACCACTGACTGCAAGTGAAACCGTATAATGCTTTTAATAACGGAATAATATACGTTAAGCCATGCGAGACTACAATGGATATACCAGTAGTAGAGCCCTAGATATAGTAACCTACCTACCATGGAGGATAAATATAGTCTATATTTATCCTCCACGTACCTACCTAGTACGTACCAATAGAAAGAGGGACCTTTATTGGGATAGCGCGAGAGTAATGAACATGCTACGCGCGATGATGATACAGGGGTGACTATCCTTATATGTTCACCTGTAAATAGGTAATTGTGTGATATTAGTGTCTATTAACGTAAGATAATTGATTAATTATGAAGACGTAATGAAACCCACACGACCACTTCACTATGAGTTTTCCAAGGGCATTGCGTTCACATCTTACCTCCGCCTTATGGAAACCAATATGGCGATAACAGTCATGGAGGGGACGAGCCTCGTGTTGCGTAATTATTCATTCTTGATGTTTAGAATGCAAATGCATAGAACTGATTACATAATACATACGACACTCGACAAAACGACAGCACATTTCTAAAAGGACTCGACTAAAAACCTCATAAATACAAAACTGTTTCCAAGCGGCAATGTGCCCCAGCAACGACAATGACGTAAGATAGCGAGATATAGTGCGAGAGAGAGAGAGAGAGAGAGAGAGAGAGAGAGAGAGAGAGAGAGAGAGAGAGAGGTGGGTGGGGGGGGGGGGAGGGGGTGATGTATCAATTTGCTCACAACTGCAGTCCATGGCCATCTCTTAATATATTCTCTCTCTTGAATACGCAAATCTGTCAATATAGTGTGCTGTGAGAATACGTCAAGACCCGGTATTTCATGTTTGCTGCTTCCTGGCATCTTCCGGTTATCAGAGCCAAGCGCGAAAAATCCAAACATGGAATATCGATCGAACATGACGCTTCATCAGAACTCGGCAGTCTGTAACGTCGTCATGAAGTCTACTGAACACACTGCTCTATGTGCACGTCGTCATAGAGTTTACTGTTCTCAACTGCCTCTACAGTACTGATAAAAATAACTATAACGTACTGTTGATTATTTTGTACTTAATTTGGTTGGACGCCATTGCTGCATGCAGCAATGGCTTCCAATCAGATTAAATACAAAATAATCAACAGAACATTTCTTACACCATGTTCAAAATTGTACGAACTAACATAGTTCTGCTCTGGTTTTGGAGACATTGTAGGTTATCTATGAGATGTACTGTACATGCCACATAGTCCATACACCTGCCTGCAACGTCGTATTCTGTCAGATGACCCTGCCTAAAATATAGTATTTCTTAGGCAACGTATTCATATATAACACAAATGCAACATTAATTAACAGATTACAGATGGTGTAGACCTTGTCGCCTTGGAAATATACACATATGATGTGGCTGCAGGTATTATATGAATCATGGGCTATTACAAAGTTTATAGACTAAAACTAGTATGGAAAACTGCCTAACCAATTTGCGTAATCGGAAAATGCTGATGCGTAACCGAACACTAGGTTAAGTAGAAAAAATACATCTAACCAATTTTTAGGCTGCACAAATTTTCAAATTCAAGGCCTGTATTAAGTGGACAGCGTGAATGTAATCGCGCCTCCTCTTCCAGACATGCAGATGACACAGATTTGAAAGATATCACAGGTGTTGATGGAGCACATGCGTGGATGGATATACAACTCTATATCACGATATGCAAACCAAGTATTTAACCAATGCTTAAAGGAATACTAACCTCATCTCATGATATATATATATATATACAGCTGATCTATTATGCCACTCATAAGCTATGCATGGAATTTTAATCTTTTTATCACCCCGTCAAAGAAAGATAATCAGACTTTAGTAGCTAAATTTTGGTACATTTCTACAGTTTATGATGGCTGTCATGATTTACTCTGCAACCAATCAGAAAAAACCTATCGTGTCTGCTTCAATATATGCGGGCAGTCATAGAGGTGCCATCAATAGCTTGACAATGTGGTATAAAAGCAACCATACAGGTAAGCTCGATTGATCTCTGAACTCCCTGACTATCAATTTCCAGAAAACTATACAGGTAAGCTGTACACCTATGGCAGCAACAGCGCCAAGTCAAATTAGTTTCAAAATATTCAACATCATGTTTATTAAATAGTAGATACATACAATTCTACAACGTTTCGGACTTTTAAGAGTTAAAGACGGGCCCCGTATAGAATCACTTATGACGTAATGATTATGACGTCATCCTACACGCCGCTTAGCTGATTGTAACGTCATATGACGTCATTACTCTGGAAAGGTCCATTAACAGACGAAGTCAGTGACAGAAATATGCGACTGCAGCGCTGGCGGGTAGGAATGGAGGAGAAGCAAAATCCTTCGTTCACTAACGTGCGTCTACTCTGACATCGTTTGCTTATTGCATCATGGGAAACATTGGATTCTGGTACTTTTGGAAGTTGTGGATCTGTGAATCACTGATCCATCCGGCCATAACCTACGCTTATATATTGAAACCTGTGCATCAATGGTGCTTATAAACTGTGACAGCTGGGCAGTTTCGAAGGCAGTTCTAGATATGCTTGATGCATGTGTCCGCATATACCTTCGTAGGCCATACTATAACCCAAAAACACTAGCCGGACAGTATAATCTCCAACGACGTGTTATACACAATATGCAATACAAGCCCACTGTCAGTGAGGGTGGTCCAACAAAATGGCCTATGTTTGACCACAAGGTATATAAAGGGATGGCACGTCGGCGATCGGTAACCACCACCAGAGTTTTTTGTAAACGCTATTTCGTCATGAAAAACTCTAACCAGCAAAAATTCAATAGCATTTCTTGAAAGCTGTTACATTAACTGTTATAGAAATATGACAACCCTATTCAATCTCGCCGATTCTAGCCGTAAATCGGCAGTTAATCGAGCGTATGACAAACCCGTAAACATGCTGGGACAGCGGCCATTTTTGAAATTACGTGAACCGAGCTGCCGAATACCAGAAGGTTATGGTAAGTATACATAGTTATAAAATCTGTACCACTGGTTACAGAAATCTGAACGTGTTGCAATAACAAGACAAAGAGGTAATGTACCTTTCTTCTACTATTGAGTATGCATATTGTCGCTCATTTAGTCTCGGAAAATGGCTAAGTGGGAGCATTATACTAACATCATCACCGACACCAATGTTAATAGGATCAATAGTTACTTGGAAGCACTTAGTAAAATTTGTAGCTGCTAAGAGATGCGTGTTGATTAAAAGGACCTTTACGTGATCATAGAATCTAGTATACTGTGCGTTTTGGTAGAACTCAGTCCTTGCATTATTATCGATATTATAGGCATTAACCGCATTATATCATTCTTCAACAAGCATCACCTGACTGAGATTAGGTATACAATCTTTGTAAATTCAGTAATATTTATATCCAGATTTAGTTCTAGGTAATGAACCAAGACTGATTACAATTCACCAATCCGCTGCTAAATGCATACCTAAAACAAAATCTGGCATTGTCACACTCGAAGTTGGGTATGGTTAAACTATAGTTACCATACCATGGGGTTTACCCACCAACTCACATGTATGATACATGTTGCACAACCCCCACCCCATCCCCGCACCTTTGTACAGCTTGTATCAGTCGAAATGTTGCATAAGCCTGGTCTGAATTATCTAATTCCTAGATGCCTAGCAATTGGAATATCGTGCGCGCTCTCTCTCCTTAGTGTGCCATTCCGATAACACCTATGTACGACTACCTGCTCATTTTGTCATCTAAAGTTCAGATTTTACGTATAGTAGCAGTCAAGATCTGTCTGAGCTTCGATATCTGACAAAGCCGTTTGTGACAAAGCTGTTGGGACTTGATCTGCTTGCTGTTCATTGATCCAAGTAGTTCAATAAAGCGTAGCATCTGTGGCTTCATATGCACATACCTCCTCATTCAGATCATTAATGGACGTTCTTGATAACCACGTAATTCACCTTTCCAGAGTACCCACCAATCATATGACGTCATAATGAACTGTGTAATGTGTAAAATGACATCATAATGAATGACGTCATGAATGACGTCGATAAGTACGTCACGAACGCATATTTGAAGACGGTCTATGCATTGTTGTACAAATTGTTTGCTTTTACTATTTAATAAATATTCTGTTGAATATGTTGAAACTAATTTGACTGGGCGCTGTTGCTGCCATAGGCAGCAACAGCACCCAGTCAAATTAGTTACACAATATTCAACAGCTTCCCTGTATAGTTTTCTGGAAATTGATAGCTAGGGCATTTGGGGATCGATCAATCCCAACACGGCGAGGTGTGTGTGGAACTTAGCTAGTGATGGGCGGGGCATAGCTGAAAATGGAAAGGTCCATTGAAGGTTCTCCCACTGCTTGTGATTCATGTTCATCTTCTGCAGCTTCATGTCGTCTCACATGCTTGAAAAATTTCAGCAGTTTTTGCCTTCAAATTTTCTGTTTCACATTCTCAACTTAGTATAAACCTTATCCGTATTCAAATAATTTCCCGACTTTACACTACCTATTGGAAGATAATCCACATGACTCACAACCACAGTACCATTAACCAGATCAGACATTCTGTTGATTTTATGCAAGGAAACAGGCATGTATGTTTCACCCAAATAATAAACATATGCAGTTATCTAATAGTCAGACGCTAAATATAAATCCAGGAGAGGACGTCATTGCATACATTGTGCTGCGAGGTGGCCTCGGATCAAGAATTGGCATGAGGAAGCTAAGGATTTTGGCTGAGGATGAGACACAATGGTCAAAGGCGAAGAAGATCCGATTGCAGCTGTAGGATGTTTCTACTACTGCAGCTGAAGAATACAATGATCATACAGATGAAAGTCAGACGTCAAAAAGATCACATCAGCAACTATACAGAGATTATATCCCCACGTCCTAGGAAGCAAAGCGTTCCATGCGCATTAACCTTCAGTGCGCTTTAGACGATTAACCTAGTGAGTCAAACAAATTTTTGTGGTAGGTTTATTGTAGAAAAGTTTAGTTTTTAGTAGTTGAAATAAGTCGGAACTTCGTAAATTGTTTGAAATCTATTTGTTGGCGGTAGTGATTATAGTTTCATATATATCTGTTCTTAAAACGGCTGATGAACCATTGCCTGAGAAACAGAGTCGTTCCAGATTAGTCTAATGATTAAGGACTATTGCCTTATTAGCTAATGCTAACACAGCATTAGGCGTTGCGAGTCAATTCAGCCGGACATTAACCTAGATTTTAAAGTTCTTGTTTGGGGATGACCTATCCCAAAACACCAATGATATACACGCGACTAATACGATGTCTCATACCTTATCACAGCCATCAGAGGGTGGGCTCTGGAATCGGGATGCGGTTCCACCTGTACAGGCCTGCGCGTTCATTGGGTGGGGGTATACTGCCCAGGCAGTGCCTATAGAGTTACCAGAGGACGTTTTGTAGGCGTCAGTTCCAGGAACTCGCTTGGAAGGTCAGGGCGCTGGATCATAAGAGGAAGGAACAGCACTCGCCGCGCGAAATCGAGGTAGTGATAAAAAATATTATGCCTGAATTTGTGGCGGGGAATATTACAGACTATTATAATGCTTGGACGGAACTGACGTCAGACAAATTTATTCTAGGAATTGTTACAGATTATGTTATTGAATTAGACACTGCTCCTGTTCAGGAATTTATTCCTAGACCAATATCTTTTTCACTAAGTGGGAAACATGGAATTGATCTTGAAATAATAAAATCCATAACGTATGGCGTGATCTAAAGGTATTATCATTCCGACGGAGAGTTTATTTCAAACGTTTTTGTGATGGTGAAGAAAGATGGATCATATCGGATGATTTTAAGACCATCGTATTTGAACAAATTCTTTGCTTATATCATCATTTCAAAATGGACACTATTTAGAGTATTTACTTCTGGTTGAAGAACAATGTTGTACGGCATCATTGGTTTTGACTCAGGCTTATTTACCAGTACCAATTCACGAAACTTCTTGAAAGTTATTAGGATTTTCCTGCAAAGGACCTCTTTTTCAGTATACATGTGTTCCAAATAGTCTGTCGTTGGCCCCTAGGATTTTTACGAAGTTACCTGTTCCATTATATGAACATTTGCGGATGACGACTGTTGTATCACGTAACATGGATGATTCATTTATGATGGAAGAACCTCTGGCGGAATGTACTGAACATTTGTTGGCATCTAAGTAAATGTTCGAATCTTTAGGAGTTTTCATTAACATTGACAAATCGGTGATGATACCATCTCAAGTGATTGGACATGTGGGCTTTTGTCTTATTTCAGAATTGATGAAAATTGAACAAACTTTATATAAGAAAGGACTTATTATTGAGAAAGCTACTTTGTGCTTAGCGTAACTATCAGGGGAGTTGTAAATCTTATTGGTTTGTTGGTGGCATCTTTTCTGGTGACTAAATATGGTCTTATTTCCTATAGAACCTTGGAAAGTCAGAAGTCGTCTGCTTTGAAACTTCATAGAGGTAATTTTGATGCCTTGATGGTTATTTCGGGTGATGAAATTCAATGGTGGATAAGTAATTTGCAGTTCGCCTCCTTGAGTCTCGTCATTTGACCCTATTTACGGATGCCTCAAATGAGTGGGATTCGGTATTCAACGAACAGATAACAGGTGGTAGATGGAGTGTCATTGAATTAGGTCTTGATATCAAAGTGTTGAAACTGAAAGCAGTTTTATTTGAGCTCAAGTCTTTGTTTTGGAATATCCATGATAAACATTTTATTGAAATTTGACAGATCTACAGCAGTTGCTTTATAGAAACCACACGGATGGTTCAAAGTCGCTTATTTGCAATGAAGTAGTCAAATATATTTGGCTGTGGTGCATTGATAATTGGATTTGAACTTCTGCCACACATTTACCAGGGTCTATTAATCGATGAAACAAACATCTTGTTTCAAGGGTATCATTGCATATTTTGATAATGTGCCCTATATTGAACTTTTCACACCAAGACTTAATCATCAGCTAGATAACTATGTAGCATGGATTCCAGACCCATATGCAGTGTTGGTGCTGGCATGGCGATAATTTGTATGCGTTCCCTCCTTTCAGGGACATGCATGGGAAGGGGAAGTTTCAAGAGGGCAAAGCAACAGGGAACATGGTGGTCCAGAATGGGTGCGGATACATTTTGTGCAACAAACATTTGAAGCTCTTAGTCATGCCTCTACTTCACCTCGCTTGGAACCAGACCCTTGTGTCTCAGACATTTTCCAAACAGGGAACATCCTCTCGGGAAGGGGTGAAATCTGATAGCATGTCATTTGTCAGGGAGGCTTTGAAAAGGAGGGGGACAAGAATAGGCAATTGAAGTCATTTTACAAGGTTGGTCTCCCGTGACGATGACGCAATACTAAAATTATATTATACTTTACTTATCAATATTGCTCAATTCTCTGAGGATTTGCGTTTATGTGTTTGTTTGGCCCTTACTGAGTATGTTGATAGGACTAAGGATATTAGGACAAGTTAAAAATTTATTTTTACTGTGGTACACACCAGCACAGAGAGAGCCATGGAATTAGCCCTACTGGGAGCCAGGAGAGGACGTTATTGCATAAATCTGTTAAGCAAGCTACGAGGTGGCCTCGAGAAAGCAAGACTCGGTACAGTCAAATCAAGAATGGACCTGAGGAAGATAAAGATTTTGGCTGAGGACAAAACACAATAGGCAAAAGCGAAGAAGCCGCAGAATACAGTAATCATACATACATTACTGTGAAGCCCCACATGGAGGTTTCACAGGATACAATTTGGAAATGAATAAAGACTATTATGCCTCTTGCTGATATATATACTACTATATTTAAGCCGCATAGGTGTAGAGCAGCATCAGTTTCGGCAGCGGCACAAAAATGTGTTAGAACTAAAGCATTTTGGCAGCATCTGAATGCACGAATGAGGCCACGTTTCAGGAGTTCTACCGTCGATCAGTGGTTGAAGAGCCTGTACCACCCTATGGGCTGGCGGTGACGGAACGACATTGACAGAGTGACAGACCCCAGTTTGGGTACAGTTATAGTCAAGAATATAAAAGTAAATAATTTTAAGTTGTTTTGCTTGATGATTCTTGAATTATTGATTTCATTTAACTTCAAGCATCTGTTGCCTTAAAGTATTATGAGAACCCTTTGCTTCCTAAGACTTGTGGATAGAATTTATAAATTGACTGATACTTACCTGAAAGTGTAAGATGAGGTTCGATTGTAAGTCTGTCCACAAGTCCGGAAGAAAGGGTTCACATCCCGCCCTGTTTTATGTGTGCATTAATATGGATTGTTTCCCACCCGTTGAAGTGTACAGATGTTTGGAGTTAAAGTTTAGCTTTAAAAACTGAATGTTATTATGCATCCGCGATATCATGTAACCCCTTCCGGACTTGTGGATAGAATTACAAGCGGACCTCATCTTATACACTTCCAGGTAAGTCTCGATAATTGATCAATTGTGCAGAGTCCTTTGCAGTGCTTCAGTTTCCCTATTAGCCTACCGGTCAAATCCAAAGAAGATCCTAAATAAGACCTGGATGTTGCATAACTCGTGGACTAGAGAAATTTCAATCGTACAACATGATATGCACGTGATATGTGGTTATCGTCAGGATGGGTGTATAGATACTAGAAATGGTGTAATTATGTTATATATTTTAATGTGAGTCACCACTCACTGACTTAACAAATGATATTTGGCCCTAGGATTGAACAATATTCAACAGGTGACGCATAATAGAGGAAGCCTTTTTTAGCTATGTCCCGCCCATGGCCGAAATAGCGCCCAGTCAAATTCGTTTCAAAATATTGAACAAAATGTTTATTAAATAGTAAAGACATACAATTCGTACAACAACGCTTAGTCCGTCATCAATTAAGCGTTCGTTACGAACATAGCCACGCCATCGATGGCGTAGTTGATTACAACGTCATCCCGTACGTCACGTAGTTGATTATGACGTCATATGATTAACTGAGAAACTGGAATCCTCCATTACCTTGAAATTGATATTCTGTGAATTCAGGGATCAATGGGCTTCAAATCCAGGTATCTCTGTATCACGCACAGGTGAGTTTCTGGCAAATAAGGCTATAAATACTCAAATGCTTACCTGTATGCTTGCTTGAATGGGGGTTATGTTGAGACTCCCGCGAGGACAGCGTTAACGACCTAGGCTACCAGCAAAGATCCAGGCCTGTGCTGTTATGGTAACCTGTTGAAAACGTTTTCCATGAGGTTGCCTTAATTTATTTTATGAGACTTGATCCTGCTTACCGTAATCTGTTGATTTTAGCATGGACATCAATGAGCTGTCTAAGGTTTAGGTTACCATATGTATCCTTAAAACATATAAGGCAACCTATTATGGGTTACCATTGGAAATATTATAGCACATGTCTGAAGATCCTTCGTTCCTAATAACGTTCCATACGTTCCATTACAGATAGACGTCCAATTACCTGTAAAACACACACCTGACCTGATTTATTTACACATTTCTTGACACAGGCCACTACAACTCCAAATCACACCACATATAGCTAGAGACCCTGGCATAATACTGTTAACTCTATCCGATAGATTTGTATATTGTTATTTTTCACATCCCTATTAAACGCGTGCTGGGTATATTTAAACTTTTCGACTATGTATCATTGTCTTTGAGGCCACAACAATGTTCAGGCAAATAGGTTTCAAAATATTCAACCTGAGCTCTAGACATATGCATCGTTATGAATGTGGTTGTAATTAGGATTTAGAATACAAAGGATGGTATTGGCATAGCTAATAGATGGATAGAATATGCACATATCACCGGCTTAACCCTTTAACTCTCATATCAGCCAAAAAACGGCGTCTGCAGCGGTCTTGAGAAATGCCCATTTGCAGACAAAGAGAAGACTATTTTGACAATTTACCACTGGAATGACTGACTCGATAACCGAGCCAGTCATTACAGTGGTAAATTTTCTAAAATAGTCTTCTCTTGGTCTGCAAATGGACATTTTCTGTGAGAAAATTTAAATTTTCTTGAACAAATTCGAGGGTTAAAGACTTTGACTAGAATATCTGGTAGTGTATCTGTGTGAGTTCTAATTGTTTTACGGATACATGAAAATTCAAGATTTCGCAAATTCAAGCGTTACTATAATTGATGGAAGTAAAGAACAAAGTCAATTTGACAATAGTAGTTTTTAATTAATTTTACTGAGAGTTAATTTTCGTCAACTTAGTATCAAAGTATTCAATAGAACAGGTGGGGTGTTTGATTAGATCATTCAGCCCCTTATAGTTGAACATACCACGCACGCACTTGTGTAGTTGAGTATGACAATGCACCCCTATATGACTGATTAGATCACGAATCCCTGAATGGTTGAATAGATAGTGTACTTTGGATGGCTGCATAGATCACATGACCCTGTATGATTGTAAGCTGGCTTCATGACATTTGCATATAGCGTTGTTTTCGTGGTGGTGCGTACGCCTTCTCTTGTCAACGTAATAGAATCATCTGTTCTTGGCCACATGCCACGTTTCTCGTCAGAATTATACCCGTCGCGTGAGATGTTGTGGCATATCAATCAGACGGATCTTAGCGAATTGTTTATATAGAGGCAAAAATTCGCGTTGAACGATCTTAATGAGCTACTGCGCAATTTTCATTTAAGAGAGGAAGGCTGGTGAAGAAATGAAGGGTGGAAGGGAGAGGGTGTGGAAGGAGGGTGTGGTGGAAGGAGAGAGATGGGTCAACATTTAATATTGCCCTAGCAGCAGCAATATAATATTTTAAACTTAAATAATTTAATGGGACTCAGTAGATGTGAAGGCCTATCACCCCCTACTTCCACAAACACGCGCACGCACGCACCAGTATTCATTCCCGCTAGATGAGCGCGCGAAACTGATGCCGCCACCCACACCACACCCCTCCACGACCGCTTAGTAATGGGGTCAATCCGGAGTTGATTCATTTGATGCTAGTTTTATTCAATATCTGTGACAACAACAGCAACAGTATTACCCCGTGTTCGTCGTCTTGGCTTCAATAGCAAATTCTTGACCCGTAATTTATAGAGGCTGACAACAGTTTGACAGTTCATCGGCCACACACAAAAATAAAAGTCGGTCAATTGACTATTTAACCGTCTGACCGCTGAGCTTTTGCAGACGACATATTCCAAGGGTTATACCTCTGAACCGGCTAAATATTTTGAAAATTCGACTGAAAGTTGGTTGTGGCTAAGCTACCAGCCACTTTCAATCAAATTATTTACGAAATATTCAGCAAAGCAAGAGTTATTGCTTTTCGTCTGTTGGCATTCAGCACCGAGACGGTTAATAGTTGAAGAATATTCTATTCAGACGTGTCTTTTCATCTGTTTCTTTACTACCAAGATTTGTGAGGGATTCGTCATTCTTTCCTGGTGTAAAATTAATTTCTATTTTCAATAATACTAAATAGCATAATTACTCCGAGAATTATCCACCCTGCTGAGTTTTGTGGGTGTATTTCTGTTACTATATTCTGGGTCGTCTCAGTGTGGTGGTCAGACCCCATCACACCCCTATATTTCAGCTCGATTAATTTTCAAAGGGTATAACAAATTCAATGGATGATTCCAGTTTCTTAGTCAATCATATGACGTCATAGTAAACTACGCGATGTGTAAGATGACGTCAGAATCAATTACGTCATGAATGCCGTAGCTAAATTCGTCATTAACGTTTAATTGATGACGGACTAAGCGTTGTACGAATTTTGTCTTTGCTATTTAATAAACATGCGGTTGAACGTTTTGAAATTAATTTGACTGGGCGCTGTTGCTACCATATAGTTTCAGTCTGGAAATTGATAGTCAGGAAGTTCAGAGATCGATCGATTCCAACACGAGCGAGGTGGGTGGAGCTTAGATAAAGATGGGCGGGGCATGGCTAAAACTGGATTCCTCCATTGATAGGCTGGCATATCCACTACAGTAGGCACAACCATATGTACCATTTAGTACTCAAGATGGTCAAAAATGGCTTCTGCAATTGTCTTGAGAAATGTCTATTTGCAGGCCAAGAAAAGAATATTTTTGAAAAATTACTACCAGAATGACTCCCGGGAGAAATTTTCAAAAATAATCTCTTTATCTGCGAATGGACATTATGTATGAGAAAATTGAAATTTACTTGAAATTTGCGATTAAAGGGTAACCGCTTTCACTATTTCAGTTCTAGCAACACAGATATAAGCTGGTGAATAATTTGATTGGAGGATGTTTTGACCCCTGACCTCTGTACTTTAGTACATGACCTCCAATACTTAGCATAACTAATTTCTTAATTGATTAACCCTTAGGCTTATGCTGTCGCAAATTCTACTTCATTAGTGCACTCACCATAACACAGCTGACGTTCATTCTGACAATGGATTAATCCACTACGCCCCGCCCATCTCTAGCTAAGCCCCGCCCATTCTTTGCATGGGCTGGAATCGATTTATATACTTAGAATCCTGAATTCCCAGAATCCCAGTTTGAAACTAATTTGAGTGAGTGCTGTTGGTTCATATGGCAGCAACAGCGCCCAATCAAGTTAGTTTACAAATATTCAAAAGCATGCTTATTAAATAGTAAATACATAAAATTCTCACAACTGACGGACTTAATGTTCATGACGGGCTTAGCTACGTCATTCCTTACACATTATGATTGTGACTTCAGCCTACACATGACCTAATTCACCATACTGTCATATAACTAAGTGTCAGATTGGATTCATCTATTATATTGAAACAAGCGGTTGCTATCCTTGACATCAACAGTTTTCACCAACAACGATTTAAAAATGAATAACAGCCAACAATCTCCAACACAATATAAGGGCTGCAATACGAAACCCTTTACTGCAATATCATACGGATTAATTCAATTTTGAGCCCATCCAACATTGAAAAAACCCCACACCACCAAACCCCCTCCTCCTATCGAAACGCTTGAATTGAAACAGCAATTTCCTATTGTGTGCCCTCGCACTAAAATCTCGTTTAATGACGAGAGTACGGACGTTATTGTGAGTGAGGGTTGTTCGGTAAATTGCGTCGTGTTATTTGCACCCGACTCTACACACACATCAATCTTTTGAGGGTGACAATATGTGAAAATAGATACACACAGCAGCTATATTCTCAAATAAATACACACAGGCAATAGAGGGGCCCGATCTGTCGTTCAAGTATATGACGTCATTATCAACTACGGCATGTGTAGGCCGATGTCACAATCCTAATGACGTGTTATAGCTCCGTCATGAAGCTCGAAAGTCCGTCACGTGTTCGAATTGTATATCTAATGTGGAATTTAATAAACAAAGTTACATTCTTTTGAATATTTTGAAACTAATTTGACTGGGGGCTGTTGCTGCCATAGGATGCCCATGACAGCAACAGCTCACATTCAAATTAGTGTCAAAATATTCAACAGTTTACCTGTATAGTTATAGCTTGAAATTGAGATCTTGTGAGTTCATGATTTAGTGTTAAAACAAATTCAAACGCTCGTACACAACATGCATACCTTAGGTAGAAATGGGCCTTTCCACTGTATCCACCCTTCATATGACGTCATAATCAACTACGTGACGTATAGAGTGACATCACAATCAAATACGTTACGAATGACGGAGATAAGTACAAGTCACGAACGCATAGTTGAAGACGGACTATGCGTTGTTGTACGAATTGTAAGTCTACTATTTAATAAATATTATGTTGAATATTTTGAAACTAAATTGACTGGGCGCTGTTGCTGTTGATGCCATGGCCATGCTATGGCAACAACAGTTCCCTGGCCGGTCATTACATTAGAGGTGTATTCTTGAACGAAGAAACGCCTCTATTCTTTGATTGTATTTATTTATGACCGATTGGGTAATTATCACAATTACGGAATTAATTTTGAATATTGAAGAAAATTAAATTGCGATCCGCAAATAAAATAAATTAAAAATAAAATAAACTCAGACTAACCTAAAACTTAAAGTTAGCATGGGTAATTATGCCTACACCAGGACTGAGATTGCTTCCCATTTCAAACAGTGAAAGACGATGTATGAGTCAATCTCAGATCGGAGGCGGCTTGGTGTAGTGGTTAACACTCAGTACTAAAACCCGGTTCGCGCCTGAGCTGTGCACTATCTCACTGTCGTTGGAAACATGGGCAATCTTCTTCACTCCTTGCCTCTCTCCACCCAGCAGTATATATGGGTATCAGTGTAAAAGCTGGGGGAGTTAGCAACAATAGACCGAAATAAAACCAGCCTAGATATGGCGTGAATGGGACCTGGAATCAGGGACTCGATAGACGCCAATCAAACCAATAACTTCAATCACAGATCTAGTAGTAATGACATGGTGTCTGTTTGTGACTTATTTCGCCTCCATGGACAGGAGTGATCCGGTGTCGATGATGGCTCATGGTGTGTGCGCACAAGCTAAGTCTACTTCTAGCTATGCCACGCCCATTTCTAGCTAAGCTCCACCCACACCTCGCTCATGTTAGGATTGATCGATCCCCGAATGCCCTGACTATTAATTCCCTGAAGACTATACAGTTAAGCTGTTGAATATATTGTAACTAATTTGACTGATCATGTTGCATCATCACAATGACTAGACTGTTGCGCAGAGTTAACTTCGGAGACAAGACATGTCTTGACCCAGTCTATCTCCGTAATGGACTGTAAAAGCAACACTGTGGGCCATGTAGATTTTGGTAGCATCTTAACCTCTGTATCACTAGCTTGATACAGACATTAAAATCGACTCGATCCATCCAGTGGTTCGTGTAATATCAGCATCTACGCAACGTCAGCAAATTATTGTCTTCATTTTTTGCGCGATGGATTTGAATGTTACGACGAATTAAGAGGGACTAATTTTCTTTTTTCCTTTCACTTGATATAGACTACTATAGGGTTTACGTTTTACGTGAAATAATATTGTCTGGTATGAACAGAGTAGCTCTCCTGTCAATTCTCTCTACCACCATATTCTGGTGGAAATCACTACGCCAATGGCTACTCATTACACACTAGATTCTTTTCTGGATCTCGTATCGAAGGAGATCTCGCGAGACACGAATGGAATAAATGATCAATTACCGTAATTCCCATGTTGTCATAAATGTACTAAATGATGTTTGGGTGACATACTGTCTAGCTGCTCGCTATAAATATATGCTAATATCCATCTACTCGGCTAATAATCTACCACCCAAAATATGGGGCTGCAAAATCTGTCTATCTGACAAATTGTTATTCATATTTTATAACGATGTGACTGTATTCTGTTACTATATACACCGCCGTCAGCAACGGCTTTCAGCAACGTCATCATAAACACCAACACAGACACGTGTCATGAAGCTTGTACAGATCATGGCGTTTTCCAGCAGCCGTATATGTGTTGCGAGTTAACTTTCTGTCTGCTGCAAGACACTAGACAATAATTTTAAAGGGCAATAACTGTGGATTTGTTGACAATTTTGAAAACAGTTTGGCTGAAGGTTGTTGGTGGCTTAACTTTCAGTCAAATTGTTTTCAAAATATTCAGCAGGTCCCTACGGAAAATGTCGTCTGCAGAAATTCATCAGGCAATCATGACGGATTCATGCTGCAGTATATGGGTCCTGGATTAACTGGTTGACTGCGGAAAGCCAGCAGACGATATTTCAAAGAGCACTAACTCTGGACCTGCTGAATATTTTGAAAACAATTTGACTGAAAGTTGTTGGTGGCTTACCCACCAACAACTTTCAGTCAAATTGTTTTCAAAGTATTCAGTATATCTATAGTTAAACCCTACGGAAAATGTAGTCTGCAGAAATTCATCAGGCAAACAGTTAATATATGATGCCTATAAAGTGAAAATCGTTGTTTATATTTGCATCATGAGTACGCTAATAACGTCTACCTCTCCCCCCTCTTCACCCCTGCTCGCACCCCTGTAGATAGCACAAGTGTGGTCGTTAGTGTCTGTATCTATGTAGCATCTAAAAATCTCACAACGCAATCTTTATAGCCGATGGCCTATAACCTACCAATAACCGTTCAACAGGCTCAAGTAGTAGTTTACGCCCCGTGTGTATATTTATTTTATTCTTTCTTGTAAATTTAAATACGTGAATAAACTTTGCATTTTTTTTATAACTTTCACACAGATTATACTCGTACACAGAATTAACCATGATTTTATAATAAAATTTATAGCGATATAAATTATAAAATTCAGCAAGATAAGATAGGAATGATTGACCATTTAAATCAAATCAACCCTATTTAAATGCCGTCTGATAGTCACGTCAATCATCGTTGGTAAAGCCCCGCCTCCACGTGCAATATGCCAATTGGCCTATCTAACTTAACCCGTTTAACATCACACGACAGATTTTACAAATTCCGTATGATGTAGGAAAGATTCTGTTGAATATTTTGAAAATTAATTTGATTGGGAACTGTTGCTTTCCACCATGTATGGCACTAACTGCTTCCTGTCGAAATGGTTTCGAATGATTCAAGTGCTTGTGTTTATGTCATGAAATAGACCTTTCTGGTTTTAGCTATGCCCCGCCCATCTCTAGCAAAGCTCCTCCCACACATAGCTCGTGTTGGGAATCGATCGATCTCTGAACACCATGACTATCAATTTCTAAAAAAAACTACACAGGTAAGCTGTTGAATATTTTGAAACTAATTTGACTGGGTGCTGTTTATTAAAAAGCAAATAATTACAAAGACATACAATTCATACAACGTGTCGGACCATTCGAGATTTGATAACGGTCCATATGGAACCCTTTGTGACGTAATGATTATGACGTCTTCATACACGCACTGAGCTGATTATGACGTCATATGACGTCTGGTGGTGGGTGGATACTCTGGAAGGGTGAATTGAGGCACTGCCATTTCAACGGTTAAAGGGTTAATAGAGGAGCCCAGTTTCTCAGTCAATCGTATGACGTCATCATCAACTACGTCACGTGTAGGCTCACGTCATAATCGATTACGTCGTGAATGACGCGATATAGTCAGTCTCAAAGGCCTAATAGTCCGACAAGTTGTACCATTTGACTTGGTCCTGTTGCTGCAATAGGCAGCACCAACACTCAATCAAATTAGTTTCAAAATATTCAACAGCTTAGGCCTACCTGTATGGCTTTCTGGAAATTAAGATTCAGAAACTACAGGGGTCGATTGATCGCAACGCGGGCGAGGCATGGGTGGAGCTTAACGAGAGAGGAGCGGGCATAACTAAACCTGGATTCGTTCCTCAATATTATTAATTAGATCTAAATATTTCACTAACCAATGACGTAAGCTGCCGAGAATGGACCTTTCCATTTTTAGCCATACCCGCCCATCACTAGCTAACCGCCACCCACCCCACGCCGTGTTGGGATTGATCGATCCTAGAATGCCCTACCTATCAATTTCCTGAAAACTATACAGGGAAGCTGTTAAATATTTTGTAACTAATTTGACTGGGTGCTGTTGCTGCCTATGGCAAAATATGAATATTTATTAAATAGTAAAGACATTAAATTTGTACAACAACGCATAGCCTGTCTTCAAATATGCGCTCGTGACGTACATATCGACGGCATTCATGACGTCATTCATTATGATATCATTCTACACATAGCGTGGTTGATTATGACGTCGTATGATGGGTGGATACTCTGGAAAGGTGAATTGGGATGGTAGGTGACGGTATGGGTTTGAGTGGGGTGTGGAGGGATGGTGTAGAGGTGGGTGCTGAGTGGGGGTATCTAACGCTTCTCTCAAAAGTCCGGCTTTCAGATGTGTAGAATTATTGATGTTTATTGCTAAGTTGTGTTGTTGAACACAGACAGCAACATCTTCTGGTACATTCGTTTAAAATAAACACCAAAATTGAAGCCATTTCGAAGCCATTTCGAAGGTAAATTGAAGTAATGAACGCTCAGTAATATACCAGCGTATGTTACCTGGAAGTTATTAATGATAGGCGGTAAATAGGCCACTTGGTGCGCGTCAAGAATTTATGAATTATCACCACACGGAGTCTCGAGTACTATAAACCGATGGCTCCTTCCGTCTTGCCGAGCTGTGCTATTTTTAACATATAATTGATCGCGCACACTAAGCACCGCGTATTGATATATAGCTGTGGTGGTTATTTTGGGTGTTGCATAACAAAATACAAATCCGCGCACCAGCAGTCATCACACTTCTTATGGAAAATAGTTCCCCAGTCGATGAGCGATGGTTTTCTATAATCGTTTCGTAGCGATGTCAATGAGCGTGCTTAACGTCTTAACCCTGCAACCTTCAAATTTGTTCAAGAAAACTGTAATTTTCTCAGTGAAAATGTCAATTTGTAGATCAAGAGAAGACTGTTTTTGAAAAAATCGGTTATCGAGCCAGTCATTCCAGTGGTAAATTAAAAAAAAAAGCCTTCTTGTTTTGCAAATGGACATTTCTCAAGACCATTGCTGAAGATTTTTGGCTGATATTTGTTTAAAAAAATCACAGACCAGAAAAAATTAATTCCTTATGATGTAAGTACTATTCTGTTGAATATTTTGAAAGTAACTTGACTGGGAACTGTTGCTTCTCCTGGCATATTATCTTCAAAGTATTCAGCAGGTTTCCAGTATAGCCAGATAGAAGATGGAGGGAGAAGTTTGGGATGAGGATAATATAGAAAAATGCTGGGTTTTAGGTATACGAGGGATGGGTTGGTAATTGTATATGTTCAGATGACGATGCCTGAGTTGCTTATAAACTCAACTTAATAACTAAAAAATATATATCAATTTATGGAAAATTAAATTGTTATGTTTTTAATTTGATTTCGTTACGAATTGAGATACACGATTTAAGCCTCTAAAAGTGTATAATCTTAACAACTGTACTTTCATATATTCTGTTGTGATATTGGACCAGAAACGACAAATTGATTTTATATAGGCCTAGGGAATATATAGTTAATTGAGAAACGAAACTATTTAACAGGAAGTTCACACCGCCATAAATAACAATGCATATCAGTCCAATAGTTTCCAAAATATTCTGCAGGTACTAATCAACATCTAGGCCAAAGTCTTTTATCCATTTAACACTCATATCAGCCAAAAACGGCTTCTGCAGAGGTTTTGAGAAATATCCATTTACAGACCAAGAGAAGACTATTTTTGAAAATGTACCACTGGAATGACTGGCTCGGTTATCGAGCCAGTCATTCCAGTTGTAAATTTTCAAAAATAGTCTTCTCTTGGTCTGCAAATGGACATTTTTAATGGGGAAAATATAATTTTTTTAAAGCAAATTTTAAGGGTTAAAGGGTTACATAGACGCATATATATATATATATATATATATATATATATATATATATATATATATATATATATATATATATATATATATATATATATATATATATATAATTATATAATTACATATGTGTGGACTGTTGCTAAAGGCGTTACCTGTTTGACATTATTAAACAAAATAGAGACCCAAACTCAGTGGCCTAGCAATAGCAGCTTCAGCAGGGTCAATGAACCTGGGCCCCTGACCATTAGGGGCACCGGCGATGACGCAATACTTTTTTTTATCTAGAAGTTTAGAGATTTCCTTTTCGATAATAATGTAAAACAGTAAAATAAACATATTTGACAACTAAAAATGCAGGAGATGGCTTCTCATAGCATCTATCTTTCAAATGTTTCCGGCGAATGCGCCCCCCCCCCCTCCCCCACCACACTGTGAGAGGACGACACCACCTTCCCGAAACCAGGTCTGACCCTGGATCCCCAACCACCTTATTTGCTACGCCACCTCCCAAACGTTCAACAAAATAGGTTTCAAAATATTCAGCAGTTTAACTCTATCATCATAACCACTTAAAGGAGTACATTTAGTGTTTTAAATGTGTTCTCTGCATTTTGTGAATGAACATTTCCATAATACAGATATTGGTATAAATGTCTTTATTGTCCAATTCACGACATCTTTTTGTGTTTTTGTGTGTTTCAGTTTGTCGTACGTGCATCGTGCGTTACCTGGAGACCAGCAAGTACTGCCCTATATGTGACGTACAAGTTCATAAGACCAGACCACTGCAGAATATTAGGTAGATACGCGTGTCTAGGTAACACATAATGTCCATCAGTACTTTCTTTAACCGGCTGACTGCTGAGTTTATGCAGACGACACATACCGGAGGTTATATCTCTTGACTTGCTGAATATTTTGAAAACAATTTGACTGAAAGTTGTTGGTGGCTAAGCTACCAACAACTTTCAGTCAAATTGTTTACTAAATATTCAGCAAGTCAAGAGTTTTTGCTCATTGAAATTATTGTCTCGTGGCTGGCAGCAGTGGGGCAGTTACAGCATGGATAAAAATCTCCAAACATTTCGAGCTATGCCCCGACCATTTCTAACTAAGATTCACCCACATTTTATGCGCGTTGGAATCAATTTGAATCTTTAAACTCTGAATTCCCAGAATCTAAATTTCAGGTAACTATACAGGTAAGCTGTTGAATAGTCTTGAAACTAATTTGACTGAGAAAGCTGTCAACATGATTTTTATTCAATATTATGTCCATAAAGGTCATACAATTTGAATGGGCCCCCTACTTGACGGACTATTCCAGCTTCATGACGGTGTATTCTCCATCTGTCGGTCATTCTGATTGACATCGTCCTAAATGTGACGTAATTGATTATGACGTCAGATACTTCAGTAACAGATAGATCCCTCAATTCCGTAATCTCGTCTTCGTTTAACTCTTTGTCCCTGACAATTCCAGCATTGTAACCTCAAGAAAACTATGCAGTACAGATGATAAATATTTTGAGACTAATTTGACTGTAAGCTGATGCTGACATAGACAAGAACAGATTCTAGTCAAATTAGTTTCAAATATTCAACAGAATGTAGAGGTTAGAATGTTAACGCTGAAAGTCATTTTGGCTTACGCGTGTCATCTGTTCAACTCTACTTTCTCATGATAAGATCTAAATGGCCACACAAACCTGTAGAACCAATTGTCTGGGCACCATTATGATCGTATCTGAACCTTAGGCGTGACACTCAGAACATCGAGTTTGTCTTGTTAACGGCGGAATTGTTGTACGGTCATCGTTACGTAGTTATTGGCTAATCACGTTTTCAGAGGACGCGGGTTGCGCAAGATGATATCCAGTTACGACACGTTTGACTCTATCTAGAATTATAGCTAATTATAGTCGACAGTTTGCCAGTCCAATGCGACACTTTCGGCCTTTTAAACTATTTAATTGCTCCCCAAAATTATGTGTGTATTAGCATGCGCGCGTAACAAGTTAGAGTACTTGTTAAAGGGGAAATATTCCCAACAAAATGAATGAAAATAAAATTGTCCGAATTGTATACGTTAGCTGCTTAAACGGTGGGCCTAGATGTAAGGAAACGAAATAAATCTTAACATATGATGATTTCATTACGTATAAATTAATATAATTTTTTCAGTTGTGAAATTGAATTAGAGACACGAGTCCCTAATTCAACTTCGTAATTAAAAAATTATAATAATTTGTACGGAATGAAATCAACATATGTTAAAATTTATTTCGCTTCATTACATCGTGGTACACAAATTAAGCCTCTAAAAGTACACAATTTAAATATTGTTATTTTCACGCATTTTGCTGTGAATCTGTACCTTTAATTGATTACTGTCGTGATAACGCGAGCTAGTGGCCCGGTATTAGGACAATATCGGGCCAATGCTGTCAGTTATTGACCCAGTAACGTGCGTTATCACAGTCGGTTGTAGCATGACCACCGTGTATAAAACACTGCTTAATGTTAATAAAATAACGTCTGTGGCTCATAAGTAATTAATACTAAGTACTAAATAAGTACCTGAATTACGTCATATGTACCTGTGATTAATTAGCCGTCGTACCGCGGTAAACCACACACCAGATATACGATGCATATGACATATTTTATTTGAAATTATTATGGAACTTTTGGAAATAATAGTACTGTTAGCTGGTGCCATCAAAGGCAGCACGGCCTCATGTGAAATTAATTTCAAGACATTCAGCAGCTTACCTGTGTACATGTTTTGAAATTAATTGATAGGATTACAAGGTTCAAAAGATTAAGTAGAGAATTGCATAAAAAGTTACATAACAGTCGTACTGAGTATCTTATTATTAAAGATCCACATTCACTCCAGAATGCCCGAGAATAAAAATATTAACATTGTAGGCTATATATACTACTAGAGGCTAAGGCCGGGTTCTCACCAGAAACTTAACCAGCGTACCGCCATAGTGAGGTATGGCGTTATTCCCGATTAACTCTCTAGTGAGAACACGGCCTTAGGCCGAGTTCTCACTAGAGACTTAGGCCGAGTTCTCACTAGAGACTTAGGCCGTGTTCTCATTACAGAGTTGATCAGGAATAACGCCAATGCTTCAGTATGGCGTTATTCTTGATTAAGTCACTAGCGAGAACATGGGCTTAACCTATGTACCCCAATATAATGGAGGGAAATAAGTCTTAGATCGTGTTCACACTAGAGACTAAGGCTGTGTTCTCACTAGAGAGTTAGAGAGTTAATCGGGAATAACGCCATACGTCAGTATGGAGTTACGCCGGTTATGTCTATAGTGAGAACACGGCCTTAGGCCGTGTTCTCACTAGCGACTTAACCGACGTAGAGCAATACTGAGGCATGGCGTTATTCCTGATTAACTCTCCAGTGAGAACACGTCTTTAGACTTCAATATGGCGATACTCCGGAGTAACTTTCTAGTGTGAACACAGATTTAGCGCCGTATTAATTAATATAATTTCTTAAGTTTTGAAATTGATTGGAGACTCGCATCCCTATTTCAACTTTACAAAAAGATATGTCTTAGGCCGTGATCTCACTGGAGACTTAATCTGGAATAACACCATACCTCTACTGCGTTACGCCGGTTAAATCTCTAGTGAGAACACGGATTTATTGTGCTCCCACATAGACTAAAAATAAACCTTGCTTAAATCAACTGTTTCGTTACATTGAGGTACACAATTTAAGCCTCTAAACGAAATTTTTTAAATAAAAAAAATTATTTTAAAGCAATTTGGTGCAATGTGGGCCCTATGGTGGATAGCCCATAAATAAATACCAATCGGAGTTGTGATCGGACAATTGTCTGAGTGAAAATCTTAGAAAAGCTTAGTTTTTTCTTTAAAAAATCGTCCGGAGATTGCCAAAATGATACTCCTCTCAAACGACCTGAAAGCTTTCAACACAAATTTCCATATTTTCCGGTGCAAATGATCCAGGTGTTATGGTGGTCATCATGAAAATATTACTGTTGGGCAAAATTATTGCCGTCACTATCCTCTCTGGATCTCTCTTCACTATACTCTCTCTCTCTCTCTCTCTCTCTCTCTCTCTCTCTCTCTCTCTCTCTCTCTCTCTCTCTCTCTCTCTCTCTCGATTATATAAATACTCAATATGATGTACATGTATTATAATATTTAATCTGTTTATACGTTTACTTTGTTATTTTGTGTATATGTTTATGTTTGCCGCCTATAAATTCTTTCTGTAGGGAGATGGCTTTTCTAAGTTTCGGACAACTTGTGCCCAATCCCATTGTAATATATGCAATAAAATATGTTTAAAAAAACCAAAAAAAACACCCTTATATTAGCCATTACTGACCAGGGACTGCAGGTTCTTTCTGATGTGTGGTTTATTGTGTGGACTATTTTGAAACTAATTTAACTGGTGCTGGTACTGCTTATGCCAGATCTGTTGCTGACATGTTGTCAAATCCATGCCTCTTTCTTATTGCATAATCCTGTTTAAATATTCCGTCTGTCTAGTTGTTTTGAAATTAATTGATAGGGTTACAAGTAGGTTATATGTAGTCGATATAGCTGTATGCATTCACACCGGTGGAAGATAATCTTGGACTGGACGGAGCGCTACCTGGCACAGAGTGAGAAGAAAAAAATGATGACCGTAGGGCTACCTGGAGAAGAGTGATCGATAATGCTGACGGTACTGCTACCTGCCAAGTTTTGAAGGAATAGGTTTCGTTCACTTAGGCCGTGTTCTCCTAGAGACTTAACCGGCGTACGGTAACGCAGTACTGTGGTATGGCATTATTCCCGATTAACTCTTCAGTGAAAACACGGCTTTAGGCCGTGTTCTCACTGGAGAGTTAATCGGGAATGACGCCATACCGCGGGATTGCGCTACGCCGGTTAAGTCTCCAGTGAGAACACGGCCATGAGGAAGCAATAACGATATATCGGAATTTGTGGGATTAAAACTGTGTTCTCACTAGAGACTCAACCGCCGTAACGCCATGCTGAGGTATGGCGTTATTCCCTATTAACCCTCCAGTGAGAACACGGCCTAAGATTCCAAAATAAGTGACTAGTTTATTCCGGGACAAGAGGTAGTCCAATGAGAACGCTAGCCGATATAACGGGTATTTACGGAAATAACGGCTGTATGAGAACAGGGCGTAAGGCTTTGTTCTCATACAGCGACTATTTCGCTAAATACCCGGTATATCGGCTAGCGTTCTCATTAGACTGCCGCTTGTCCCGGAATAAACACGTCACTTATTAAAAAAATTAAGGTGTGTTCTCACTAGAGACTTAACCGGCGTAACGCAATACTGAGGTATGGCGTTATTCCCGATTAACGCTCCAGTGAGAACACACCTTAATCTCACAAAATTGGCGGTTATCTTCCGATATATAGGCTATACATCGTTATTGCTACCCCCCCCCCCCCCTATGTGAATGCAAGCTAATCGCTCAAAATTTGCCAGGTAGCGTTACCGTCTGAATTTTCTCTCGTTTTCCGCCGGGTAGCGCTACGGTCATCATTTTAGCTCCTTTTCCACCAGGTAGCGCTTCTGGGCAGTCGGGGATTATCTTCAGCCAGTGTGAATGTAAACAGATATATCGGCTATATATTAACTAAGCCGTGTTCTCACCAGGGAGTTAATCGGGAATAACGCCATACCTCAGTATGGCGCTACGCCGATTAGGTCTCTAGTGGGAACACGGCCCAAATTTGTGTTCTCACGGGAGACTTAACCGGCGTACCGCTATAGTGAGGCAAAGCGTTATTCCTGATTAACTCCCTGGTGAGAACACGGCCGTAATCCTCAATAACGCCATCCTGACGTATTATTCAGGAGTAACTCTCTAGTGAGACCACGGCCCTACATATTACACAGTTAAACATGATTAGGCAATGAGAGAGGCCTACGATTAAAATGTATAGGGCCGCATATTGGTGCTGAATTCTAGCTTATTTAGGGTCACATGTTGTTGCTGTCTTAGATGTTATGTAGTGGTACTGGCCCATAAGGTGGTCGCGTAAAACATGTTTAAATATACACTTATTTTCTTCCTTCCAGGCCGGACCAAACACTACAAGACCTGGTATACAAACTGGTGCCGGGTCTATTTAAAGGTAGGCTATATTTCAGCCAAAAACTATTTAAGGACGCTACAGAGAATAGTCTCTATCGTCGCCTACCGCCAGTCCCCAAAATTTAAAATTTATGTTCACGTCATCCGTCCAGCTGTTCTGTCGTATGTCTGTTATTAAATACGAGTTTTGCTTTATTTTATAACGCAGGGCCTAAGCCTAATTACCGACTTCCGGAATTTAATGTATTTAAAAATATTAAAACATTAAAACCATATATTATTATTATTATTATTATTATTATTATTATTATTATTATTATTATTATTATTATCATCAGGTGAAATGAGATCCAGGCGAGAATTTTACAACAAAAACCCTATGAAAGGTGAGAAGCTTAAATTACAGAGAGGGGAATATTTGTTAAAATTCGGAAATTATACACTAGAGAAAAATATATCACAAAACATTAGTCCGCCCTCTGTTTTAATGATGGCGTAATCGTGAACTTCTCATCCAGGGGCAGTTAACTCCTATAATACTATTGGAATAGATATATTATATATTCGCTAGATCACTCATGTACATACCCTCACTATGGGGACAGTTGTCATGACGGTGACGCGAGTTCAGTAAATCGTACTTGCGCATGACCGGGTATTTTACTGACTGACTGACGCAGGCGATCAGCTGCATATATAGCCTCCAAAAATGATTAAATACTATTTTAGTAATTTGAAGAGAAATTGTCTTGATGCACATTTATATACTTTTATCAGAAATAAAATGATATTGGCTATTATAATCTGACACTTTATTCGACGACGTGATAGAATTCGTAACGAAAACATATTATCTTGGAGACTATGCATCCGGCCAGAAAACACTGAACTCTGAAATGCCTCTTTTGAGAGGGTCATGAGCGATCTAGCGAGTATATACTATATCTATGACTATATGTGTCGGATTTCAACAATAGGTTCTGCTATTTTAGGTTCTGCTGGACTGTATTTGGAAAGAAATTATACGAACTCGTTAAAAAAAATATCCAAGCCGTTTCTTGTAATCACGCGCCTGCTTGGTGACAGTTGTTTTTCAGGGGTTTGGCTTTGAGAGGGTTCTCTCTTCCTGTCCACGAAACCTGCTTTCTGTTACATGTCCGAAATATAGCGCGTGCTGAATATTATAAAGTCAAGTTGATTGAATGTTATCGTTACTTCAAACAGCAACAGCCTTGAAGGTTATGACATTGTTTAAGAGGAGGTTCATAGGAGAAATCGGTTATGACAAACAGCGTAAAGGTGGCTCCATATCCCATTTTCAAAGCAACCATATAACGAAACTGTTGACTATTTTGAAATTAATTTGCTTGGAAGACGTTGCTGCCTCAGGCAGCAACGTCTTCCGGTCAAATTATTTAATTTCAAAATAGTCAACGGAATAAGTTTTATATCATAAAGAATTTTGTGATTTGTCGGTGAAAAGGTTAATAAGGTTGAAATTCCTAAAAACGTGTCCAGTCGTCAATATTTCTCCTCAACAACACGCTATTCGCACGTGTGGGGTTGTCGTCCGCTGTCACCAGGCCATTCTCCGTCACCAATCAACGGTAATTTTCGCGGGGGTTGCCACGTGACGCACGTGGTTTGGTGTCGTCTGTTTCAGGAAGCGGCTGTCGTGGCACTTTCTCACCATTTCCGCAAGCTGCCGTTTGTTCAGAATCGAGTGAATTTATCAAGATGGTTGATGAGAAAATGGCACATCGTCATAAAACTTGACTCACATAGCCATCAATGCACTTATGGCCCTACTAACATTTCATTCTGTATATTGCCGTGTAAAATTCGCCCCCATACTAATCCTAAACTAGTGCTTGGTATGGACAATAGTAATAACAAATTTGACTGAAAATTGTTGCTGTTATAAGGCATTAATAATCAATATTCAGATTGTTTAGACAACAATCGATATTGGCTTTTAAATATCGTTTCCTTGGATTCAGAATACAATTGACTGGTTAATGGAGAAATCCTGTTAACAGCAGACGACCGTCTGGAAACATATCTAACCGTCATTAAAATGCGTTCCGTTTCCAAGTTAGCGTAAAAATTCTGGACACATTTCTACCCATAGGCCTATGTTCAAAGGCTCTCTTAAATTGTCACCATCTGCCATACGGAGCACCAAAAGTGGCCATTATTTAATGTCTCTCATACAAGTCAGTTGTCATATGCTTTCATGACGTTATTGTATCGTGTCTCTTTACGACATATTTCGCTACTATACTAGAGACTTAATCAGGAATAACGCCATACTGGTGTATGGCGTTATTTATGATTAAATCTGGCGAGAATACGTCCTTGGTGATGTTGTGGTTAAAATATACATATTTTCTTGACAGCCATCCACCGATGTCATTGTATGTATTAGATTACACGGAAGCTTAAAATAAAAACAAATGGCCACACATTTCTGTTTAATTTCTACAGATAATATTACCGAGATTGCGAATGGCGAGCGGAGAGGTGTGCCTGATCACGAGCGAGTAATTTACTCAGAAGACGAGAAAATAAGCCTCGCTTTAGAGCTCAGTCCCGAGTACGTATCTAGCATGTATGCGCATATGAACACGCAACTGTGCGCGTACATACGCATTTACACACGCACGTTAGTCCACAGAAGCACAATGACCCAACACCATAAAATTACTATTTACAAATGGTGCGATTGTATTTTATGATGTAATGGATGGTTTCTTAAGATTAGTGTAACCCGCCAATAACCAAATTTAGCCCATTTGCAAACGGCGCAGGTCATATACCAATCTTTTACCGGCGCGTATGTTTGTAAACGGCGCAGACCCATATGACAATTTGTATTGGTGCGTTTGTTTGTAAACGGCGCACCACACATATGCAAATTTGTTATCGGCGCATTCATTTGTAAGCGGCACACGGCCCATATGCCAATATAAATATGCGCCAATATGAAATGTAACTATTGGTAAATAAATTGTGATTTCTATCCCTACCTGCATAGATCAATGATTAATGTACAGCCGATGGGATAGTTTATTTGACACATCATAAAGAAACTCCGTGTGTAAACAAGGCGTTGGCGGTTCACTGAATCTTTTTATGGGGCACGTGCATAATCGCTCGATGAGGTGTGATGCAGACCTGTGCAAACAACTGAATGAATCGCTGAAAGGATCAGCAAGACGGAATTAATTAATGAATGGATGGATGTATTTGCCTGTTAGCGCAAGCATGAATCTGGCATATGGGAAGTGGGCCGTTTACAAATGGTTGCGCCGATAACCAATTTGCATATGGGCCGTGCATCGTTTATTGGTATATGGGTCAGCGTTCTTTACAAACGGTCATGCACTGTTTACAAATGGAGCAAATTGTTTATTGGGTCGGTACATAAGCATTGGCCATAAATTAACACGCTTGTCTTATGTTTTACCCCCCTCAGTGGTAACCCATCGGATGAATCCAAAACTGAAGCAGTTAATGGTGAAAAAACTGAGGTAAGACTGCGACCAGCCCACGTGACACCAAGACACTCACAGCAAACATACATAGCACTAAACACTCACAACAAACACACATAGCACTAAACACTCACAACAAACACACATAGCACTAAACACTCACAGCAAACACACATAGCACTAAGCACTCACAACAAACACACATAGCACTAAACACTCACAACAAACACACATAGCACTAACACTCACAACAAACACACATAGCACTAACACTCACAACAATCACACCTAGCACTAAACACTCACAGCAAACACACATAGCATTAAGACACTGACAACAATCACACCTAGCACTAAACACTGACAACAATCACACCTAGAACTAAAACACTCACAACAAACACAAATAGCATTAAGACACTGATAACAATCACACCTAGCTCTAAACACTCAACAATCACACCTAGAACTAAAACACTCACAACAAACACACATAGCATTAAGACACTCACAACAAACACACATAACACCAAGATACTCATAACAAACACACATAGCACTAAGGTACTCACAACAAACACACATAGCACTAATATACTCACAACAAACACACATAGCATTAAGACACTCACAACAAACACACATAACACCAATATACTCACAACAAACACACACAGCACTAAGATATTCACAACAAACACACATAGCACTAAGATATTCACAACAAACACACATAGCACTAAGATACCCACAACAAACACACATAGCATTAAGACACTCAAAACAAACACACATAGCACCAATATACTCACAACAAACATACATAGCACTAAGATACTCACAACAAACACACATGGCTCTAAAATACTGGCAACAAACACACATAGCACTAAGATACTCACAACAAACACACATGGCACTAAAATACTGACAACAAACACACATAGCACTAAGATACCCACAACAAACACACATAGCACCAAGATACTCACAACAGACACACATAGCACTAAAATACTCACACCATACACACATAGCACTAAGACACTCACAACATACACACATAGCACTAAGACACTCAAAACAAACACACATAGCACCAATATACTCACAACAAATACACATAGCACTAAGATACTCACAACAAACACACATGGCACTAAAATACTGGCAACAAACACACATAGCACCAACACACTCACAGCAAACACACATAGCAGTAAAACACTCGCAGCAAAGACAAATGACACTAAAACACTCACAACAAACACACATAGAACCAAGACAGTCACAACAAACACACATAGCACCAAGACAGTCACAACACACACATATAGAGTATGACACTCATCAACACACGTATCACTAAAACACTCACAATAAACAAACATAACACATATTTGGATAGGATGGTAAGGACAGGCTGCTTGCAATGTCGTCAAGTTATTACCGTTTTTAGATGCGACTAGTGACTTTCGGTTGCATATGTCTGTCTGTCAATTTGTCTGTCAATATACTTTGCATTTCTGACAAAGCTACCTAGGTCGATTCGTTAACCAACGGGCGTGCCATTATCGAACTCGATATTGGTCACCGCACCGTTGGGCAGCGGCGTACACTCAATATTGGCTAATTACGGCGATGGGAGTGGTAGAATCTTAAGAATGCATTTTTGATACGGATTCGTTGGATATGGATTCCAAGAAAACGAAGTTGGCGTCGACATTACTTCTATGACAGTCATCATTACATTCTTTGTTCATAAGCTTACTACAAATATACGTCATATATTGGCGACAATCGTTGTGTGTTAATGAAAAAACCACGTATCAGACACGAGATGGCACGATGTGACCAGTTA
Source organism: Chaetoderma sp. LZ-2023a (assembly GCA_034401795.1). Classification (NCBI taxonomy): domain Eukaryota; kingdom Metazoa; phylum Mollusca; class Caudofoveata; order Chaetodermatida; family Chaetodermatidae; genus Chaetoderma; species Chaetoderma sp. LZ-2023a. Next base: position 24,614,197 of record CM067365.1, on the reverse strand, counting down.
TGCCGTAGTGTTGTGTCATACCCGTGACTTATGGAATTTCATCCTGTGAGGGCGCGTCACGTGGTGTTGCACGGGTGTTGGGGGGGGGGGGTGTTGTTGTTGACTTGTTGAATCACCATGTGACATAATCTGCCATCTTCACTTATTATTAAGGATAATATCAGTACCGTTTGTAAAATACAGATAAATACATGTCTATATTGTTTGTTTAGGAATTTGTGCCAGATCGACGCTATTTGCTGTGTCCTGCCGCTGTCACAATAGGGCATTTGAAGAGATTCATTCGCCTGAAGTTCTCTTTGGCGAGTCGATATCAGGTATGTTGTTGCTGTTGTTGTTGTTGTTGGTGGTGGTGGTGGTGGTGGTGGTGGTGGTGGTGGTGGTGAGTTCCTGGATCTTCCCCCTTAAGTCAGGCGCACCACCTAGATGTCCTAGGCACACTACCGAAGGGTGAACATAAATGCGAAATGCATTATGAGAGGCGCCTCTCAGGCCGTGGTATGCCTGATTATGGCGTCAGTCCTTAGCCATCAATCTAAAAGACATGATTTCGCACTGAGTTCATTGAGCCTCTGACATAATGACCGCCCATTTTGTTACGTCATCAAAGAGACGAAACTACGTTTTCAAAAAGGTACGGAACGCGGACAAGAATTTGCTGATAGCATTGAAAGATGATATGTCAGAAATCACTGTGGTTCGTGTTGTGTTTGGTATCAGCTTAACCCTTACACCGACAAATCCCTGAAAGAATTGATTCTTTACGATATAAAACTTATTCTGATGAATATTGTGAAACTAATTTAACTGGAAGCCGTTGATGCCTCGACGTCGTCGTCGCCGCCGCCGTCGTCGTCGTCGTCGTCGCCGCCGCCGTCGTCTTCGCCGTCGCCGCCGCCGCCGCCGCCGCCGCCGCCGTCGTCGTCGTCTACTACTACTACTACTACTACTACTACTACTACTACTACTACTACTACTACTACTACTATATTTGATTAATCAACCTCATTCAAATTCCATGCTTCACCCGAGCAATCCATGATGGGAGGGGACAAAATCCAGCTAAATGCTCAACTCATCCCTCTGTGTATGCGGGTAATAGACGCCATGTTTGCTCGTTCATTGATTTGACGTTTTGACACGTTTTAAAGACCTCTGCTTAAATCTCTCTCACGCATGCGACCTCGTTTTCATTCACCAGGCTAAAATCATGAGATCAGAGCCTATTTACTTAGCATTGCTATCTCCGTAGGGCTGTAGTTTAATACGAGATGGGAACAACTGATTTATATTCTGAAAATAATTTGACTGAAAGTTGCTGTTGGTGTCTTAGGCACAAACCAAGTTAAAAAAAATTCAGCATGTCGCTTGCTAGATAATGTGTGTGCTTTAAAAATAGTTTATTTTTATGGTGCTGAATGAGGGGAAGGTTACACTACCCCCTATGTGAGAGATAATTAGATTCAGCTCACGTACACGCATTTAATGGCGCATAGCAGACTAAGTCGCCACCGACCCGCAACACCACCCACCACCCCCTATCCCACTCGATCCCCATTCAACGCCACTTTCGTGATCCCTAAAACGAAAAACGGTGTGAAATTAATTGGCCTATAGCGAAAACCTGAACATCAGGCTTCAGATTTCCGAAATATTTTAAAGGGGAAAAAATAGGTTTGAATTACAATTTTGGTAGTTAATTTGTGTCGTGTTAGCTCAAGTAATCTAAGCAGTGAAATTCACTTAAAATCAAATTATTTGTTTAAATATATTGTTTAGAAATTAGCCATAACCTATAAGTAAAAAACGACTTCTATTTTGAAGAAATAGGTCTATTACAATGTGAAATAAAATTTAGTTTGATTTGTAAAATTATAAAAAAAATATAAATTTAGCAGCCAAAATTGGCAATGGTCTGTATATTTTTACTTTTAATAATTATATTATAATTAAATTGTATGTTGAATATTATGTTTAAGTAATAATGAAATATGACTTATTGGAAAATAATTTACAAATGACCTTGACATAAGTGACTAAACCTGCTACAATGGCGACGATGCAGAGAATGTGATAGATTGACAGGCAGCCATACCGATAGACAGACACACATGCGGACGTATACTAAAAGATTGACAGACATACCGACAGACAGACAAACATGCGGACGTATACTAAACACGAACGCATTAACTTCAACCTTTTATCAAAATATATAAAACAATGGTATTTTATGCCATATAAACAAAGTCTACATTCCCGCGCTATGAAAAGCTCGTTGTTCTATTTCATGTTATAAAATCATGATTCGAAAATTAGAAAAAATGTTTTGTTCCCTCCCCCCACCCCACCCCAATGGGAAAGTATGCCATTTAAATTATGTTGCCGACTTTACTTCCAACTTTCTCCATTTCTGTTAATTCTGTTGAAAATATGTATTGACGTGAGCTATACAGACTACAGAATCCTTGTAAATACCAACCCAAGCATTATATTAACGCGCTTTTCCTCATATTAGCCAAAAACGGCTTCTGCAGTGGTCTTGAGAAATGTTCATTTGCAGACCATGTGAAAACTATTTTTGAAAATTTACCACTGGAATAACTGGCTCGGTAACCGAGCCAGTCATTCCAGTGGTAAATTTTCAAAAAACCGTCTTCTCTTGGTCTGCAAATGGACATTTTCTATGAGAAAATTTACATTTTCTTGAACAAGTTTGAGTGTGAAAAGTTTAAGACTATGTAAAATAAATACTCACCATGAGTACATATACAGGCTCTGAAGATAAGAAATTATCTAGGCCCCCCCCCCCCCCCAGGGCAACCAATGTGTTAAGATTTGGTCGCCCTGCAGTAAAAGGTAGTAGCTCTGGACCACACGTTTCGTGGCCTGAAAGTGTAGCACAATAAAAGAAAACGTAGTTAAAATACATTCAGTAGCGCGCCTGTAATCTAAAAAAGATGTAAGGAATTCGTTGACAGACATTAATGAGAATACACGCTTTTCGACAATATACACGTCTATTCTATATCGTTTTAATTGGCTGCAAAACCAACATCGTTTCCAAAATAACGGCCTCCGCATTATTAAGCCTTTGACACTAATATCAGCCAAAACGGCTTTTGTAGCGGTCTTGAGAAATATCCATTTACAGACCAAGAGAAACTATTTTTGAAAATTTATCACTGGAATGACAGAATCGGTAACCGAGCCAGTCATTCACATGGTAAATTTTCAAAAATAGTCTTCTCTTGGTTTGCAAATAAACATTTTCTATGAGAAAATCGAAATTTTCTTGAGCAAATTCGAGGGTTAAAGGGTTTAAATAATTAATTAAAATAAAGTTTTTGTTGATGAGTTTTGTTTAATTTACAGATCCAGATATTTCATACAGACGAGTCACTGAATGATTGTTATACGCTAATTGACGTGGCATACATTTACACATGGAGACGTGTAAGTTTCGATTTCCGGATGTTGCTCTATCTCCTCACTGTATCTCCCTGTATCTCCCCCCCCCCCTCTCACTCTCTCCCGCCCTCCCCACCCCTCTACCTCCCTCACTCCCTCCACCCCTCCATTCATTCATCCATCCATCCACTCATCTCTTTCGCAATTTCAGTTTCACTATATTTACGCCGCGGACCATTTAAGTAATGTCTTTATTAACCTTCTGTATTGTACTTGTTCATTTCAATAGACGTTTCACACAATAAGCATATTTGGGGGGGGAACTACATTCCCAGAATGCAGTGCGCTTATATTATTACCACTTCTGGCTGGTAACGGCTATAGTCGACGCGCAAACAGCATTACTTTAGTATTGGAATCAGATACAACGCACTTTACGCAGTTTATATGAAAAACTAATTTCATAATATTATTGGAAAGCAAAGCCAATTTCTATCCATTTCTGTATTTGTTTTTAGAGTTTTGTAAAATTTAATACAGTTGATTGTGATTTTAAAATAGCCGCTATTGTCCACTTGATTTAATGAATCTTGGTATTATAGTGTATTTTATATACGCAAATAAACATTAATGTTTAGACAATTGAATGCGCTTTACAATGATGTATGGCTTAAATAATATAGTGATCTTAGTTTATCATAAAAAACTCTTTAAATTGCGGTGTATCTTAGTAATAGTAGCTCTATGCGGGTCAGCTGCTTGTTGGCGGCATTACCTGCCAGCAGTTGTGCGGTGAAGCTTGATTTAGGGGAAACTCGGCGTACTGACGTCAGTGTGGGAAAGATGTATCGCACCTGGTGTCAGATTGATATTCCCACTGGACATTCTATATATTGATATCACGCGCTGAACTCAACATGACCCTTAGCGAATCAAACCGGGTACTCCGTTTCCGTCATGCAGTCTTATCGCGTCTTTCTGATATAAGAATTTAGTTAACTGGACATGGCCAATATCAAATCTCATAATGGCGCCAATATCCACATCGGCTTCCATCACATAGACATGCAGGCTTGTATGTTTATTTCACACATGGGCTATTGCGTATTACAATACACCTTTCCCACATCGATGTGAATACGCCAGGATTCCCCATAATCTGCCCAGAGAACAACTGCTGGCTGGTAAAAAAAGACAACAAGCAGCTGACTGGCATTGAGTATTGCAGTAAGATACGCCGTTGCTATGATAAACTGAAATCAGTATTATTTAAGCCATACATCATTGGAAAGTGTTGTGTCTGTGTTCTTGCTTATTACTCGACACCTTGGTTTGTATTTCACTATATTTTTTAACTACTACGTATGCTACAAACTGGTTTTATATTAATACTAGATTGAATAGACACGGAGTCAATATATGTATGTCCACACAGGTTGCTTGCCCGACCTCAACTGATGATGCTCGTGCATGCTCGGGTGTTTCCGTAAAGCATCGGAACTATATGGAAAGCTTGGACATCACAGAAAGCGCATTCAATTGCATAAATATCAATGCATTATTATTATTTTTTTTGGTCAAATTTCAACAGAGTTATTGGGTATAAAAATACACCATTATACCTAGATTCATCAAATCAAGTCAACAATAGGGGCTATTTTAAAATTACAATCAAATGTATTACATTTTACAGAGCTGTAAAAACTAATGCAGAAGAGCTTTCCAATGATGTATGACTTCAATAATATTATGAACTTTGTTTTTCATATAAACTGCTTAAAGTGCGTGTATCTGATTCCCCCTAATGGTAAAGTAATGCTGTTTGCTGTCGGCCATCACAATTACCAGGCAGAAGTGGTATACGCAATGCATTCTGGGAAGGTATTTTCCCAAAATACGCTAAAGTGTGCTGTTCAGATATATGGGTTCGCCATTTTTCCGTAAACTGCTACTATAACGGCTTATTATTTAGAATATTTATCCAATAGAGGGGTCGATTTCTATCTATGCTCCGCCCATTTCTAGCTAATCTCCATACACTTCTAGCTATACTCCGCCCATTTAGCTAAGCTAAGCTCCGTACATATCCAGCAAAGCTCCGTCTCTTTCTAGCTAAGCTCCGTCCATTTCTAGCTAAGCTCTGTCCAATTCTAGCTATGCTCCGCCCATTTGTAGCTATGCGCCGTACACTTCTAGCTATACTCAGCCCATTTGTAGCTAAGCTCCATACATTTCTAGCAAAACTCTGTCTATATCTAGCTAAGCTTCGTTCATTCCTAGCTATGCCCTGCCAATTTCTAGCTAAGCTCCATCCATTTCTATGTAATCTCCATCCATTTCTAGCTAAGCTCCATCCATTTCTAGGTAATCTCCATCCATTTATAGGTAAGCTCCGTCCATTTCTAGGTAATCTCCGTCCATTTCTAGGTAAGCTCCGTCCATTTCTAGCTAAGCTCCGTCCGTTTCTAGGTAATCTCCATCCATTTATAGGTAAGCTCCGTCCATTTCTAGGCAATCTCCACCCATTTATAGTTAAGCTCCATCCATTTCTAGGTAATCTCCATCCATTTATAGGTAAGCTCCGTCTATTTCTAGGTAATCTCCGTCCATTTGCAGGTAAGCTCCGTCCATTGCTAGCTAAGCTCCGTCCGTTTCTAGGTAATCTCCATCCATTTATAGGTAATCTCCATCCATTTATGGGTAAGCTCCGTCCATTTCTAGGTAATCCCCACCCATTTATAGCTAAGATCCGTTCATTTCTAGGTAATCTCCATCCATTTATAGGTAAGCTCCGTCCATTTCTAGCTACGCTCAGTCCATTTCTAGGTATTCGCCATCAATTTATAGGTAAGATCCGTCCATTTCTATCTATGCCGGCCAATTTCTAGCTAAGCTACGTCCATTTCTAGCAAAGCTGCCTAATTTGACGCTTGTTGGAATCAATTTATAGTCGTTGAACTCTGACTTTCTAGAACCCCATTTTCATGGTAACTATATAGGTAAGCTGTTGAGTATGTTGAAGCTAAGTTGACCGTGTTCTGTTGCGGCAACAGCGCCTAGTCAATTTAGTTTCAAAATTATCAACATAATTTTTATTAAATACTAATTCCATCAACGACATACGGCCATTTAAATGTTCACGACGGAGCTAGATACGTCATTAATTTTGCATTATGTTAGTGACGTCAACCTAGTTGTGACGTGATTTACTATGAAATCATATATTTGAGTGACAGAACGGATCCATCCATTGTTTAAAAGGTAAAACTCTTCAGCGGTTAACGTGCATTCACTAAAATTAATGCCAGTATAATGAAAAGCGTTTGTTACTTAGCCAAAGATTTAAGACCTAATTCATTTTATTGTAGGACTATTGAGATACATACATCATTTAAAGCTAAAAAGTTTTTAAAAAACCCACCCAGTTAGTTTCAACAATTTAATTTTACAGCAATAAAATTTGTATATTGGCTCAGATGTGTGATTGGATATTGGTTTTGCTTCATTTACCAACCTGCGCGTGATTATTCAATATTGGGTTTGGTTGTTGGTTCTGCACCATCTTTAAAACTGAGCAATTTGATATTGGTTCATTACACGCAGGCCTGCATGACCTTGTTTAAGTCATTTGAAGGGACCTTTCCAGTTTTAGCTATGCCCCGCCCATCTTTATCTAAGCTCCACCCACACCTCGCTCGTGTTGGGATCGATCTATCTTTGAACTCCCTGACTATCAATTTCCAGAAAACTATACAGGTAAGCTGTTGAATATTACAGAATGTTTATTAAATAGTAAAGACATATAATTTGTACAACGTGTCGAGATAAAGACGGACTATTTCGAATCATTCACGACGTCATGTTTATGACGTCAGCCATTATTATAATATATTTCCTCACTCAATCCTATAACGTCATAATCAACTACGTGGCGTGTGCACGTAGTTGATTATGACGTCATAGGATTGAGTGAGGACATATATTCATGAATTGTCTGCGTTGACCTAGCTAACACACTCATAAATGAACTCTTCCTTCGTTCATCTCTTTATAAATTTAATCTTTAATGTCTTTATTTTGCAGAGAGGTCCAATGAGGTTGTTTTACACAGTGTTCGAGCCGCACCCACGAAAGCGTTCTTTCGAGTCCGCCAAAATCACATCCCAAGAGGACTCGCAGGACTCGTTAAAGGACGATTCTAAGAAACCGAAAGAGAGCACGGGTACCACTGAAGTGAAAAATGAGGAATCGAAACCTGAAAATGAAACGAAACCCGAGGAAAAGAAAGAAGACAGCGTTGTAAAAGATAAGGAATCTTTGCCATCGGCTGCTAGTGAACCAATGCCAGAGAAAAATAACAACGTTATCGAGAAAGTGGACAAACAAATACCCGAGGAGATGGTTGAGGATAAAACTAAAACAGATATGTCATTAAGTATCGAGATAACGGAGAGTAAAAAGGCAGACAACCCCGCTGATGTTCCTAGCGATAGTAGTCCTGTCTGTACACACGAAAACCAGAAGCGTAATACAACTACAATCAGTGGTCATGTGAAGAGCTCCGGTGATGGGCAGGATAAGACAATCATGCCGTCATCTTCTAAACCTACTACACATAGGCCTAAAGAACCCGTCAACTCACCAACAATAAGTCCACAAATAAAGTCTTCCGCACCAGGTGTGAAACTCAGCATTAGTCCAAATAAAAATAGTTCCGATTCTAGGATTAAATTGACGATTACCAATGCGTGTAGCGGTAATATGAGCGCCAAGAGTCCCACGAGAATTCCAAACCACACAGTGGCGGTAACCACTAGTACTGGCGCTGCTGATGCTTCAATCGCCCCCAGTACTACTACTGCTGCTCCGGGGAGGCTATATGGGCCTGGTAAACTCGTGATAGATACTGGGTCTATGCCCATGAACACACATAATCTAAAACGCACCAGCGACGGACATAAACATCATGTGAATAAAACAGCTTTTGCAAACTCTGCCACCCAAACGCACCACCATAGCGGTAGCCACAACAGACATAAAATCTCCAAGATAACTACCACTATCGGTGTGAATCCGACAATTAGTAGCACTGGCACTAACAACAAGACAACTACCAGTACTAGCAAAACCAGCTCTAGCAGCAAAACTAGCAACAAAACCAGCCACAGTCTAACCACACATAAAAGTACTACCACCACCATGAACGTTAGCTCCAGTCGCCATGGACACCACGGAGGAACGCACACTCCCAACAATAAGAAGATAACAAGTCACACTACTACCATCAGCAAACCAAGTAGTACCATACCTAAGGCTATCACCGTAGCAACACCCGCCACCACAGCTATGTCAGATAATACACATAAACACAAGAATACCACAACTATGGCGACCACAACAACCACCACCACCAACACCAACAGTAGTGCCACCCACAGCAATAGCAACATAAACAACAACAACAATAATAATAACAACAACAACAACAACATTCGTAATAACAACTTGATTCGAAACAATTCTGCTAACATAGCTACTGTCATAAATTCTCTAACTCGCGCTAATAACAACAATAACAACACCATCACGTGCAACAACAACAATAATAACATCACCACCAACAACAACACCGGCATGACTGCACCTAGCAACATGGCTAATACCAGTGGATCTCCCCCAACCAACAATAACATCATTGCCTATCCAAACAACAACCTGACAGCATTTATACCGTCAACCAGCGTCATCGCCGCCATTACGAGCACCATTAACCAGCGCATGTCACATGCCTGCTATCGACCTTTGACTGCCGCAAACATAAGATGCATGCCCAAGCTTCCCGTACCATTACCGCCACCTGCTCCACCACTGGCAACGCTTACCCTTCCCGGCATGCCACCAATGCCACCTCGGTTGTCAGCAGATCCGAGATATATGAGCGCAATTGTTCACTGCGCAGCGCATACCAACCTTCCGGCTCATGCGCCGCTCGTTCATACACCTGCGCGCGTAGCTCACAGATCGCCACCTAGTCACAGCTATTACCCTGACTTCCAACCAGACCATCACCGTCGTCATAGCAGCGATGATATGGAATCACCTGATCCGATTGACTTGAGTCCATCCGGCCCTTTATCGATGAATAATTCAAGTAGTTCACTATCTAATTCGTCGTCGTCGTCGTTATCTACAACCTCGTTATCACCACCAGCCCAAACATCTCCACTTTCAAATAAGGATACTCGGAAGTCACCGAAGGAACCGGAATCTGTTTCGTCCCCTCAAAATCAAAAGGAGGTAAAACAGGAACCTATGGAAACGGAAACAGGAAGTACAAATACGTCGTCATCATCATCGTGATACATTACAAAAACAAGTGGAATTAAGATAAATAAAAAACCCAACAAAAGTGGATGTGATTATAGTTAATATTGTGAAAAAATGTACTGGAAAATATTATTAAAATATTCTCGTTTCACTAGAAGATCTACTTTTGAGCAGCTTCCAGTGCAATTAGTTTAACAAATATTCACGTGACCTTGTCTTGCATCACACATAATTCTAGTCCGTAGTGAACACGTGATATGCTTAGCACAATGTCAGCGCCTCAATATATACCGTGGATGGTGTCCATGTGCGTGTGATACATTGGCTTAATAAATACGTTCCTGGAAATTTATCAATGCGTCACAAAACAGTCAGTGTTATCTTCTTGGCAAACTCCTGGAATTTGGTGTATATATATATATATATATATATATATATATATATATATATATATATATATATATATATATATATATATATATATATATATATATATATATATATATATATATATATATATATATATATATATATAGACTAGGTGTGCTTATGATTAACAGCGATACCATTTTATGCTTTCTAGCGGATTATTTTAATCATAAGAGCGTCACCAGACCATCACCTGGGTGTTCTAGGCGGGCACAGAATGTGAATAGTGTAATTTATATCCATGTGTTATTTACCCACAATCCTTGGAATGTATATAATAGTTATATTGGAATTTACCCCTATATCATGGATTACCGTACGTTTACTCGCCGTTACCTGTCTGGAGTTGTGTTCTTTCATTCCATATAGCAATTTACACGAGAAAGTGTTCACTTCCTGATGTATGTGATTGCATCTCATTTACTAATCATGGTTGGCCAAGACGATTGGGATTTGTGCTTACTTAGTGACTGTCAATTTACAGAGAGAGAGAGAGAGAGAGGGAGAGGGGGGGGGGGGAGGGTGGGGGAGGGAGACGTTTCTGAGGATTTGCCACTGGAATGGCTGGCTCGCCAGCCATTCCAGCGACAAATTTTCAAATTCTCTCTCTCTCTCTCTCTCTCTCTCTCTCTCTCTCTCTCTCTCTCTCTCTCTCTCTCTCTCTCTCCTAATAAGTCTTCAAGGGCATGATGCCATGGATACGGATTAAATTCTTGTTCACTAATCGGCTGCCGTCTCTACACAGTCGGGGAATACCGATTCCGCTTGGAGTTGTACCAAAATACGAGTCTTCTAACAAAGTATAGTCACGGATATATTTTAGTAAGCGCAGCTAACGTATAAAATGTTGTTTATTGAGAATGCTTAAGGTATAAATTGAAGAGAAATATAAACGTCGGTGTGATTGGATTATTATATCATATAGTTGTTTCTATAAATAACAATTTAGATATTAGTTGATATGCCTATATTATTGTATTTTGGCTTATCTTCATTTTAGTCATTCATGACGTCACGCCATTCCTGTTGTCAAGTTATGCGACGACAGTGTTCATTGGCCTATACGCAAGTGCACGTGCTATAGAGGTGGCTGTTGAAGTGGGTTGGAGTATAGGCCTATATACTTACGTCAGACCTGTATTTCTGGAAGCACCCACAGGCTTCGCCAGAACTAGTTTTAGGCACAGCCAACCGAACAAGCCATTTATTCTTCCAGTTGGTGTATGTGGCCATGCGCGACCCATAGCGCCTATTTATTTTAGCAAATTAGGAATATTCATTCTGAGAAGTATAATAAGGGATACCAGTTGAATATCATGTTACTAGCTTGACTACTGCCAGTAAAAGCGTCCAATCCAAGTAGTTACAAAAAATGTGTACAGCTTAATTTTATTGTGGCTTACAATTCATTCTAAGTATTCGTAGTTAGGCTGTGTGTCTAATGTAACCACAGTCTGGCAGGATATGGCATTGGGTTATTGAGCCCGCTTTTATAGAGCTAAGAAAGAAAAAAATATTATGTAAACTAGATCAATTTTCCACCGGACCAAAGGTTAATATTTGCCTCCAGAAATGTAGGAGATGCTCTCTGACAGCATCTGGTTTTCAAAATTTTCAGGACGAGGACCCCCTCTCTCGATTGTCTTCCAGTTTGGGGTTTACATAAGTCTTGGAAGGAGGGGTGGGAGGGGGGTGGGTGGGGACTCATCACGCTTGCTACTTCACTGGCCATGTCCAACAGTCCTCTGACCTCAGGGGCCCCAGTGGCAGTATGGTCGAACCGAGACTCCAGCATTCTTGTGAACCTAGCCGCAGTTCCGAGCCACCTCCCCCATCCTCGGGATAAGAACTTTGCACAGGGTCCCATGAGTCCTATGTTCGGCACTGCATATAATAGAAAATTATCAGCTATGTTTAATCTGCGATGCAATCGTTTTTACTTAGAAACTTTCTTTTTATTAAACTTCTTATTATTTTTCATCCTTCAAAAGTTTTGACCGCATCTCCTCCGAGGGGTTTTATCTGATCAACTCCAAACTTGGTCAACTTGTAGTACGCATATGGGAATCGATGGCTATTGCTTTTATTTTGGATCCACCCAGCAGTTTTCGAGCTACCCACCTTTGAGTGGGCAAAAAGTCCCATAGAAAATGTATGGGGATTTTCAGAATTGATCTTTGAAGTGGTACTACAGCTAGAGTTATGAACGGATCACTACCATATTTGCTGAGGATGTTGCCACTGGCGATTTGGTTTTTAAATATATTTTCTTTCAAAATGGCCGCCAGACCTTTGACCCCACAATGCATGGAAAATGTCTCATAGGAAATGTATGGGGATTTTCAAATGTTTGAAGGGCTACTACACCTAGGGTCTTGATCGGATCACTACTATACTTGTGTAGGGTGTTACCACTGATGATTATTCTTTTTTCAAAATGGCCGCCATGAAAAAATTTTGGGCAAAAATACCAGTTTTCTTTTTTTTGCAGAAATGAACTTAGGATGAAATTTTTTGGAAAAATGACGACCAGGCGCACCTTCTGGGGTCAAAATGACCAAAACCTTTTTGGGAAGATATGAGCTCGTGGTGAAAATTATCTTTATCAAAATGGCCGCCAAAATGAATTTTGCTCCGATCGACCTGAAATTTTCTGAACTTCTAGCTCTCATATTGACTTGATTTGGTATCAAATTTTAAGTTGATTTGACCAACAATTTGTTAGAAAATCAGCTTTTGGGTGCCACATATCCCCATAGTAAACCTATGGGAACAAAATTGGAACAGTGTTATCGCCTATAGTTTTCTTCCGATTCACTTCAAATCTGGCCATATTCTAGAACATTGAGAGATCTAAAAGATTTCCAATGGAAATTTTAGTATCTCCCTTGTGATCATGGCCATTCACTGGTAAAGCTTTCCAGTTTTCATGTTTGGCATAAATTACCTGCCTTTCATCATGCATGGTTGAAACCTATGGCCATTTCCAGCATGGATCTTTGAGCTGTGACTACACGTAGAGTTTGTATTAGATCATCAAACGTGTTCAATGGCCGTAGAACAGGCCTTATACTATTTCGTCAAGGCCAGACATCGAAGATTTACAGTTACTTCAGTAAATGTTCTCCAGGTCATATGTACAAACTCTCACATCAGCTGGTAACCGACTCCAATCCTGAGCCAGGGAATCGCCAACGAGGGAATGAGGAGTCGGGTACCAGCCTAACCTTCACGAAACAAATAATATTAAATTAGAGAGAAACATCGTATTTAAGCTAAATAGGGTGAAATCCAGCGACATATTTTTGAAAGCAAATTGACTGACAACTGTCTCTTATTGAATGTCTTCTAGTAAAATTGTTTTAGCACATATACATTAAATATCACCAGCTTAAATATAAGTTAGTTGTTCGTAGTTTTCCAGTTGCACGCCGTCATACAGACTGTGTACGAATGAAGCAGATTGGAAATACACATAATTCATATTCAGGACACTTTGGCCCAGGCCACGTCGTACAGCCGTTGATCGTAACTGGCTAATAGGTGAACCCTGCTGTTTACCTTGAAACTAATTCACCTTTCCAGAGCACTCATCTATCAATCTGACGTCATATGACGTCATAATCAAGAAAGTGGTGTGTATGATGACGTCATAAACGATTATATATGGTATGTCTTTAAATCTTAATAGTCCGACACGACACGTTGTACGAATTGTATGTCTCTACATGCTGTTGAATATTTTGAAACTAATTTGACAGGGCGCTGTTGCTGCCATAGGCAGCAACAGCACCCAGTCAGATTAGTTTCAAAATATTCACCAGCTTACCTGTATAGTTTTCTGGAAATTGATGGTCAGGAAGTTGAGAGATCAATCGATCCCATCACGAGCGAGGTGTGGGTGGGGCCTAGGAAGCGATGCGTGGGGCATAACCAAAACTGTAAAGGGCCATTGGACTGACACATTTTCAGTCAAATTGTTTTCGTAATGATCAACAGAGTTCCATAACTGGTCTCTAGGAATCGAAGATTTCAAATTTAAAATCTCTTACATTTTCATAAGAATGTTAGTTTACAAAGTCTGGGTCTATACCGTAAATATCTGACATCATAAGCAACATGCGTCGCTTGTTAGCTGACGTCACGATCGAATGACATAGGTTGGACACTAAAGCTGAAACGGTATTACATAGATAGATAGATAGATAGATTTATTCACACAATAGGGCATTTGACCCTTGAGTATAAATGGTTACACATAATGTGATATGGCGGACAAATCAACTAAGTGCATTACTATTGCAAGAACATATTCATTCTCATATTTTATATGTTATTAAATCAGTAATGTTCGCAGGCTAATTTGGTTCATATACATCTGGACCACCGCGCCAACCGCGGATCCATCAATGAACCATGGGTCGATTACAATAACCGTATCAATTGTATGTCTTTGGTGGTGAATTTACAATTTAATAAACATTCTGTTGAATATTTTGAAACTAATGTGACTAGGAACTGTTGCTGCCTATAGCAGCTACGGCACCCAGTCGACTTAGTTTCAAAATACTCAACAGCTTACCTGTATCGTTACATTGATTCTGAGATTCTGGAAATTCAGGGTTCAAACAAAGTGTTGAAATCGAATCGGACGCGCGCACACAGTGGGCGGGGCATAGTTAGATATGGGCGGGGCGTCGATAGACAGTTTTCTCTCTGTTGAATTTAGATCGTTTTCATGTTTCATAAGAATGTTAGCTGACAAAACAGATGACGACGACGACGACGACGACGATGAGTGACTGTGTTCTGCAGCTGAAGAAGTGAACACTTCCTTCATCTGCAATCAGTATTTCTTGAGCTCCTTTAGGTGCTTTATCGTCTGTTGTGTTCTAACATTTCATACCGAGGACAAAATCAGCTGAAATAGAAACAACCGTTTCTTTAAAAATGGACACGTTATATCACGTGACTTAAAATAATTAAGCAGCGTTTGTTTTCTAAAAAAATACATTTATAAATATTCACGGTCCACATACTACAGTACAGCCCAGAAATAAGTTATACTGTTTCCAAAACAAAGGGGAAACATGTTCGTTAGTACAATTTTGAACACAATGTAAGAAGTGGTCTGTTCAATATTATGGATTAAATTTGATTAAGTCAAACATATTCAACAGTACCATAGGCGTATAGGAACTAGGAAGGGTAAAAATGTGTGTGCTTGGGTGGGGGGTGGGGGTGGGGGTTGCAAATCGGAGTCCTCTCTTCCGGAACAATTTGGAAATTTAAATTTAGATGTTCTGAGACGCCATCTTCTGAATTTTTGGGGTGGTGGTAAATATAAATAAATACAGTTTTAGGAACTCAAAAAGGGTGGTGATGGGGGCAGACCCCCATCTGTCCCCTCGTTACCCCAGTGGAAACACTTTACCATATTTCTGTGCTGTACTTTACATCAATGTAAATTCATATAATGTAAGTTATTTAAATCAGTCGTTTTAATATCAATAATTATGTATCATAGAATCAGAATATTGTATTTCTTCTAGTTTATTCTTCCATATTTTCCAAATTCGGGCGTGTTGCGGAATATCCGATTCCTTCATTTTCTGTATATGTTACGTGTTATGTAATTCACCTTTCCAGGGTATCCATCGATGATTTGTCGTCATATGACGTCATAATCAGCTAAGTGGCGTGTAGGATGACGCCATAATCATTACGTTATAAATGATTCTATTAGGCCCGTCATTAACTCTTAATAGTCCGACACGTTGTAAGAATTTTATGGCTCTACTATTTAATAAACATGCTGTTGAATATTTTGAACCTAATTTGACTGGGCGCTGTTGCTGCCATAGGTTAGTTTCAAAATATTCAACGGCTTACCTGTATTATAGTTCTTTGGAAATTGTTAGTCAGGGAGTTCAGAGATCGGTCTATCCCAACTCGAGCTAGGTGTGGGTGGAGCTTAGCTTGAGATGGGCGGGGCCTAGCTGAGAATGGAAAGATACATTGGTTGAGCACTCTGTAGCGTTATCCAATCACCTAACCTGTACCATAATCGAGAGTACCGCAGCTAGACGCGTCCCGTATCAAGATATTGTGATGATAATAAGAATTATTAATTAGTAAACCTGTTAATTTATTTGTTTAATACTTATATTGATAATTATACTATTATTATAATATTAATTGTACGTACAGGCTATTATACATCGTTTCGTCACTGGAATATTAAAGAATTGTTGTTGAAATTGACAATACAATTGTCACGACTATAAATATGCTTCTGTTATTCCTCCCATTGCTAGCTATGCCCCGCCCATTTCTAGCTAAGCACCGCCCACGTTTCGCGCGTTTTGGGAACGATTTATATACTTTGAACCGGGAAATTAAACACTCCCAATTTCAAGGTAACTATACAGGTAAGCTGTGCAATATTTTGACACTAATTTGAATGGGTGCTGTTGCAGCATATGGAAGCAACAGCACCCATTCAAATTAGTTGCAACATATTCGACAGAGTGTTTATTAAATAGCATATCCAACTAAGGCATGCGGTTCGTAGCCTACGCGTGACCGACTTTATAAATGTGCATTACGGAGATCTAGATACGTCATTCATTCATTACTCATTTTGATCGTGACATCAGCCTACATGTGACGTAATTGGTTATGACGTCATATACTTGAGTGACAGATCCATATACTTTTAGCTATCGACCAGGTGTACCCATACCTTCACCATTGTACGAGTTGTATCGACCGCCTGTGACGCACGTTCAGTAAAACGTCGAGTACGCATGTTCGGGTTTACTGGCGTAAACCTAGATATCGTATATAGTGGTTAAATGGCTCATGCTTTACTATGGGGCTAGTCCCGACCGCCGGTGACCCGAGTTCTGTAAATCGCAATTGCGCATGACCGGGTATTCGCTGACTGGCTGACGCAGACGATCAGCTGCATATAGAGCCTCCAAAAGGGACGCAAATCGCATTTGGTAATTTGAAGAGAAATTGAAGAGGCAAATAAACCTATAAATGTGTCAAAATTTAAATTTTGTTAACTATTATAATCTGACACTTTATTCGAGTACGTACTAGAATTAGTAACAAAAACATTATTTGTAGACTGTACATCCGGTGAAAAAATTTTAAACTCTAAAATGCCGCTTTTGAGAGGGTCATTGGAGATCTAGCCAGTATAAACTAAATCTATGGGCATAACTGTCTGGTGTAAACACAGACAATCACAGAGTTAGATGAGTTAGTTAGTTGAGCGCTCATGAACCCGTCAAGTGCGGATTTCAGAGCTCAGTATTTTCTCGCCCAATCGTTTCCAAAATAATATGTTTTTGTTACTAATTGTATTACATAATCGAATAATGTGTTAGAATACTACAGCCAATACAATTTTGTCTCTGATAAAAACACAAATTCGCGTCTGTTCAATTTCTCTTTCAATTACTAAATGAGACGTATGCACATTTTGGAGGCTATATACGCTGCTGATCGTCTGCTTCAGCCAGTAAGGGAACCCCGAACATGCGCAGAACCGTTTTACTGAACTCTCGTCAGAGGCGTTCGGGAAAATTAGTCCCATGTCGAAGGCATGCGCGTGAGCACTCTACGAATCTAACTTTATGATCACATCATATACGAGTATAGGCTCCAAACGGGATTCAATTCTGTTTCGGTAATTTAACAGACGCAGCCTTGCGTTTTAAAACGTTTTTCTGCACGTACAGAGCGCTCTGGAACATTTTCCTCTTCGAATGCAAGGTCTTATTGGCGTCTCTATAGTCCCTGATTCCAGGTTCCATTCACGAATTTCGAATGCAAGGCTGGTGACGCAAATTTATATATTTTATCAGAAATAGAACTGTATTGTAAATATTGATCTGACATTTTATTCGTCTATGTAATATAATTAGTAACAAAAACATGGCATTTGCCTATGTCTCCCCAAATCCAACTTCGTAATTACAAAAGTTGTATTTATTATACGTAATCAAATCGTCATATGTTAACGTCTGTTCGATTCTTTGCATTTAGGTAGGGGGGAGGGGGGGGGGGGGGGCTAGATAAATCAAGCCTCTAATATTATACAATTTTAACAATTTTATTTTCAAGCATTCTGGTATAAATGTGGGTATTTAATTATAAGAACTTAAACGCGCGTGTGTATTACGTAACGCGCCTGCCTAGCGCATTCTTACGTTTGAACGTGACCACTAATTTGTTCCTGATGTCAATTCGTTAACCATTTAATGACTAAATTTGTTGGAAAAATTAAAATATTTACTTATTGAATATCCATTTGCAGGCTAAGAGAAAACTATTTTTGAAAATTTACCTCTGCAATGACTGGCTCTGTTACCGAGCCAGTCATTTCAGTGGTAAAGTTTCAAAAATAGTCTTCTCCTGGCCTGCAAATGGACATTGCTCAAAACGACTACAGAGGCCGGTTTTGGCAGGTTTCGTGACGAAAGGGGTAATCTCTCCAATTAGCGTGTTCTCATATAAAAGCGCGTGATGTGGTGTACGTTAGCGGGTTACGCCGGTAAACGCATTTCACTAAGAAACCACCTGCTTGTGAAAATTTAATGAAGGAATCCGATCTGCAACTCAAGTAGGCCTATATGACGTCATACACCATTACGTCACACGTAGGCCGACGCTACAAACTTATAATACGTCATGACGTATATTGCTCCGCATGAACATTGAAAATTCCTTCAAGTATACGAATTGTATGTCTTTGATGGATTTACTATTTAATACACATTCTGTTAAATATTTTGAAACTAGTTTTACTGGGCGCTGTTGCTGCCATAGCCAGCAATAACACCCAGTCCAATTAGTTTTAAAATATTCAACAGCGTACGTGTACATTTACCTTGGAATTGGGATTCTGGGAATTCATGATTCAAAGTATATTAATTGATTCCAGCACGGACAGAGCTTAGCTAGAAATGGGTGGGGCATAGCTAGAAATGGGTGGGGCATAGCTAGAAATGGATCCCTCTATTGATTATAAACGAGGCCTGATGAACTTTAACCCTGCAGTCCTTACTGACAAGAAATTGCAAATTCTTTAAATACGGTGTATGGAATAATCTGTTGAATAGCTTGAAACCTTTTTGTCTATGGCAGCAACAGGTTCCAGTTTCAAATTACACTAATACTATTCAACACCTTTCCTGACAAATTGCCATGAATTTGAGATATTGGACTTTCAAGGGTTGAAGGGTTAACAATAATATTGTTTTATAGAAGTTTTCGACATTAGTTGATAACTATGTTAGATCCATTCTTCCGTCGGCAGAGGGTTAATTCTCCGTGACGTCGTAACACCAGGCAGACGTAACGTACGATTTATTACAACGTAATTAGTACGGTCCGATGGTGTCGCGAGAATGTCAGATAGGCACAGAATGTAATTTTCTTAATCTTGAAAAAAATTAATTTTCACTCAAATGTGACTATCTCTGGAAAGAGTGGGCAGATTTTAATTCTGGAGGCTAAATGGCGGATGATATTCGGTTACTCGCAGATTGAATTGACCGTTACAACTTATCCATCCATCATATGTCGTCATAATCAACTACGTGACGTGTAGGATGATACCATTATCATTACCTCATAATTGACTCAATATAGTTCGTCTTTAACGCCTAGTAGTTCGAGGTGTAGGTGGAGCTTAGACAGAGCTAAAACTGGAAAAGTCCATCGCTCGCTGATGTGGTAAAAATTACACCGAATATTGATGACTCACTGAAACTAATTGAAATTACTTTTTCAGGATTTGCAGAAAAGTTCTTGTAATCCTTAAGGATTTTATTGCCGATATCCATATAATCCTACAATGGCTACTGAGGTGCCACCTTTCACAATACTCAGAGCAAAGTCGGCTGAGCACGCAAGTGGAAGCTGGCTATAAACAATGACCTAAACTATGACCTAGACCTAATACTCACTATCATACAAATATGGCTTATAGCTATAGCAGAATGCATTTTCTCGCCCATGTGTGAACAATTGAAGGCACCAGCTTTCTCTTTCACAAAATTACAGAGCATACAGGGAGCTAGAGATATACCAAGTTGCAAGTCAATACAGTTAACAACTTAAGGAAAGAACGCAGTTTTAAAATTTCTACCATACATTTCCTAGGGGTCATATCGGTGAAGCAGATTTCTCGAAAGCCATTAGATGGATTCACATTAAAATTGATAACAAATCAGGTCAATATAAACCCTTGAGGTTATTCAAATTTGAAGTCGATCTGACAAAAAAAATCCCAGAATTTGTCAGCCATTTTGAAAAAAATAGTTTTCAACTTTTCCTAACTAGGGAAGTTCATTTCTGCCAAAACGGAAGCTGATAGTTTTGACCAAAATGGACCTTTCCGGTTTTAACTATGCCCCGCCCATCTCTAGCTAAGCTCCACCCACAACTCGCTCGTGTTGGGATCGACCGATCTCTGAACACCCTGACTATCACTTTCCAAAAAACTACGCAGGTAAGCTGATGAAGATTGTGAAACTAATTTGACTGGGTGCTGTTGCTGCCTAAGGCAGCAACAGCGCCCAGTCAAATTAGTTTCAAAATATTAAACAGCATGTTTATTAAATAGCAAGGAATTACAAAGACATACAATTCATACAACGTGTCGGGCTATTTGAGATTTGATGACGGTCTATATGGAACCTTTTGTGACGTAATGATTGTGACGTCATCATACACGAGCTGAGCTGATTATGACGTCATACGAGATCAGATGATGGATGGATACTCTGGAAAGGATTCATGGGCACCAGGATAAGGTATCTTCAAATATGCCCATTGGATGTGGATACGTAAGCAGAGTTTATTTCTGCAAAAAAAATAAAAACTGGTAGTTTGACGCCAATAAGGTGGCATGATGTATTATCTAATATGCCCATTAAGCGTATCTGGTCAATGCATGTTCATTTCTGCCATCTTGCACAGTATGTGATCCCCTTGACCTTTAACCCCCACAATCAATAGCCATCTTCGAAACCCGACACAAATTGATATGCTTAGTTACCACAAGTTCAAAGATTAATCATCGCATGTCCACAAGTGTTACGTACAAAGAATGATCCACGCATGCAATATTTATAAGAGCGTCCGCAATACCAGCTGAGGCATTGGTGACACGGTGTTTATTCGCCTCCAGTGTAAGTAGAATACGGCCAGCTACTAGAGATTGGTAGAGCAATGTCTGGGGTCGTCTGAGAGGAGATTTCCTCCTCCCAAAGAAAGGGATTTCGGTGTTTCCTCACTAAAATATTGTAAAAATTGGATCCTCTGAGAAATCATTTCATGCATTCTTGCTGATAACTGTAACCCGTTGAATATTTAGAAAGAAATTTGACCGGAAGCCGTTGCTGCCTGAGGCAGCAGCAACGGCTTCCAGTCAAACTTCTTTCAAAATATTCAACAGATTAAATTTTACATTGTAAAAAATTACTTGCTGTATTTGGTCTGATAGATTAAATGGATAACGCGTAAATAATTATATTTTCATGATTTGACTAATAATTTGTGGGCAAATTATTGGTATGGCAAGTGCCCAACCTGTTATACCGCTGACGACCCCCCTGGACGTATCGGATATTCAGATTGTGCACACATGCTATCATCCTCCTCTACATCACCCAGACCAACACCAGGTTATCATCTGCATCAACATTTTTGCTATGTCCGCTTCGCTGGAAGAAAGGGTCTCTGTGGTCTATCCTGCTAAGTTCTCACGAGCATTATCTATATTTTGCCCATTTTGGTCTGTTTGACATTGTTGGAGTTCTTCATCTTCTTATTTCCTTGAGTAAATCAAAACCCTTTCATTTAGGGTAGTAGATGCTTACGGGGGTTCCTGACAAGTGAGTCGTTTCAGGACAGCCACTCTGTTAAATGGCACCAAACCAGTTCCTTTGAAAGCTGATTTGAGATTATTCTCTGATGCATCTTTTACCGTCTGACATTAATGGTCCATGAGTTACCTCATGGTGGCAAACTTATCCAGTTTTACGGCACACCCTCCCATACTGCAAAATCAGTGTAACACATATAAAGGAACAAGCTGTTAAATTCAATCCCACTTCTGACATGTGAATGGATGCCCAGTAGTTGGGTGATTCTTCTGTGTCTTCTACAAAAGCGGGAAGTATGTCTCATCAATATGAAACGTGTTCTGAAAGGATTCGAACGATTCAAAGAAAATTTAAATCAATAAAACACCATATTCTCGTCCTATCTGTGGTGGCACGATGTATGCTGCTCGTATATATATATACTAGAGCATGAGATGACAAAGATTCTCATGATATAACACGTAGGTGCCAACGAGGTAACATAATTCACTAATACATTTCCTCAGTCAATCATATGACGTCATAATAAACTGAGTGACTTGTAGGATGACGTTATAATGATTACCTCATGAATGCCTCGATTTAGTTCGTTTTAAACACTTAGCCCGCCTGGTTGTATGAATTATATGTTTTTACTATTTAATAAACACGCCGTTTAATATTTGACTAGGCAATGTTTTAAAATATTTAACAGCTTACCTGTTAGTCAGGCTCACTGTGTCGAAAATTAGACTTATGTGGAGACTTTCTGTTAATTTTATGAAACATGCATCTTTGCAAGGTATTGGTTATGACAAATCTAAAAATAGATGGTTGCATTTTCTCTGATAACATTCAAAGTTATTTAGAGGCCAATAGAGGCCACTTTCCCATAATACCAGATGTGTTGCTATGGGCACGTTATTTACCAGCGAAACTATGGCATGCTGCATACCAAATTAAAGTGTATTAAAATGCATTGTCAGGAATGTGACGTATATGGAGTTTAGTCGTTAACTGGCAGTAATATCAACGATCAGATTTATGGCAATATATGTAAATCATCAAAAATGTGATTGCCATTATTATATTCGGTGGAAATATGTCATGCTGCATATCAGAATAAAGCGTATTAACAGCATTGTCGAATAGTTATACGTATTTCAGATTCCATTTCGTATTACCGTATTATTTTACATTAATTATGTAACAAAATGAATAGGTGGCATCAAATTAAACTTTGTATTGTTTAATGCCATTAAATTAATAGGTCACATTTTATGTATTTAATCCAAACCAACAGTGCAATAGTAGAGATTTCAAACAGAAGCATGGCCTATAAACGTATGTATATACAGCTGTTTCACTTCAAATATCAATTCTAAAACTACATTTTATAACAAAGAAAATATCCGGTTTAACTGGAAATTTGTACCTGCATAGGGCAGATGGCAAGTCAACTTCTCTGCTTCTCCATGCGATAGCCATTAGCCTACCAACTAGCTCTGTAGTCCCCTTTAACTCAATAGTTTCTATCCTTGATGTAGATCACTCTATTGTGATCTCATCTGTGTCATAATTCAGCTCGGGATATTTTGCTGATGCCCACAGACTAACATCAACATGGGAGCAAGCTGTGACATATTCTTCAACAATTTGATAGCCGAATTCATCAAAGTGCAGGATGTCATATTTTGTTTTCTTTAGGTTGAATATAATTCCAATATCTTTTACATTAAAGGTGTGCGGAAAGACAAGATAGTGTTCTTTAGTTCCTCTACCATGAGAGCCGCCTGTAGTAGCCGATGCTGCAAATGACTTGTATGATCTCCAAGAAATTCGACTTATACTCTTGACTTATTCACGATAATTATAGCCGAGCTGAAAAGAATTGTTGTCTCGCATTAGGATTATGAGAGGTGCCAATCAGTTATCTGTTTACTTTTATAGCTTTGATTTGCATTTCACGTGCATGGCCTGGACCGTTTGACACAAATAGGATATCAATTATTGTAATACGGTCATCACCTGACACACACGCAGTCGATATGTTAGGATCCGTTTTCTCCAGGTATTTTATGTCAGACAAATATCTAAGCCACATTTTTTTGTAGTCAGTCATATTCATAATAAATAATATCTCAACGAATTCTTGGACTGCGTCATCCAATCGCGATGCTTTACTGATTTCCGACAGCGTGCCAATACCTTTCATGTAATTGATCGTTGATTTGACCAAAGCATTACCCGATGAATTAACTGTAATTAATTCCTGAAGTTTTTCTGCAATTTTGTGTTCTTCAATGATCTTTTGGACTTCCTTGTGTTGCCCTTTTGCTTCCGCGCAATGTATTCATTGTATTGTTCTTCATACACTTTTTTAATTGCTGCGGATGCATTAAACGTGGTTCTCTAACGTTTGCAGTTGGTATCACGAATTCTTCAGAGAGAATTTCAAAGATTGTCAAGTAGGTACTAATGTGCCCATTTACGGCTCGTGTGTTATGTGGTCAGCTCAAGCCTTGCACTGTAGCTGCTGGTCCATAAATACCTGATTCTTTCCACACAACATCAAGTCCAGCGTTTCTATTGAGCTACCAATAGCTCGTATTGCATCCATCGATGCATGGAGCTCGCATACCCTAAGAACATACTGACCCTTCAAATGTGGATGTAAGTATTTTCTTTTTATTGACGCACTGGCAAAGTGCGGCTTCAATTTCTATGTGCTAACTTAGCCGACAGTCATGCACCCGTTAGTTTAATTTGTTGATCACCATCTCCCGGTCGGGGGATCGAACCGCCATTCTGCAACTCCGCATAGCATCAGCAACCAGACATCGTTCCACTGGACCACCGCGCCAAGACTAAAAGTCAAGGTTTGGCCTAAAAGTCAAGGTTTGGCCGACCAGCTTTCACATGTCTGATATACTGACACACTGACGATTCATATGGGACTATCTGTGGATGCACCTGCCACGATTCAATCCTAGGCTTTTTACGCCTATTGTACTCTGACTCCAGCACGGCTCTGGCAGCATATGTATTTTCATTTTATTGATGCACTGGCAACGTGCACTTAGCCGACAGTCATGCACCCATTAGTTTAATTTGTTGATCACCATCTCCCTGTCAGGGGATCGAACCGCCATTCTGCAACTCCGCATAGCATCAGCAACCAGACATCGTTCCACTGGGCCACCGCGCCAAGACTAAAAGTCAAGGTTTGGCCTAAAAGTCAAGGTTTGGCCGACCAGCTTTCACATGTCTGATATACTGACACACTGACGATTCATATGGGACTATCTGTGGATGCACCTGCTACGATTCAATCCTAGGCTTTTTACGCATATTGTACTCTGACTCCAGCACGGCTCTGGCAGTATATGTATTTCTTTATTTTATTGACGCACTGGCAACGTGCGGCTTCAATTTCTATGTGCTAACTTAGCCGACAGTCATGCACCCATTAGTTTAATTTGTTGATCACCATCTCCCGGTCGGGTGATCGAACCGCCATTCTGCAACTCCGCATAGCATCAGCAACCAGACATCTTTCCACGGGACCACCGCGCCAAGACTAAAAGTAAGTAAGTAAGTAAGTAAGTAAGTAAGTAAGTAAGTAAGTAAGTAAGTATTGCTCACTCCAGACATAAGGATACATCTAAACAGATACACAAGAAAAACCCCAATAATAATAATAATAATAATAATAATAATAATAATAATAATAATAATATACATAATGTGTTCTATGATAGACTATTTACATATAAACATAAGCAGACCGCAGATTATACATTCATTGATTTTGCGGGCATTAAAGAACCTAAATAGAGGGATCCATTCCAACTATACATAAGGGCCTAGAAGCTGTTAAATATTTTGAAACTATCTTGACTGGGCTCAGTTGCTGCCAACAACAACAGCAACAGCCCACAGGCAAACTGGCCTCAACACATTCAACAGGATGCTTAACAAATCATAAATTCATCCGGTATATACAATTCGTACACTGATGTTAGCTACTGACGGAGCAATCGTGTTTGGTGACAGATTATTACATGGTTTTGATTCATCAGACGTGTGGTGTGCTTGATTATGACGTCATATAGCTGAGCGACATATCGGATCTCTCCAATAGGGTGGCACATTTTCGTCATGATTTACTGGATGAGTATGAGTGCGTGTGTACCAGTAGTGAAAAAACATAATTGTTGCATTTGGAGTATGTCTTAAACAACGAGTTGACAATCAATTGACCGTAGGTCCAACAATCCTGCTTCTCATCTCGATTCGAGAACCACCATAGAACAAGGTGTGTCTTGTAATCAACCTACCACTCTTGTTGAATATGATAACTTTGGTCTTATCCAAGTTGACAGTAAGGCCCCACTTGTTGCAATAATCTGATAAATTGTTCAATGGCTTTGAAGTTCGATATGTGATTTAGAAACAATTACTATTAAAGGTCTTGTGAGGACTTGCGGTCGATAACGAGTTTCAATTAATTTTATGGTCTACTACACTATTTAAACACAATAGCGTCACCTTGGAGTGAGAAAAATATGTTAGGCAGCCCAAATAACGAGATTAAATGACGCCTCAATTTGAATCACATCGCCACTCGCTGTGACGTCACACCGGGAACGGCGCTGTGAGCTGGGTCAATATTTCTCTGTCTGTAGTACAAAGGTAACATATTTTAAAACGTGGGTTTAACAGGATAGACTTCACCTACCATAACATAAATTATGTCAGGTTGAAGCTAAGCCTTCAATAAATAAAAAATCATGATTTAAAAAAATCTATTATGATATTTACTCATTTTAATGGTTTCACGGATAGCTATATTCGCAAAATAATAGGCCTATAACTACGGTAAACCATGGGCAATGCTGAAAATGGGCAATATTTCAATGCATGTGACAAATACTGTAATCTAGTAGACCTAATTGCGGATCCATTACCATTCTTGAAAGGACTGGATGCACTATGTAATATCTGGGATGGGTGGATGTCAGTGTGATGATGGAGGTGTGTGGGAGAGGTTGACGATGGGTATAATTGTACTATTATTCATATCTAAATGTATAGGCTACAGAGGGCAATTACAGCATTTTCTGAAGATTACGAATGTACAATAAGTGTGTCAGTGTGTCCTATGTGAAATTTCCCGTGATTACTGATTAGAATGTAATTGTTTATCTAAAAGCTTTTGGCAGTGTTTGCATAATAATAATGTAGCGGTATGTACGGGTCAACACGTACGCTGGTATGTGTATGTGGAGGTGGGGGGGGGGGGGGCGTCACGCCTGTGACAACCATATGAACTACATCGTTTTCAAACCAACTTCTTCCATGTATGGAAGTAACATACACTCATATTTCAATGTTATGAAAAAGCAAAATTGTAGCGGATTCACAAATTTTAAATAGGTAGTGAACTGACAGATGTTCAGAGGTCCCTAGCGTATCATCTTTACTTACAGTGCAGCTCATTATGGATGCACACTCTAAACCCGCCAATTGCGCGCGTGCATGCCATAGGACTTTATCTAAAAAATGTCAGATGCTGATATATCCCAGAAATCATCACCAAGAATATTGGTCGTATATAGATGATGTATTCTTCAGCAAGAGCACAGAGGATAATACAGACTAACTGTAAAACAAAACAAATGGTAAATTAGAAGAATAATTACCATATAATGTTAAACAGACAGTTCGTAAACATTAACCACAAAACTATAATAGACCAAATACTAATTAGCTGCAATATTACGCGAAAGTGAGCAATCTACTCAAAACATGTATATGTACAGAACTTCGTGACAAAAAAGGGAAGTCTACCCAATAATGGTTATATCTATGGTTTAAACCACGTGGAAACGAAAACAGGTTATAATGACAATTAACCGGGGAAAGGGGGGTGGGGGGGGGGGGGGGGGGTGGGTGATAAACATCCGAAACTACGATACCAACATACGAGAAGCATTGTAAGCTAAAATGAGGAAAGGAATAAAAGCATTGATTTAGTGACGAAATTATCGGTTTTCGAGGTCAGACAGTCAGACACGCTAGAAATTCTAACTGCCTTGCAGAACTACGAATACATAGTTATGATAATATATTTCTAGTGCTAATTAATAGCTTAACGATTTTTTAGATATCTATATTCTGAGTAACACAATTGACAGTCAACTTAGGCTACGACAAAGACCAAAACCAACCCAGTAGTCTCCCTTGCCCAACGATATACAAGTAGACTGCCGAATGGTGTAAGATGAAACGAACCAAAAGGTTACATAAATTTATTTACCATGGTGATTGGGCGGTGATTGGTCGCTATACTCATAAATAAGTTTAAATGCTTCCAAAGCAAAAACACAAATATGTTTGTTAGAACCATATGAACACGATACAAGAAACGTTATGTTGAATATCTTGAACACAATTTGGATTGAAATCTAACCCAATTATGTTCAAAATATTCAACAGTATATGTTGTTTAAGTTGTACTATAAGCGTGCGGACGGCAGCGAAAGCCTCGCTACGCACTTCGGCCACTGCCTAAGGTCAAGTTCGACTTGTAGCTAACTAGAGTACCAGCCGAACTTCAAATAGTTAACTAGGTAGTCAACTATAGTCAACCGAGCACCGACCTCGGTTCAGATGGTTAGTCTGATATTTGCGTAAATTTCAAAATGGCGGACACCGGTCGCTTGGCATGAATAAATGCATATAAAAGTGTAAATATTTCATTAAATAACTTAGGTTTGATGAAATTATGCTTTCCCACTGTATGTCAATGTTACCAGGCCCCTATTCATTCCCACTTTATGTCATATGGACGCTTTTTGACGTCTTAGCGGACAAAAATAACCCATTTTTGGTAGCTCATTAAAACAGACAACAGAAAGGGTTAATGGAGACTGGTACCCGGCTCCAAATTTTCTGCAATAATAATTCAATAGGGAACCGGGTACCAACGAACTATAGTCGACCTCGATCCAGTTCGGCTGGACATAGCAACTGCGCATGATCAGTAAACCAGCAAACTGACTATGGTTAGCGAGTCGAACCTGACCTAAATTGTAAACAAACGTGTACTGTCAATAATAAATTATGTCAATGTAGACTATACGCAAATAGATTAGTTTATATTAGATTTAGATTTACCCGACATTTTAGTTAATTTTAAACACATAACTGGTGTAACTGCTATATTGCAATCATAGATTTATTGCCTACACAATGGTAAATTGCGATCGTACATGCACTGAGCGGCGTAGGCCTACTTAACTATCAGTTAAAAAGTTGTACATTTGTGTACATGCATGCCTATCATCTATGCAAAATCTCTGCAGTCAATCCAAAAAGATAAGATACATATGCATTTGTAGAATTGTATTCCAAGAAGTGTGTGGGTGGATTTGATTAAATATAGCCTAATACACGTACACGGAATCCGATGTTGCTGTCAACTCTAACAGGCCTATACGTTAGAATTGTGATGTCAGGCACTGTGACCATGAGGTCTGTCCTTTAAGTTTAGTCAACAAAAATATCATCAACTTCGATATTATTGAACCTTTGTTCATCTCGAACATGTAGTGTCCCTGTGTGAACAATGACTTGTCAAAGAATTGGTGCATAGGTGCCTAATACGCGCAGCAGTAGAGAGCCTAGCTATGCTCCCCGAGATAATAATCTAGACTAATAGGAATTGGTGTCATCCCGGTGTGACGTCACAACTCTAGCGCGATAGCTAAAAACATGTGGTTGTCAAGGTGGTTGCTATATGCTTATCTCAGCTTTGGCTGGGCCGATTACAAGAATTTAAAAAGCATTTTGTTCTTCTACTAAAGGAGAATCTGTGTTATGATTGTCAAGTTAATCAGAGCGATCGGGTATCTAGTCCTCACAACATCTTTAAATGATCTGCGAACATTAGACAAGGAATGCTTAGGTCATGTATAATGGGATCACAGTCATTAAATATATTATGCAAATCGCTCAAAAACAAATTAAATAAGATGGGGCTCAAAACACACCCTTGCTTTACACCAACGTTAGAATCTATATTTTTACTGTAATGTGTGCCTATTTTAACAGTATATGATACACCTGAGTACAGTTTCTGAATAACTGATAGAAAATCGCCCCCCCCCCCCTTCGCCATGTTGAACCAGCTTAAAAAATAAGTGCCTTTCTAGAAACAGAGTCAAAGGCAGCATTAAAATCGACAAAACAGCAGTATGAATACTTTTTAGAGGTCTTGATAACAAACTTATCTACAATACATTTCAAGGTAAGACTATGGTCTGCAGTGCGAGAACCCTTCATATAACCGATTTGACATTTGGGGATGAGATATACTACAAAATAATTTACAAATATTGCTCCCAATGGCTATCCCGCTGTAATTACTATGGACATTTTTTATCACCTTTCTTATGTATAGGGATTAAAATATTACATCTCCACGAATCTGGAAAAGAACCGGATGTTAACATGGCATTAAAAGTTTTATGCAGCAATGGCAAAGGTGTTGCATGCCGGGCTTTGAGCATGCCATTAAGTACTGAGTCAAAACCGGATGCCTTGCCAGCTTTATGTTTTGAAATAGCCTTTGTGATCTCGTTATTCGTGATTGAAAAATTGAGATACTGTCAACTGAATGACATTTATGTCAAATGAAATGACAGTCCAGTTGTGGTTATCACTGAATACCACTACATTTATTTGCTGCGTTTGTTTTAATGTAATCAGGAACACGTGTCAGTGGCTGCACGGATCTCAGCTCATGGGGGAAAAGCAATAGCAACGTGGTGTCCAGAGCATCTAGGGAGTTTGCCTGTGATAGCAGATTTGCACGAAGCTGCTCTTGCGATACTCCATTCTAGATAACCAACCTTTTTCTCAATGTTTGTTGTACATAAAACCTTCATACTGGCACACTTGTTGCAGTCGTGAATATGAAGCTTTGAATATTCCAACATTTTGGTATATTGTGGCTTAAGTGTAAAACTGTTTGTGTCTTCAAGTTGCGGTGATTGCAAACTGCTTTCACCGTCATTACCTGTCTTTTGATAGGCCACAATTACGGTTCCATGCAATGTATCTTTACCATCTTGGGTATTCACTGTAATCGGTATTGTATGCAACAAAGAAAACACAAACTTATTTTTCTGAGGAATGGCTGGGGTGGGAATGGGGTTCAATTGAGAGATAATCTTTATTCGACGTCTGAAAATCAATCATATAAATAAGTCCAATAAAAGCTGTAATTTGCTCGGTTGTGAGGTTTCTGTAGATATCTTTCTAGAGGACTCAGATATCTGGCCATATTTAACCCAACACTGATATTTTACGCCAATAGCATACGTATTATTCTCTGCAACTCTGGTACTAAGCGTAACTTTTAAATTATGTCTGTCACTATGTTTAACAGTTTGTCTTATCGCTTAACCGGCATTATAAGATCTAACTTTAAAACGTTGCTCCTTAGTATCTAGTTGACAAAAGAAACGCGTCTCAGTGTAAAATGGCACTGTTTCAGAATGGCTAAATCTAGCAAAGTTATCATGTATGTTATCAGGTGTTGAGCTGGGCCTTCCCTTCTATTACAGCGCAAAGCATCCAGCATCTAACGAATTTGCATGATGCCGTTTAGTACTCTGAATATTATGTTTACTCATAGTATCACAATAGCACTGCCGATTCCAAAACGCTTGCATAGATTTTAGAGAATCGACTGTTTGTTCATTTCGTTCATATGAAAGAGCTACATATGTACTGGCTTTCACTGGCCCGTGCCGGTGGATACAACTAAGTTATTGATCATGTGATTCCTCTTTGATCTGCACAATAATCTGACTGGCCTGGTCCTATCTTCTTGACAGATAGTGCAACGATTCTGGGTTTTTTAGACTGTACCCTTGTGGAGACTATTGCTGTTAGTTCTGGTACATTATGCATTGTTTCTCATATGAGAACATAAAAAATAAATAGAATTATAATTGTTATGGTTTGTCATAAAAATGACTGTTTAATATATTATTCTTTGCTTCAAAGATATGGCATTTTGTCTCTCGTGCTCACAGTATCTAAATGTTTGAGTGCAACTATATCATAATTGCATTCAAACCACTGCATATAATCTACGGGGAAGACCAAACAATGCCGATCTTTACAAACAAGTGACATTTTTATTAATCTTCCCATCATTCCATGATTCTCTTTGAACTCTCCGCTATTTAGCCGTTGATTTGAATTCATT
Source organism: Chaetoderma sp. LZ-2023a (assembly GCA_034401795.1). Classification (NCBI taxonomy): domain Eukaryota; kingdom Metazoa; phylum Mollusca; class Caudofoveata; order Chaetodermatida; family Chaetodermatidae; genus Chaetoderma; species Chaetoderma sp. LZ-2023a. Next base: position 24,581,857 of record CM067365.1, on the reverse strand, counting down.
GCACAAAATGTTACTTATTAATTTACTGACATTACACAATAAAAAGTCTCATTTGAGGCAACCTATTCATTTTGTTACATGATTAGTGTACACTAATAACGTAGTACAAAATGGAAACTCACATATTTATAACTATTTGACAATGCTTTTGATCAGCTTTATTTTGATAAGCAGTATGACATATTTCTACCGAATTGTACAACGATGATCATATTTGGATGATTTACATGCATTATCATAACTTTGATCTTTGCCCTCTTTAATGAAATAGCATATATGTTGCATTTCTGACAATGCATTTTATTATGCTTTAATTTGACATACAGCATGTCATGGGTTCCTTGGTAAGTAAGGTGCTTACACCAAGAAACCTAATGTGATGTCGAAAGTGACCTCTATTGACCTCTAAATGACCCTGAACCCTATCAGAATAAATGAAATCATCCTTTTTTTTATTTATCATAGCCAATACTTTGAAAATATTTGTTGAGTCCAACAAAAAGGTCTCACGGGATAACACAGTGAGCCTGACTATGTATAGTTTTCTCGAATTGATAGTTCGGGGGATCGATTGATCACAAAAGTGCGAAGCATGGGTGGACCTTATCTAGAGATTGGCGGGGCATACCTAAAACTGGAGAGGACCATTCATTGTTCATCTACATGCGACTAGTCCTATGAACCATATATTCACAATTTCAATTTATCATAGTCCGATACGCAAGTAGATGCACATAGGATGATACACTAATGCACATTGGATGACACACTGATGCACATGGAGTGACACACTGATACACATGGGTTAACACACCGATGTACATGGGATGACACACTGATGCACATACGATGACACGGTGGTACACATGGGATGACACATTGATGTACATTTGATGACACATTGATGCGCATGGGATGACAGACTGAAGCACATAGGATGAAACACTGATGCACATACTGATACATATAGGATGACACACTGATAGACATAGGATGGCACACTGATGTACATGAGATTACACACTGATGTACATAGGATGACACACTGATGCACATGGGATGACACACTGATGTACATAGGACGACACACTGATGCACAGGAGATGGCACACTGATGTACATAGGATGACACACTGATGTACATGAGATGACACACTGATGCACATGGGATGACACACTGATGTACATAGGACGACACACTGATGCACAGGAGATGGCACGCTGATGCACCTAGGATGACATACTTATGCACATGGGATGACACACTGATGTACATGAGATGACACACTGATACACATGGGATGACACACTGATGCACATACGATGACACGGTGGTACACATGGGATGACACACTGATGTACATTTGATGACACACTGATGCGCATGGGCTGACAGACTGAAGCACATAGGATGAAACACTGATGCACATACGATGCCACACTGATACACATGGGATGACACACTGGTGCGCATAATATGACACACTGATGCACATATGATGACACACTGATGCACATGGGATGACACACTGATGCACATATGATGACACACTAATGTACATAGTATGACACACTGATGCACATAGGATGACACACTGATGCACATGGGATAACACACTGATGTACATAGCATGACACACTGATGCACATAGGATGACACACTGATGTACATAGGATGACACACTGATGTACATAGGATGACACACTGATGCACATGGGATGACACACTGATGTACATAGGATAACACACTAATGTACATAGTATGACACACTGATGCACATAGGATGACACACTGATGCACATGGGATAACACACTGATGTACATAGCATGACACACTGATGCACATAGGATGACACACTGATGTACATAGGATGACACACTGATGTACATAGGATAACACACTGATGCACATGAGATGACACACTGATGTACATAGGATGACAGACTGGTGCACATGAGATGAAACACTGATGCACATAGGATGACAGACTGATGCACATGAGATGACACGCTGGTATACATAGGATGACACACTGATGCACATAGTATGATACACTGATGCACATAGGATGACACACTGATGCACATGGAGTGACACACTGATGCACATAGGATGGCACACTGATGCACATAGGATGACACACTGATGCACATGGTATGACACATTGATTGCACATAGGATGACACACTGATGCACATGGGATAACACACCGATGTACATAGCATGACACACTGATGCACATAGCATGACATACTGATGTACATAGGATGACACACAGATGTACATAGGATGACACACTGATGCACATGGGATGACACACTGATGCACATAGGATGACACACTGATGCACATGGAGTGACACACTGGTGTACATAGGATGACACGCTGGTGTACATAGGATGACACACTGATGTACATGGGATGACACACTGACGCACATGGGATGACACACTGATGCACATAGGATGACACACTGATGCACATAGGATGACACACTGATGCACATAGGATGACACACTGATGCACATGGGATGACACACTGATGCACATGGGATGACATATATACACATGCCCAAAGATTGCTCAATAGAGGGATCCATTTCTGTAGCCATGCCCCGCAAATTTCTCGCTATGCTTCATCCACTTTCTACGCGCGTTTGAATCGTCTTTAAGACTTTGAACCCCGAATTCAAAGAATCTCAATTTCAAGGTAAACATACGAGTAAGTTGTTGACTATTTCGAAATTAATTTGCCTCTCAGCTGTTGCTAACCACGGCAGCAACAGCTCCTAGTCAAATTAGTTTCAAAACACTCCACAAAATGTCGATTAAATTAACAATTCATTAAAGACCTAAGAGCTAAGCTCCACCCACACCTCGCCGTGTTGTGATGGATCGATCCCCAAATGCCCTAGATATCAATTTCCTGAAAGCTATACAGTGAAGCTGTTGAATATTTTGTAACTAATTTGACTGCCTATGGCAGCAACAGCGCCAAGTCAAATTAGTTTCAAAATATTCAGCAGAATATTTATTAAATAGTAAAAGCAAACAATTTGTACAACAACGCATATACCGTCTTCAAATATGCGTTCCTGACGTACTTATCGTACTTAGTTGATTATGACGTCATATGATGGGTGTGTACTGTGGAAAGGTGAATTGTCGGAGCTCTTGCCCATCTCTTGATGGACCCACGCCATGCCATTGTGACGTCAGCAAACAGGTGGCAAGTTTCTATCATGGCGTCAGATACATGCATGAGTGACCGATTTGAGTCATCGGTTCCTTCTGTACATGATTGATGAACCATAGCCATCATTTCAATGCTTTCACAGAAATATATCACGAACCAAGGCACGGCATGCTACCAGGCAATGTGAACACACGTAGGTTTGGGAATATTTGTTGCCACACACGGATCCCAAACATGACAACCTATTTGCACTTCGTTTGATTGATCCTGGACTGATGTTCATTGTCTGGGCCAAGCGTCATAAATGTTTGTAAATGTATTGTCAGCTGCCATGGAATTTTAAGGGTTATAGTGTGAAATCACGCCTACTCGACGTATTTATATCAATGGAATAGTAATGTATGCACTTAGATTCTAGGAGAGCCTGCACTAAGCGCCGCAGTTCACAGACAGTAAGTTTGGCATATAATTCTGAATGGACCTTTCCAATTTATCCATCCATCATACGACATCATAATCAACTACGTGACGTGTAGAATGACGTCATAATCATTACGTCATGAATGACTCGATTTAGCCCGTCTATAATGGTTAATAATCCGACACGTTGGACGAATTGCATGTCTTTGCCATTTACTAAACATTCTGTTGAATATTTTGAAGCTACCTTGACTGGGCACTATTACTGCCATAGACAGCAACAGCACCCAGTCAAATTAGTTCAGGTTCAATATATGTAACAGCTTACCTGTATAGTTTTCTGGAAATTGATAGTCAGTGAGTTCAGGGATCGATCACTCCCAGCACGAATGAGGTGTGGGTGGCGTTTAGCTAGAGATGGGTGGTGCATAGCTAAAACTGGAAAGGTTCATTGCTTTACTCCACACCTTGTCGTCCAGGCCGTTGCTAATATTACACATGGTAAATCCAATTGCAACATGTTGAAGCAGACCGTAGCGATCATTGAGTTATCTCATGCAGATTGACTGTATAACATGGAAATTACGCGTCTCTGTTCCGAGAAGGGGGGCGTCTTGCTTGCAATCAGATTACATTACCGTTAGGGACGTTAACAGGTCACGTTACAACATAAGCTATGTGATCGTTGACCAGGCATTTTACAGCACCGAGTGGGACACTGAGCTGTCATTTTACAACATTGTGAGGAACATTGACTGGCCTGAATACAGCACTGTCTGGGAGATTACCCGATCAGATTACTGCATCAGCAGATTACAACGCTGTTTGGGACAGCGCGTGGACAGCTTAAACCACCATCTGAGACTGTTTCCAGTGAGAGGTTACACAGGCTAGGACATTGACCTGTGAGGTTCTAACACTGGTGGGACGCTGACCAGTGGGACTATAGAAGCAGCTGGGACACCGAGTCCCAGGATCACTGCTTCAGTCGTACATTGGCATTGAAAGGTGAGATTGCTTCCTATTTGCAAGATCCAGCTGGAGAGAAGATGTTTATGTGATCATATTCTCTTTAACCCTTTAATGAATAAATGTGTTCAAAAAATTTAAATATGTACTTATTGAATGTCAATTTGCAGGCAAAGAGAAGACTACTTTTGAAGATTTACTACTAGAATGACTTGTTCGGTTATCAAGCCAGTCATTCCAGTGGTAAATTTTCAAAAATAGTCTTCTCTTGGCTTGCAAATGGACATTCCTCATAGACCACTCCAGAAGCCGGTGTTGGCCGGCTTCGTCATGAAAAGGTTAATAAACTACGCAATTACTTATAAAATGTGCCACAGATTATTTTCCAAAATAAACTCCAATTAATTCCCTGTTTATTAGTTATGGGGGGGGGGGGGGGGATACGTCTTAGATGCTGCAAAATAGCGTGTTCTTATGGTGACGTAGAATCCGTCTTGGGGGATATAAAGAGAAAGAGAGAGAGTTTACTGTTTAACAAATGTTTTGTTGACTATTTTGAAACTAATTTGACTGTAGGCAAAGGCAGCAACAGCACCCCACCTCCCGTCAAATTACTTCCAAAATAGTCAACAGCTTATCTGTATAATTTTCTTGAAATTGAGATTCAGGAAGTTCATGGTGCATTCGATCCCAACTCGAGCGTGTTGGTGGAGGTTCGCTAGAGATGGGTGGGGCATAGAAAAAACTGGGTTCTTCCATCAAAGTTATTGCTAAAGATGTTATGGTCTGTGGATCTTGGAGCTGTTAATTAATTCATCCTAGATGCTATTCACGCCTGCCGTTTCTTCCATCCGCCATCGTCTACTGTTAACCGTCTATCGTATTCTTCTGCTGGCATAAGCCTCGAGATAAAATGTAATTATCTAAAATGTCGACGTTATCAAAGTCTTGAAGCCCCCGTGTAGCCAATTTGGCATGAGTCATCCCTGACGTCAGCGCCCCAACGATCGATTAGCCAATCAGCTGCCTCCACGATAGACGTTCGGCCAATGAGAAAATTCCACGCTTATTTGCTGATAATGAAATGTCGTCTGCTCGGACAGCTGCTGTCGCTGCCACGATCCCGTCAACAATGAGATAATAATATGGAGATATTGTGTATTTTTGCATGAAATATTCTTGGAATTTAATATTATATTTATTCTTCTCTCTGGCACCACCCCCACCTTTCCACCCACCCCACGCCACTCTACCCACACCCCATACCCTGGATTACGGCACGTCAGTTTGTTTGTTAGCTGGCTGAATAATTTAAAAGTCGTCTCTTCAAACAATTAGCGCCGAACTAGTCGACTCTTGACAACAAATTCTCTTATGATAATTTAATTTAATTTAATTTAATTTAATTTAATTTAATTTAATTTGATTTAATTTAATTTAATTTAATTTAATTTAATTTAATAATAATAATAATAATAATAATAATAATAATAATAATAATAATATCATTATTATTATTATTATTATTATTATTATTATTATTTGTTGTTGTTGTTGTTGTTGTTGTTGTTGTTGTTGTTGTTGTTGTTGTTGTTGTTGTTGTTGTTGTTGTTATTGTTATTATTATTATTATTATTATTATTATTATTATTATTATTATTATTATTATTATTATTATTATTATTATTATTAAATATTTACATGATTTTGTCCTTTCAGTCAAATTCATTTGAAAATATGCAACACAATATATCTTTCTTTGTACTGTAACGAATCTATCATTTCTGACTTATATTCTTGAAAAGCATAGCATGGCAGAAACGTGCCAATAACATACGTTTAATATTAAGACATCTTGACACGTTATTCGACGTAGAGAACATGCCAGAATAAAACCTACAGCAATGCTTGGAAACCCGCCAAAATGGCTGGAAACATGCCAAAGTTTCGTGTATCGCTAAACAAATCAGGAGTAAGAACTGTTATTGTACGAAACAAAAAATAAAGCACAATTATTCCACGCATTAAGGCATTTTTAATATAAAATTATTATAAAATATTCATTTTGATGCCAGAAATTGCGGGCAGCATGTAATGTGATTGCGACACTTGACATGCCCGGAACACGCAGCCCACTTTATAATCATTAATAACCATTTTCGACGAAACTCCACTGCGCGTGAACGATGAAAGCGGGCTCTTCAAGAGTTCTCCAGGGATTTCTACATCCACACCAACCCACCCGCCAGAAACCGTTAGCTCTATTACCTGATCACTGATGCAGCTAGCTCTGAATTTGAGCCAGTGAGACTTATTCCAATTCTGATGGAAAACGATTTGATTGAAAATTGTTGCGGCCTAAGGCAGCAACAACTTTAACTCAAATTATTTTCACAATATTTATCAGAACGTTACGATAAAGAAACTCCCTTACAAGTGATGGCTAGCTTTCTGCTGCTTTCTGCGGTTAAGCAAAAGTCAGTAGACTTTGATTTGGAACCGGCTGTTGATGGTAACAGCTGGGTGGTTAGGAGGGTGGGTGGAGTAATACACGCGCTAGCAATTTTCAGTCGGCACCAGCATCATCGCATCAGCGCCGACTGACAGCGTGAAAAGAGACTCGGCTTCCTTAATTACCTTATCAATGCTTCTAAAGGCGGGTCCTTGTTTTTCTCTCATTAACACTGGAAGGTGGCGGTGGGGTGGTGTATAGGAGCCGGGTACTTGTGGGGTCCAGTGCACTTGACAAGTACTCGTCTTTTTCTCATTATGTTGAGGGATGTTTGGTCTAGTAGTAGCCAAAGGTAATTGGGTAATAATGTCTTGACGTGAGGTGGTAGGGTGTGAGTGGGAGGTAATGATGTGGGTGGAGGGGTTATTTTAATGTGCACTTGGGTTAAATTGGCGATTTTCACTGTTACTCCGAGGGTAAGAGTCCATAAGCGTCTTGCCATGAAAAAATTAACTAATTTCAATATCGTTACTTATGGGTTAAAGAGATACGTTTGCAATTTCCCCCCAAAAAAATACTTGATATGGCAAATGGTCTTGAGTGTACATTTAGCCTAAATCCAACCACTGTCTAGATAAGACCTGGAGGATATCCTGAATTGGTTGTGGGTAAATGTTGTTGTTGTCTTAACTACTAAACCATTGGGAGTCTTAATATATCGCAGGCGTCCAAACTATCATAAATTCTATCAGCCTTTCACAACTAACAAAGGCAAAGTATTAATAAAACCGTGTAATCTTACTCGCAAAAATGTAGACACGTCATTAGAGTCATATGAAACATCGGAGAGAATTCACCCTTACAGAGTATACATCAATCATCTGGCGTCATGTGATGTCATAATCAGTTAAGCGGCGTGTTGGATGACGTCATAACCATTATGTCATAAATGTTTATATTTGGCCCGTTTTAACTCTTAACAGTCCGACACGTTGCAGCCTACGAATTGTATGTCTCTACTATTTAATAAACATGCTGTTGAATATTTTGAAACTAATTTGACTGGACGCTGTTGCTGCCATAGGCAGCAACAGTCACCAGTCAAATTAGTTCCAAATATTCAATAGCTTACCTGTATAGTTTTCTAGAAATTGATAGTCAGAAAGTTCAGAGATCAATCGATCCCAACGCGAGCGAGTTGTGAGTGGAGGTTAGCTAGAGATGGCCGGGGCATAGCTAAATTGGAAAGGTGAATTTTCACCTGGTCCCCTTCTTCTGTAACGATTAGCGTTATCCTCAAATCAGCGTTCTCAGATCATCTCAGTCTTGGGTGGCTTCCGCTGCTTCTTATCATGTCATGTTAAGTCGATCTTTAAGTTGTTTCTCTATCATTGGTATTCAGGTTGTTTTGGTCGGCTTTTGGCACGGTCTTACAGGTCTCAAAGCGTGTCCACTTTTCTGCCTGGAGTATCTTCGCGGAGAGGCGTTAGATGTCAAAACCTGCGTAATCTACGGATTTTTATTGTGTCACTTCAGGACTTTTGTTCTCTGAACACGTAGACGTCTTTATTTTCTCTATTTTCTGCCATATTACATTTAGTAAGTTGGTTCTGCACGCCGATAGATAGCATCAATATACTTCTCAAACTAAGGTTAACTACGCAGTACCTGCGCATTGAATGCGATAGATATCCCGATCCAAAGTTCCTGCTGATGCTTGTTTGTGTAAATCATGCATTCTGGCAATGTAGAGGAAGGAAAGCGATTTTTGTTAGATTGCGCCACTGTTCATGCTGAGAGAATGCAACTGTTCTATAGTCTATCACAATGTACAACATTAACTTTGACACGCTATCTGTCAGTGAACAATTTGAATGTTTAATGTCCTCTTGCAAAGGTAACCGGGATATCATGAAAATTGTTACGAAGTTTCGTGAACACTGCCACTCAAAACGAAAGACCCTGTGCGAATGTCGCCCTCATGGCGGACCGTACCCGTTTATCCATTCATCATATGACATCATAATCAACTACGTGATTTGTAGGATGTCGTCATAATCAACGACGTCGTGATTAACGACATAGGCAACAGCACCCAGTAAAATTTGTTTCAACATATTCAACTATCTTGGAAATTGATGGTCAGGGAGTACATCGATTCCAACATGGAAGAAGTGTAGGAGCTAAGCTAGAGATGGACGGAGCATAGCTAACACTGGAAATGTCAATAAACGAATTTGGGTCTTCCGTTCGGCAACATATAGGACGATATAGGCCTACTACGCGCGAAATGCCTAATTTAATCGTAGTGCGCTGCCCTATTGCGATAATGTAACGCGCCAATAACGGATTTTCTCCGTTGGCCAACGGCGTAGGGACCAATCTCGAATTTGAGAGTAGCGTTAAATAGCGTAGAGAGGGTTTGCCCCCCCCCCCCTCAAACGCAGAATTTCAGTTCAGTACTTTATGAGTCTCCAAAATAGTATGTTTTTGTTACTAATTCTATTACGTGGCCGAATAAATTGACAGATTAATATAGCCAATGCAATTTTTATTTATGATAAAGTTATATAAATTCGCGTCTGTTCAATTTCTCTTCCAATTACCAAAGGTAATTTAGTCCTTTTTTGAGGCTACATATACACCGGATCGTCTGCACGAGCCATTCGAACATGTGCAGTTGCATTTTACTGAACTCTCGTCACCGGCGTTTGAGACAACTGCCCCAATAATTAGTGTATGGTCACACTTACAAGATATCTATGAATAGCACACAACACGTCAATACCGTCAATAAAACATTGCAAGTATTTCGATATGCAACTGTAGTTATCGGCAACATATTTTCTTTAATTGAGACAAACATTTCTACACTATGCTATCATATATCCATTTCAAATCTATAATGCTGGTTGCCGTATTTGGCACGCTTGTCACTCTGAAAGATGAAATATTATTTACAGATTAGTATTTCCCCCGCCTGATGAAACGTACATCGCCTGTCTAATGGACCGTTCCAGTTTTAGCTGTGCCCCGCCCATCTCTATCTAAACTCCGCCCACATCTCGCTCGTATTGGGATCGACTATCAATTTCCAGAAAACTATACAGGTAAGTTGTTGAATATTTTGAAACTAATATGACTGGGTGCTGTTGCTGCCAACGCCCAGTCATATTAGTTTCAAAATATTCAACAGCATGTTTCGTAAATAGCAAAGACATACAAATTGTACAACGTGTCGGACTATCAAGCGTTAAAGCCGGGCTTAATCGAATCATTCACGACGTCATGAGTATTACGTCAGCATATACACGTCGCGTAGTTGATGATGACCTCATATGATTGAGTGAGGGAATGTATTCATGAATTAATTCCTCGCCCGTAGAGCGCTTATGGCCCTCTCAAGGGCGAAAAGTCAGAGGTCAGTATTTTCTCGCCCGAGTTATAGTCTCCAAAATAATGTTTCTGTTACTATTCTATTACGCAGTCCAATACAGTGTCAGCTTACAATAGCATAGCCAATATAATTTTATTTCTGATATAAAAAATAAATTTACGTCTGTTAAATTTTTCTTCTAATTACCTAAAGAGAATTGGATCCCTTTTGGAGGATATAGGGCCTATATGTTGCTGATCGTCTGCTGACCTGTTAGTGATACCAGAACATGCGCACTTTCATTTTTCTGAACTCTCGTCACCGGCGATCAGAACAACTACGCTCATAATCACTCTACGAATATCTAACTATACGTGTAATACATTCGCTATACACGCGTTTGTACAGATACAGGCGTACATAACCTACACAAACAATGCATTTCTATTGCTTCGCTCCGGGGAAATGCAGATGGCATACTCGTGAAATACAGCGTACGCGCAGGCCATTGTTGAAACCTGTACACGCCACAAAACACTTCCTTTAATAATTCTCAAAATAATATCATATCATAGCTTCTTCTTATTTTAGTTATCGCACAAATTCAATGTGATCAATAGACGAAGACGGCGACGACGACGACCTCCACGACGATGATGACATTTCACAGCTGTGCACTAAGACACACCAGGCGCTAAAAACGACCGAACAGTGCAGTGAAGCAGAGAATTTAATATACATTCTAGTTTCCACATGACTTCGTAAAGTGTAATCAATTAAATAAATATTAATAATAAAAAATTTAAATGCAATTTAAAAAGTATACATAATACATTTCAGAAACTGTTAAGCTAGCGACCTGCACGGTAATTAATTAATATGGTCACCGTGACCATATTAATTATTATTATTATTATTATTATTATTATTATTATTATTATTATTATTATTATTATTATTATTATTATTATTATTATTATTATTTATTGTTAGGCCTATTATTATTATTATTATTATTATTATTATTATTATTATTATTATTATTATTATTATTATTATTTTTATTATTATTATTATTATTATTATTATTATTATTATTATTTATTGTTAGGCATATTAAAATTATTATTATTATTATTATTATTATTATTATTATTATTATTATTATTATTATTATTATTATTATTATTATTATTATTATTTAAAAAAAATAAACAAATAAATAATAATAATAATAATAATAATAATAATAATAATAATTAATATGGTCACGGTAACCATATTAATTAATTATCGTGCAGGTCGCTAGCTTAACAGTTTCTGCTCAAAATTTGCAAAAATATTTGTTTTGATATGTGGATGAAATAAAATCCGGATATTTGATAGGATGTCCGAAACTCCGGATGCTTGTTAAAAAATCCGCATTTCCCGGATAAACCCGGAGAGGTGGTCGCCCTGGACTCACCTGGACTCACCAACTCACCTAGCAGTTTCGATGGGAAGACGATGGTTAGCCTCATAAATCTGCCATATCTTCTTTTTTACGAGCGAGTTCTTTTCCCTTAATTGCAAATCTTCCCTGTGTGCATTCTCAATATAGGCCTACTTATCATAATCTGATCTAAATCTATACTCTTAATGTTATGTACATAATCAGTTGTGTCTCGATTGTGTAAACCGTATCATTCATCAGAAAATATGGCTTGTATTTGTTTGTCAGTATGAGACACAATAATAAGATACGACTTATTGTGATCTCAAGTAAATATAAAACTCTTTGTCTAAACAGGAAGGAGTAATTTACGTATCCTACCCGCGTCAGCTACATTCATAACTATCATATCATACAATGCTATGTGGGCATTGATGATGAGGCCGGAGGCGGCTATGTGTGTCTATTGTTGGGTAAACCCTAGGCTCTATAGTCTGTGTTAGGCGATATCACCAGTTTCTACCATATCTCACTATATTGATTATGAACACACCATTCGGTAGGCCTATATATGCAAATACCTGGAAGGCTGACCTTGAATGTGACGTGCCAATATAGAATTTGCGCCGTTTACAAACGGCACAGGGGTCAATATTGAATTCGATAATGGGCGGCCTTTGTAGTCAAAGGCGCAGGGAAATAGACGTTTTTGTAACTTGATATTGCTTCACATCGATGCAAATATAATACTTGATATGGGTCCTATGAGTCGCACGTTTTCTGTCATGCTATCTTGTATTGGCGTCGTCTACAGACCCTGGTCATTACTGTGACTGTGAAAATCCAAATATTTCCTTATTAATTGGACATTTGCAAGCTACGAAAAGACTCTTTTAGAAAACCTACCGCTGAAATGACTGGCTCGTTTACCGAGCCAATCATTCCGGTAATACATGGTCAAAATTAGCCTTATCTTGAGCTGTAAATGGACAATTCTCAAGACCATCACATATATCCCTCTTTGACGGATTCGTCATGGAAAGGTTAATGACTAAAAGGATATTGATTGGCGGGTTAGATGAACCCATTTCAAGCTATGTCCCGCCGATTGCTAATTTCGAGCTCAATGAGGTAGGCCGAGGTAAGTGTATTGAAATCGATTTATAAAATTTGAACCCAGAATTACCAGAATCCCAATTTCAAGGAATAACCATACATGTAAGCTGTTGAATATTTTGAAACTAATTTGACCGGGTGCTATTGCTGTCTATGGCAGCAACATCACCAAGTCACCCACTTTACATGTCATAAACAAGAGGCTCAAGGGCCTGACGCTCACCTGGACCATTAGCATTTGAAGCATTTGCATTTAAATATACATGATTCGTTACATTAAACAAGATGGACAAAATGTTTTCACAGGAAAGATCTACCAATCAAGATTCTGAATGGAAATCTGGCGCCTATGATCATAGGATCATTTTAGCCAAGTTTGGTTCAAATTGCTTAAAGTAGTAAGGAGAACAAGCAATTTGACTATTTCCAGTAAATTCTGAATGCAGATCTATAGCCTATGATCATAGGATCCATTTGGCCATATTTGCTTGAAATCAGTTACGGTGACAAGCATAAGCAATTTGACAATTTCCAGTAAATTTGTCATAAAATCTCAGATTTTCACCCCAAAAATAGCTAAATCAATATCCTGAATGGAAGTTCTGGAGCCTACCGCCATAGAATCCATCTAAGCAAAATTAGGTTGAATTATGTCAAGCAGCTATGGAGGAATAGCATTTGATCACATCCGGTAAATTTTTCATAAAATCTAAGATTTTCACCCTAAAAATTATGGTACAGATGACGAGAGCGGTTCAAGGGAGCTGTCAATCGATTTTATTAAAATAATTAACCATATTCGCAAATTAGATTATTACAAATAAGTGTGTTTATCTTCACGAAGACAGAGCCGGATCATTCCACCAATCTAATACCGTGCGTTTGCCTATACATCAGGATCTTTCATCTGGCTGGTGAGATAACACATACGCGTCTTTATAGTTACGGTAATACTTTATTAATGTACAACTTACGCTGGGACACTGTCGCTGGCTAGTTTGCACAGTTGGCCACAATATTCAAATCGCGGAGTGGGACCAACTATCCAAAACAACAAATGACCGTGCCCAACGCCAAACTCCAACTGACTGCCGTCCCGTGTTCTATTCGAAACATGTGACGTCAGTCCATAGTCACAAACCTTGGTGACAAACACTTGCACCTGATCCGTTACAACACTCAGTATATACAGTACGTATTACTAGATTAACTACAACAATAAAGCATGGATACAATATATTCAACAATCCTCTTTCGTATAAGCCTAGGGTGTATATAATCCGGTAGTTGTGTGTGTAAGTCAATGGCGGTGTGCGCCACTGTCGATGTATGTTAGTTCACTTGTGTGTTTATCTGTGGGTGTGGCTTGTTCATTTATTCATGCGTGTGATGTGCCTGTCCTGTGCGCGCATGCATGGGGTCCTCTGTGTTCTCCTTTATGGGCGTGTGTGTCTATCCATTTCTTTCCTGGAGTGTGATGTATATATTCTGTGTCCTGGTGCGCATGTGGTATATGTCTGTTTATGAATCATGTTGTTGTGTGTGTGTCTTTCTGTGTATGCTGAACCTCTCCCGTCATCTGTACCATAAAATTGAAGAATTGAAATTCCGAATGGAAGATCTAGAGCCCATCACGACAGGATTCTGTCAGCCAAACTTGTTTGAATTCGCTCAGAATAGTAAGGTGTAGAAGCAATTTGACAATTTCCGTTACATTTTTCATAAAATCTAAGATTTTCAACTGAAAGATTGATGTCTCAAAATTCCAAAATGGGTTCTTTCAGCCAAATTTGGTTGAAATCGCTTAAGATGGTAAGGAGAAGAGCAATTTGAGAATTTCCGTTACATTTTTCATAAAATCTAAGATTTTCACTCAAAAATTGATGAATTAAAATCCTAAATGGAAGTTTTAAAGCCGATAGCCATAGGATACTTTCAGCCATATTTGGCTGAATTCGGTCAGAATGGAGAGGAGGTGAAGTAATTTGACAATTTCCGGTAAATCTTTCATAAAATCTAAGATTTTCACCCCATAAAATGATGAATTAAAATTCTGAATAGAATTCTAGAGCCTACAACGATAGGGTACTTCCAGCCAAATTTGGTTGAAATCGGCCAAGTGGTTAATGGGGAGTAGTGTTTTAAAGCAAAAGTTGACGGACGGACAGACGAAGGACATACGACGGACGGTCGCCATGGCAGAAGCTCACTTGGCCTTTTGGGGCAGCTGAGCTAAAAACAAAATAAAACGCACTGCTGAATACTTGGACTTAATTTGATTATCAGAACCCATTGCTGCCTAATGCAGCAGTGTCTTCCAATCCAACTGCGTTCAAAATATTCAACAGAACTTTTTTTATTAGCTAAAATCTTTCTGCTTTTGTCTTGGAATCACGTTCAGATATTTCTGAGCTGCACTGTGACATCTCTCCATGTGTACCCGATCATACTCCCATATCGACTATGTAAAACAGCTTTGGCATCTATATCAAAACAAACGTTCCGGGCAACTACCCCGGATGATATGTTTATGAAAATATAAAGCGCATAGATCGAGATCCTGCTCAGACCCTCATGGTGGATAGATACGATGGTGATGTTTGTGGCCCGGTGCTGGTGTGGTGTGTAGGCCGACAAAGTATGCGAAGTATCAAACCTGTATAGAGTGTGAATGATGCTCGCAGAAGCCAAGTGGTCGCAAATGACAAGTTGTTCGCCAGGCGAGATGGGGGCACATTTCAGTATTTTACGTATTATTGGTGAAACATGATATGTTTATTTGTGTTTTGTTTGTTTGTTTGTTTGTTTGTTTGTTTGTTTGTTTGTTTGTTTGTTTGTTTGTTTGCGTTTTGTTTGTTTGTTTGTTTGTTTGTTTGTTTGTTTGTTTGTTAGTTTTTTTGTCCTTTCAGTGATGTTTCAAAGTTTAATACAATAAATGAATGTTACAATTCCCCAACTTTTGTATTGATCCAAAAAATAGAGGCCCCCCCCCCACCCCAAGACCATAACAAAATAAATTCAAGGTTAGCAAAATGGCGCTTCAAATTTACCATGTTTGGAGTTGCCTGAATCCGGAAGCCAGTTGCAATGAGAAGGATAATGG
This sequence comes from Chaetoderma sp. LZ-2023a, assembly GCA_034401795.1. NCBI lineage: Eukaryota > Metazoa > Mollusca > Caudofoveata > Chaetodermatida > Chaetodermatidae > Chaetoderma > Chaetoderma sp. LZ-2023a. The sequence goes on along the minus strand of CM067365.1, from coordinate 24,565,790 downwards.
AAGGAAGATCCTATATGTGAACAGTAACTAGTGCTTGCTAAAACAGAAAAGGACAAGAGTCTTCCTATATATGGCTATCTATCATGACTTTCTTGTCGTTTTCGTTTTTTACTGCAAAACTGTGAACACAATGGATGAATCCGATCTGTCACATAATTATATGTCGTCATAACAATTACGTCACGTGTCGTGTACGTCACAATCATAATTGACAGAGATACGCCGACATGAAGCTAGCATTGTCAGTCAAGTGTACGAATTGTATGTTTTTGGTGGATTTACTATCTACTAAAAATTCTGTTGAATATTTTGAAACTAATTTGACTGGAAGTTGTTGCTGACATAGACATAGTTCAATTGATCTCAACACTGGCTAAGCGTTTATGCATCACCTTCCATTTATGAATCACCATCCCAATCGATGCTGTAGGCCAAGGCACCCTTATCGCACGACCCAAGCCCAAGAAGCCACCTGACTACCCCCCCCGCCCCCACCCCCCTCGAAAGCACCCCCCCGCCCACCAGCAAATATGCAGCCACTTGTGTTCCACAACAACATACCAAAAACCCTATCCAATGTTACTCTATGCCGCAACCGAGACAAGATCGATGACTTCATCGGATCATGTCAAAGTGGCTTCGAAAGTCGACGTGGCTGCGCAGAAATTGTATAGGCTCAGCGCATGCTTGTGTCGGTAGTCATGTCCAAACACTGCGATTTCCACAAAATGGGCATTGTCATGTCACGCGCCTTCGACGCAGTTAAACGCTCAAAGATCCTAGACGTACTTCGCCAGGCCAGTTGTAATGAAGATAAGCTACAGACTACTACTTGCGGCCACCAAGCTGAGAGTACGGGTCAAGTCAATGAAGTCTGTAGAGTTTCAGATATCAATCGGCTCCACACAGGGAGATGGTCTATCCCCTGTGCTTTTCACCTGTTACCTTGCTGTTGCATGGAAATCCATGCCAAAAAATTCTACAAGACCAACCACGCACCAATCACACCCCACACCCCAGTATCCATACTGGGTATGCCGCTAGAGATGGAATATGTCGACGATGTGGACCCCTTGTTTCTCGCAATAGCTGCAAGGATATTAAAAATTTTAGAATCGCTTTATGAATGAATCCAAAACCAGAGTTCACCCATATGCATATATCTATCTACAAAACGTGAAACTAAAGAAAATGACTACTCACTTCGTGGCGGGGAACCATAGAGGAAAAGCAAAATCCTGGGCTCGCTGCTTTGCAGTACGGCTGGCATTGCTGCACGCTGTGTCATGGGGAACATAGCTTTCCGGTCATTCTGAAAGCTATGGATTCGTAGATCAAAGATGCCCATGACAAAAAGACTGCGTTTACACAATCCAACTCGCGTATCCTTGATTCTGTATAACTGTAACAGCTGGGCAGCTCCAGTTTCAGTTTCAGTTTTCTTTTTTACACTCAGGCCATCCTTGCGATGGCATATGAGGGGCAGCTCTAGACAAACTTTATACCTGCCACCGCAAACACCTACGCGCCATCACTGGACACCGATGGTCAGGCAGCATAACTGACATGCATTGATGCTCTATACAAGATGTGTTATATATCGCTGCTGTCTGTAAAAGTCGCCCAGCAAAGATAGTCCATCTTTGGCCGTGTGATAAGGATGCCAGAAGACACACCAGCACGGAGCCTTGGAATTCTCCCTACTGGGAGCCAGCAAATACAAAGCTAGCGGAGGACGTCATTGCATTAATCTGTTAAGCGTGCTACGAGGTGACTCGGTACCCTCAAATCAATAATGGACACGAGGAAGCTAAGGATTTCGGCTGAGGACAGGACACAGTGGGCAAAAGCGAAGAAGGACTGATTGCAGCTGTAGGATGTTTCTACTATACTATAGCCGCAGCATACAGTAATCATACACACTAACAAAGCGTGGACGAGGCTTAGCTAGAAATGGGTGGTCACAACTAGAAATGGAGCCTTCTGTTGCTAAGATAACTTAGTAGACATGCTCTACGTTGTAGGGGAGGTGCCCATTAAATTATTAACACATAATGCGCACAGTCTTCAAAAATAATCATACACTCTTCTCTCCTAGTCTTACCAACATTGCGGCATAATCTGTTTACTTTAAATCACTCTATTATTCTTTTAATTTCAATGTTTACAATTTTGTATAGGGAGTATCTATGTCTCTATGGTTGCAACACGCATTGGTATAATTTGTAAATAATATTAATAATAGGTGATTCCAAGAAGTAGGTAGTTTATTCATATATACTAAGAAGAACAAAGAAGGGACCCCCCCCCCAACCCGCCACCCCACCCCACCCCATATTATATCGGCATGCTACCGGAGACAACACCATTGTATTGCACACATTGTACTCTATTAAGTCAGGTAACTTTCAAGATAATCTAATGCAATAGAGGAATTCAGTCTCTTAATCAATCATATGTCGTCATAATCAAGTACGCCACATGTAGGTTGGCGTCATAATCAGTTATGGCATGAATAACGTAATTTAGTCCGTCATAAACGCTTGACGACCGTCAGGTTGTACGGATTGTATGTCTTTACTATGTTAAAACATACTGTTGAATATTTTGAAACTAATTTGACTGGGCGCTCTTTCTACCATAGGCAGCAACAGCACCGACTCAAATAAGTTTCAGAATATTCAACAGCTTACCCGTATGGTTTTCTGGAAATTGAGATTCAGAGAGTGCAGGGGTCGATTGATCCGAACACGGGCAACGCGTGTGTTAGGCTTAGCTAGAGATGGGCGGGGCATAGATAAAACTGGATTCGTCCAATCGCCTATTACTATAATTGGTTAACCTTACTGCTTAGATCCCGTAATGAATGGTATCAACAGCTATGGAAAGATCCAAGAATAGACACAGTACATGTTCTATTCTCTTCAGTGACTCTGATATCGTTTCATCATATCCTCAATGGCAAGCATGGTTGAATGATTTTTCTCTAAAAACATATTGTGATTTATAAATTGTTGAGTTCGTATTTAAAGACTTTATAATTCAGTTACAGAATAATCCTTCCAGGAGTTTTGAAAAAGGTGAATGTACTGGGACTGATCTATAGTTAGAGAAGTAAGATTTGTATTTTCCTTTATAGATAGGCATGACATGCTAATCTTTTGTCTAGGTGGGGGATTGCCCTGTGTTGGTGATAGGCTATAGATGTGGCTTAAATCTTTAATGGCTAAATTTGGTTAAGAAATTCCAAATATTTCCTTATTGAATGTCCATTTGCAGGCCTATATAAGACAATAATGGACTTTTCCATTTTTAGCTATGCCCCGCCCATCACTAGCTAAACTTCACCCACACCTCGCCGTGTTGGGATTGATCGATCCCAAATGCCCTAGCTATCAATTTCCTGAAAAATATACAGGGAAGCTGTTGAATATTTTGTAACTAATTTGACTGGGTGCTGTTGCTGCCTAGCAGCAACAGCGCCCAGTCAAATTAGTTTCAAAATATTCAACAGAATATTTAACTAGTAAAAGCAAACAATTTGTACAACAACGCATAGACCGTCTTCAAATATACGTTCGTGACGTACTTATCGACGTCATTCATGACGTCATTTATTATGATGTCATTGTACACATTACGCAGTCCATTATGACGTCATATGATGGGTGGGTACTCTGGAAAGGGGAATTAAACAGATTTACCACTGGAATGACTGGCTCTGTTACCGGCTTCTTTCGGCCTGCAAAGGGACATTCCTCAAATCCACTGTAAATGTGGGGTGTGGCGGGCTTTGGCATGGAATGGTTAATGGAACTAATAGGCCTGCTATACAGAATTTAAAGATTTTCCAGTTGAAGTTATCGACACCTGTGTTAATTTTGTTTTAAATTTTGAAATCTTTTTCACTGTCAGTTTGGTTTAAAGAGATGGTGATCTTCTGTTTACTATTCCTGAGCTAGTTAGAATTTTGCGTGATAAGGTAGGCCCAATGTTAATAAAATTTTGATGTTATTAATAGACGAGTTATTGGTTTGCTGTCGAAATTTGTTGTTATTGTTATTGTTCATTTTATTCATAGCATTGCTTTTGTCTGTATTTCTCTCTGCAACAAGGCAAAGCATATCTATTGTAAAATGTCACCCATCTGACTGTGAATGTGCATCTCCATTTCTCCATCCATCCATCCATCCATCCACTTCTTCTCTCTCACATTGTGTGTTGCATGTATATATTATATATTTTATCTCCTGCCAGTTAATAATTTTGTAGGGAGTTGATAGAACGTGTGCCCAATCCCTTTGCGCATCTACATGTAATATAATATACTGTAATAAAACATATAAAAATAAAAAATATAAATATAAATTTAAAAAATATATTTATTGATTTGGTCTGCTATCTCCTGTTTTTCCGCTATGACTGCATTGTTATGAATAAATCACGATGAATCGAACTTATTGTTTTGTTTATTTAATAACGACGTAATTAATTTCCATATTTCATCAAAGACCCATGTACGTTTAGATAAGAATGCATGGAAATAAAATTGTTAAAATTGTATACGTTTAGAGGCTTAACTTATCTACCTCAAAGTAATGAAACTAAATCAATCTTAATTGTGGTGTTCTAGACTAGGGCTTGCGACGAGACCCGACTTCTGCCGGAAACACTCGAGCTACATCAGTCACGGACGGGTCGGGTCATCAATATGGATGGACGTGTATGTATTGGACTCCGTGTCTCATGTATCATACAGCGTAGTTAGTAGTAATTAGTAATAGATAGTTATCGATAAATATAATAACCAACAACAAAGTATTGTGTAGTAATGGATACGACATTAATATATAAGGATTTGATTTCATATAAAATAAGATAATGTTTAAGCTGTGAAATTGAATTAGAGACAATTTCACACCTTAAAAATTATGATAATAAGCATGGTGAACTCATCATATGATCATATTTTTACTTTCAATACATTGAGGTTCACAATTTAAACCTCTAGACGGACATAATTTTAATTATTTTATTTCCAAACATTCTGGTGTGAATTTGCACCTTTATATTTTCTTTCTGTTCATCAAATATTTGTGATAATACAGTTTACTTTTGATGTCATAATTAATTGCTTTATTTTTTTTATTTGATTTTCATATTAATTTGTTGAATGTTTGATAAAGGTTAGATACACCTTATTCATTTTCTGACAGACAGCGATCAGTCCTCTTGTTAACCATGGTTTATTTGGGCTTCGTTTGAATTGTTTAGGTTATTGTTTAGTGAGAATGAGATTTCGTACATACACCTGCCTATAGTGTAGAAGTTGTTATATACATCTTCACTTATCTGACCCGCAAACTACAGATTTCAGTTTATGTTAATCATGCTGTTTTAATCTTTGTTCAAAGTTCCTTTTTAACGCCCATTCCTGTTATTTACTCTTAATTTTGCCATTTCTATAATAAATGGGCAGGTGATCAGAAATCGCCACAGTAACAATACCTGATGGTTCGTATTACATTATTTGGGAAGATATTGTCGATGTTAGTAGCAGTTGCTTCAGCAATTCCTGTTACCTTTAGTTGTGTGCAGAGGCAAATGTTCTAAGCACATGTTGAAATTCTTGAGGATAATAGGTATGCTGTTTCAGTAAGTAAATATTGCAATCCCACATTAAATAAATGTTCTTGTATTTCTGTAAAGTTTTAAAATTGTATCCAGTGTTATAATAAACTCGTCGTTGTCATTTCCAGGAAGTCTGTCAGTAACAGCAACAATGCTGTTCTTTGAACGTCCATGGGTGATGATAGCGATTCTATAAAGACTTCCACCACTGACAGGTCTTCTCTTATATTGGAGTGTAAGTGACTTTGATACTGTTTCATATCGCCGCACACATAACAGTTGATATTGGTCCGTCTGCGCCGTTGACCAACTAGCGCGACGATATCTAATTCTATATCGACCCCTTGCGCCGTTGACCAACGGGCGTGCCGAAATCAAATTTGATTTTGGTCCCGTGCCGGTGGTGAACGGTGAAAATTCTATATTAGCGCGTTATATAAGTGGTTTCTTCGATAGATGCCTACACCACCTCCTGCTTTTATTGTCCTGTGTGTTCAGTAATTGTATAGTGCTGCACAGTAGTATGTTTAGAGATGCTGCGTCACACCACATGCAAATTGTGCAATGGGGATTTTTACCCCACCCACTCTGCAATGCGGGAAAAAAAAATTAAAAGTCGATATTTGCAGCCCTGGTCTCTGCAGGGTGAGGTTGGGGGGGGGGGGGGGCTACATACGACATTGGTGTTGCATAGTATTTACGTAATTTATCGACTTTTAATATAGATCTGGTGTTAATGTTCGTTGCCAAAATTGAAATAGTGCCGCTGTTGTTACGTATTCTATCATTAAATTCCGTCTGTAATAGGCCTATATATTGACAGCCAGGCTGTGGAGGGTTAATTCATCACTATGAGGGTCACTTTCATGAATAATGCATGGATCTGTTTTATTTTAATTGAAATGGATTTATAAGTGTATTTATTTAATCTAAGTGGATGTATAAGTATATTATGGTACAAGGCGTCCATGCCTCACGCAGACGGACGAATCAACATATTATGGTTCGTCAGACGTGCGTGAGATGTGGACGCCTTGTATCATAATATTTATTTTATTTAAATGGACTGTTAAATGTATTTATTTGAATTAAATGGATTTATAAGTGTATGTATTTGTTACAATTTATGTCATTGTGATGTTTATACCTAAGATAGTTAGCATAAGGTCGATGCAATCTTCTTAATGATTAGAGTGGAATAGAGTTTGTTACAGTTTCTGTATCACCATGGCTCAAATAACTTTTCTAGTTCATTATCAGATTTCAGATTCAGATTTTTTATTTACACCCAGGCCACATAATGGCATATGAGGGAATATGAATTTACAGAAATTATAAATATTATGGCGATCAGACATTATATATCAATTCATAATTACATATTTTGGTATCTATCTAGTTATATAATCACTGTTTGTGCTTTCGGTAGTAGTAGTAGTAGTAGTAGTAGTAGTAGTAGTAGTAGTAGTAGTAGTAGTAGTAGAAGTAGTAGTAGTAGTAGTAGTAGTAGTAGTGGTAGTGGTAGTGGTAGTGGTAGTAGTAGTAGTAGTAGTAGTAGTAGTAGTAGTAGTAGTAGTAGTAGTAGTAGTAGTAGTAGTAGTAGTAGTAGTAGTAGTAGTAGGAGTAGTAGTAGTAGTGGTGGTAGTGGTAGTGGTAGTGGTAGTGGTAGTGGTAGTGGTAGTGGTAGTGGTAGTGGTAGTGGTAGTAGTAGTAGTAGTAGTAGTAGTAGTAGTAGTAGTAGTAGTAGTAGTAGTAGTGGTAGTGGTACTGGTAGTGGTAGTGGTGGTAGTAGTGGTAGTAGTGGTAGTGGTAGTGGTAGTGGTAGTGGTAGTGGTAGTGGTAGTGGTAGTAGTAGTAGTAGTAGTAGTAGTAGTAGTAGTAGTAGTAGTAGTAGTAGTAGTAGTAGTAGTAGTAGTAGTAGTAGTAGTAGTAGTAGTAGTAGTAGTAGTAGTAGTAGTAGTAGTAGTAGTAGTAGTAGTAGTAGTAGTAGTAGTAGTAGTAGTAGTAGTAGTAGTAGTAGTAGTAATCAGATTGATGAAGTTTAGGCCGTGTTCTCACTAGAGGGCTAATCAGGAATAACGCCATACCTCGGTATGGCGTTATTCCTGATTAACTCTCTAGTGAGAACACGGCCTTAAACCAAGCCAGGTGCACCAGGCCTCACAAGAGTCACATAGAATAGCGCGTTGGTTAAGCATCCGGACTTCGCGCGGGATGAACAGGGGCATTGAATGAGCATTGGGTTTGAGGGTGGGTTTGACAGTGAGTTGATCAGATAAAGCTAAAACTATTTAAATCGAGAGTAGAAAAATTATCAAAACTATTTAAATTCTTTAAAATATTTAAAGAGGTTATCGTTGAAAATATGAAATACAACGACTTCGACAGTTCATATATCTTGTCACTTTAAGACCACCTATAACAAAGAATGTGTTGCCTACAAACCGCGTGGGAGAAGAGGATTTCCGTAGGGATGTAGCATTTTTTTCCTTTTACAATCAATAATTTCTTTTTTAAAGTTCATAAATATGTGTTTTCGTGTATCTGCTTAGAAGTCCATTAAATATGGTTGTAATTATCAGACTTGTCGTCTTTTCATGAGACAGTTAGCTAAAGTGATTCCCATTGCTTACATAATTATGGCATTTAAAACGGTGTAAATTGTATAGTTTGACATATGTATGGGTGTTCTAACATTTATGCTGGGAGAATTTCACCTGTGAGGTTCATCCGAAACGAGACAATGTTTTGTTATTTTGGCCTAACCTCGCTGAAATTAATTTGGCACATAGATTTACCACTGAAAGATATTTGTCAACATGCAGATATCTGTAACATAGAGGAATTTCTTCTGGAAATTTACCAAAATCTGTTTCTTTCCATAAAGCTGGATAAATGCTTGGATAAACAGCAAACATTCCCGACAGTAGGCCGGCTACCCAAGGGAGACCGTGTCCGATTCATGCGCGTAAATTCATTCGGTCAGTCCGAATGAATGTTTTATAGAATCAGGATTCTGTCGGATATTTTGAAAACGGTTTGACTGAAGGTTGCTGCTACCTCGGACTACAATGACCCTTCAGTCAAATTGTTCTCAAAATTTATCATGTTCTGTGTGTAGCTCACTTGCAATCGATGGTATGATAATTGACTACGGCACGGGTTAAGCCGCAGCCCTTCCACTATTGGCAATCTGTCAAACATAATCCGGGTCACTCTACTGGCAGACGATACTCTTATTTCCGCCCAGGCTCGCACTCGTTGCCTAGAAACAGATTAAATAAGTGAAAGCAGTGTTTTTCAAGGGTTTGCGATATTGATAAATGGCGGAGATGTGGACTAGGGAGATATTGTTACGAACACGGAATACTGGCTCTGAGCGTATACAACACTCATTTACTTGGCGATGTTTGCTGCCTTGCCGCGCAGGTTCGAGATTTGTTAAATTGTTTAAGGATAAAGGATTGTGGGTAAATTCCATAGATGACTGAGCGGTCGTTTGATGATGAAGAGCTGCTGCCTGCTGGCGAACATCACGTGGTTCGCGGCTCGAGAACTAAAGAAAGATAACATGTGCGAAATTAATTAAAACATGTCGCTTCGAGGGAAAAATAAATTATTGACGTACATGTGCATCAATCTTAGGGGCCTATTTGCTTACTGAATACTAGTTTGCCGGATAAGACAATACTATTTTTAAAAATTCACCACGGGAATAACTCGCGCGGCTATCGAGCCAGAAATTTCAGTGGCAGATTTTCAAAAATAATCTTCTTTATCTTGCAAATGGACATTAATCGAAAACAACAGTAGAAACTGGTTTGGGCTTTAATGGCCAAGCCGTCCTACGTAGTGAGTGGTCTTGGGGAATGTCAATTTACGGGCCAAGAAAAGATAACAAAGCCAGTTATCCCAATGGTCACATTTAAAAGAGCAGTCTGATATGTGCAAATGGACGTTCAGTCAGTAAATATTTAGTTATTCTGGACGAAATTCGGCCATTAAAATGCTAAAGAGACTAGGCATTTTGTGAGACTCTTATCATCAGAGGGTATATAGTAAGCAATTTGCTTTTATGTGGAAAATCCAATTCGACTGAAATTTCTTGGTGGTGGTGGTGGTGTGGAGTGGGTGGGTGGCTTCGTGAGGTGGGGGTGGGGGCTCGGATTAGACTATTCATATGTTACGAACACGAAATACTGGCTCTGAGCGTATACAACACTCGTTTACTTGGCGATGTTTGCTGTCAAAGTTCTGCGCGAAATCCTCTATGCTCGAGCCATTTCTACCGTGTGTTAAAATCTGAGCCAAATTGGATAAGTAGTTTACCAGAGATAAGAAATTTGATCCGATCTGGATATATATTTCTTAATGGCAAGGGTCGGGAATCCTCTCCCAACATAACGGCCATTGTTATGTTACGTTTTGAGTTTAATCGGGTCAGCAGTTCTTGAGATACTGCTTTAGGCAGGAAGGCAGGCAGGCAGGCAAGCAGGCAGACATGCAAGCGGGCAGCTGTCACTATTTTGATAACACCTAAATTAGTGTTTAAATGGACGTGCGAGGCACGCTTTAGATCCTTCCAAGATGTGTATTTAGCCTACATTTCCATGACAGTAAATAAATTGTTGTCGACCTGCCGGCTGCCCCTAGAAATACGCTGATTCGCCTACAGCTGTATTGATCGAGGATCTTTACCGGGTTAACGCTAAATGTCGCTAAATAGCGACGACAGAATTTTACACGATATTACGTGCTACTTAAATGACGAATATTTTGAAAGTAATTTGACTGAAAAGCGCTAATGCAGTAAACAGCAGGCCATTTCACTCAAATTATTTTCAAAATAGTAAATACGTTGAACATCAATTTCACATTCACAGTCAATTCGGTATGAAATAGGTTAATACATGTCAATTTACGAGTAATTATCGATGGGAAAGCATTAGAAAAATAATTGCCTCCAATTCCTAGAGAGCAACAGTAATTGGCATCCTGCAGCCTGCCAGCCATGTTGAGGCAAAATGTGGCCAATATAATAACAGGTCCCGTGATAACGCAGGTTAATGGGCTGGTGCTGGGCCAATACGGGCCAATAAGACCAGGTATTGATCGAATACTGGCCCAGTACCCAGCGTTATCAGGGTACAGTAACATGGAAACCTGTAATTATGGACTATCAATTTCTGTAGCTGCTCAGGAGTTAGCTTTGCCACAGACGATTCCTTCAATTATAATTGGCATGATTAAAGCCAATGGTAATTACGATATATTGCTTGAAAATGTATCACGATTAGTATAATTATAATACAAACGATTCCTAATTTAAATACCATAGCCGAGTCCTACATTATATAATTTTCTTGGAACCGAGTTTTACTAGATGCGTCTTTGATGGAACCGAGTCCTAATAATGGTATTCGTATAAGAACCGGAAACCAAACAATATTCAGGGTTGATTAATAGTATTTCGAATATTTCGAATAAAACTTATTATAGAGATACAAAGGACAATTTTATTAATAATATTAACGAAATGTATAAAATGAATAATAATTGACGGATTTCATGTGTATCCATGATTACTCTATAATAATTTTCCGACTGTAGTAGAAGAAACATCCCACAGCTGCAATCTGTCCTTCGCATTTGACCACTGTGTCTTGTCCTCAGCCAAAATCTTTAACTTCCTCAGGCCCATTCTTGATTTGAGCATACCGAGTCCTACTTTCTTGAGGTGACCTCGCAACACGTTTAACATGTTTATGCAATGACGATAATAGAGCAGAAGAGACACCTAATTCATCTCCCTCCCCCCCCCCACCCCTCCCCCGCCCTCCCCACCCCCACCCCCCGTCCAAGTCAAGACTGAAACACCAGGATGCAAAAATCGCGTACAATAGACTGTAAATAAATGGCCAGCTACACAACGTGAATAATATAAATAATAGCAACATACGAGTGAACGTTCACCACACCACCGCCGCCGCGACTACCACAGCCGCCATCACCATGACCACCACCAAGTGAAGCTAAGGTAGTCATACTTTCAAATAGTAAACGACATAAACAGAACATATTTTATCCATGGCGCAAAGACGTTGAAATAGTGGATGAGTACGATATTAAAAACAAATGGAAGTTTTTATTCTTGTAGGTGCCGAAATTTATGACACGGTACAGAAGCGATGTTCCATCTAACTAAGAAAATAAGGGGAATTAACATCCCATTTGACCTGCAATACACCTTAATTGACTCAATGATAACGCCAGTTCTTTTATACGCCTCTGAGATTTTGGAAATGTTCGAAACCTGTCAACTCCAATTTTTAACGAGCAAGGAAAAGTACCAAAAATCCTATGATATACGGAGAGACTGGGTGATATCCATCAAATATTACTGTAAAACGTAATATGGTTAGGTTTTGAACTACTCTCGTGAATGCCGGCTATCAGACACTCTCCTCTGTCATCTACTTTTTACATAGAGAGCTAGATAATAATACAAATTTTAGCTATAGGTTGCTAGCGTGTATCAAATCTATTCTTCACGCTATAGGTCAAGAACAGTTAACACTTCCGGACTCTACGCCACAAAATGAAAATTAAAACGGGCCGATCGGAAAATATTAAAAGAAATGACCGATTGTGTTGGATATGCAATGAAATAGACGACGAAAATCATTTTCATTACACTTGAAGAACATATAATAATGAGCGATCAAAAGACAT
>CM067365.1:24378427-24548427 GCA_034401795.1 Chaetoderma sp. LZ-2023a | reverse complement strand
AATTATCTCATTAACCCGTCAGTATCTGACACCTGAAATTCGAGTCTCAATTTCAAGACAGCTATACGAGAAAGCAGTTGAATATTTGGAACCTAATTTGAATTGGAGGCGTTGCTGGCGTGCTGTCTATGGCAACAACAGCTCCCATTCAAATTAATTTCGAAATATTCATCATACTATTCCCTATGTCATTAAGAATCTGTCATTTCCGTTGTCTAAGGGTTAAGTAACCATAAGCACAACACGTGATTTGATGCTGTTGCGACACAATAAACAATTTGGTTCGTTTGTGAACGGCACATGACATGCATTTGCAACCGGCGCAAACCCATATATCAATCTTTTATTGACGCACCCGTTTGTAAATGTCGCGTGGCTCACACGCTAATTTGTTATGGAGTGCTCGTTTGTAAACGGTGCAGGCTCATATGCTAAATCACCGTTCCAGAGTATCCACCCGTCATATGACGTCATAATCAACTATGTGATCGGTAGAATGACATCATAATGAGTGACGTCGATAAGTACGTCAGGAACGCATATTTGAAGACGGTCTATGCATTGTTGTACAAATTGTATGTATTTACTATTTAATAAATATTCTGTTGAATATTTTGAAACTAATTTAACTGGGCGATGTTGCTGCAATAGGCAGCAACAGCACCCAGTTAAATTAGTTACAAAATATTCAACAGCTTCTATGTATAGTTTTCAGGAAATTGATAGTTAGGGCATTCGGGGAGCGATCAATCCCAACACGGCGAGGTGTGGGTGGAGCTTAGCTAGTGATGGGCGGGGAATAGCAAAAACTCGAAAGGTCCATTGGTTATCGGCATGCCCAGTTGCAAGCAGGGCGCGACCCATTTGATAATCAGTTATTGCCGCACCCGTTTGTAAAGTGCGCGCTTCCCATATGCCAATATCAAACTTGCGCCATTAGGCAATACATCCATCCATTTATTAATTCAGTCTTGCTGATCATTTCAGCGATCCATTTAGTTGTTCAGACACGTCTGTCCGTATTTATGCGTGTGTATCGATCAACGGCTCAGAGGAACAACATTAAATTCGATATGGGCGCGCCCGTTGGTAAAGTGTTATGTTTGCGCCGATATAAAACAATATCAAGCTAGATAAATTTCTGATTCCCCGATAATTGGCGTATTGGTATTGACTCACGAGTGAATATTGGTATTATGTGTTCTATATTGCATAATCATTGCAAGGGTCTATTCCGTAGTTTATATATTGTGCTGATTGATTGATGTTTTTTAATGTAATATTTCAGAAGAAATGTTTATGAATTATAGTGTTTTATCTATTGTGTCCGTCAATAGTTTCCAATCATTTCACTTCTCTTTGATATTCTCTCACGTACAACAAGATGGAGTAGAACAGCAGGTAAACAAAACTGTATTTAATTGGCGATTTATTTATCAAACGTGGCAAAACAACATTTGGATACCGCATGGCTTATAACGGAAAAATAAAAATAAACAAATCGTGGTTCGGACCCGAATGCAAACAGAAGCGTAAGGGATACGCTAAAATATGAAGGCTATAAAATGTAAATTAAACCGACTATAACAGAGAAAGAGAGAAAAGGAAAGTAAATCCTACGCAGTAACTGTGGCAAAATATCCAAATAAAATGTGCACTCAACTGCACACTAAACTGCGGAATCTGGAAAAAGTGATACAAAATCAAGTGAAAGCAAAAATAAGCAGATAGTGATAATACAATTAATATAAATCCACTATATGAATACATCAAGCGGGTACATCAAAACGAAACTGAAAACGAAAACGAACATGAAGAGTTACTGGTCTCTGAAAACCCTGAGCTCGATGCTCCAATATCAATAGAAGAGATAAAAATGTCATTAAAAATCTATCTAAAAATAAGGAAGGAGGAAATGATAACATCTTAAATGAATACATCATAATAATCTCTTCTTCCGCTATATACACACGTGTTCAATATAATCATTAACCAAGCATGTGGCCCTGAAACGTGTATGTAGTAGAAAAAATAAATCCGATATTCAAAAATAAAGGTGACGCCGCAGATCCGACCAATTATCGGCCCATCACACTGCCTGAGGAAATTTTTTAATATCTATTATAAATAATATACCTAAGATATATGCAGAAGAGAGGGAAATATTATCAGGATCACAAGCAGGTTTTAGAAAGGGACGATAAAATGTGAATAGTTTATTCTCTCTGTACCTAATACACGAGCTGTTACGTCTACAAAAAAACCCCTTTTTGCTGCTTTATAGATTTTAACAAGCCTTTGAGACTCTATGCTGCCATGGTCTCTGGACCAAGCTTCTAAGAAGTAGCATATCAGCAAACTGTTTCAACGTAATTAAAAATACGTATCAATCAATCAAATTATGTGTGTGTGTCATATCAAATCAGAATTAGATTATTTTTGGTGTAGAATTGGTGTACGACATGGGTAAGACCTTTCGCCTTTCTTATTCTCCATATTTTTTATGATCTAGAACAATATCTGCAAAAACATTCCATCTCTGGTCTGTCGTCACTAACTGAAATTGCTTACGAAAACTAAAATTTATTGTAATCCTTCTCCATGCAAATGTCACTGTGATTATGGAAGACTCGGCACAATCACTTCAAACAACATTAGATGTGTTCTATGATTGTTGCCTAAGATGGCAACTAAAAGTAAATTACTCAAAAGCAAAATTAATGATATTCTCTAGACAACGACAACACAGACAACTAGAATTTTATATGGGAGGCCAAAACATTGAGATTACTGATTAATCCCCCTACTTAGGTACTATCTTTAAATACAACCATAGTTTTTTCACAAGCCGCAAAAGAAATATAAATCAAGGAAGAAAAGCAATGTATGCCTTAATCAAAAATAAAAATAAAAATGTTATACCTTTTGAGCTAAAATGTAAACCTTTTAATATGATGGTCATCCCCAACCGCTATATACCTCAGAGTTATTAGGGCTTTGAGAACACAAAATTATTAGAAAACTGTCAAATAAAATTCTACAAAACTATATTGAAAATGAAAAGCAGTACTCCGAATGTATGATTACTGTAATCTGCAGCTGTAGTAGTCGAAACATCCTACAGCTGCAGTCAGTCCTTCTTCGCTTTTGCTCACTGTGTCTTGTCCGCAGCCGAAATCCTTAGCTTCCTCAGGTCCATTCTTGACTTGAATGTTCCTCGTCTATGAAGTTGATGTCTCAAAGTCTAAAGAATTCACTGACGTGACTCGTACTCTCAGTTTGGTGTCTGCAAGCAGTAGTCTCACTAGTCACAGCTCATCTTCATTGCAACTGGCCTGGCATAGTACATATTGGATCTTTGAGCATTTAGTTGTGTCGAAGGCTCCTGACATGTCAATGGGAATTTTGTGGAAATCCCAGTGTTTGGACGTGACTACCGACACAAGGATGCATTGAGCCCATACAATGTCTGTGCAGCTGCGTCCACATTTGAAGTCACTTTGATATGATCCGGTGAAGTCATCGACCTTGGCTCGAATGCGGCATAGAGTAACATTGGATAGGATTCCCCATATTCTGTTGAGTGGGTCACAATGGGTCGCAGATTGGCTGGTGGGCCACGTGGCTTCTTGGGCTTCATTAGTGCGATAAGGATGCCTTGGCCTACAGTATCTATTGGAAGGTGGTGCATAAAAGCTGAATTGATTAGGTGCGTGATGGGTTTTGAGATAATGTCACTTGCATATTTGAATAGTTCTTTGCTCATGCCATCAGGTTCAGATGTACGTCCATGTTTCGGGGATTTAAGTGCCTTCTCAACTTCTGCTGATTTAATTCGTGTTAGTAATGGCCTGTGGTCTCCTGAAAACGGGTAAAAGGGCTCTTCATCGTGGTCAGTGAACTGTTCCTTGAATCATTCTCGAATCGCCTCTGTTTTTAAGAACACCTATGGTGCGGGCAGCTGATGATTTCATAGATTTCAATATTTTGGTTATGGCTTCGTTTGGATTGGAGCTGACGTCGATGTTAGCTATCTGCTCCCTAAGGGCCCTTTTGTATGACAGTTGAGTGTCAGTGTCGCTGATGAGCTTGGGTAGGTCGTAGGGGATTCTACCCTCTTGCATGGTATTGCGTTTATATATTAAATATAGATCGATCATCCGAAGGCGTGTAATGACTGGCTTATGGTTAGAATTGAGGTATGTGCCTTCATAGGAACGGGCATTCCGAAGTGGTTTTTTTGCTTCTGTCTTGCATAGTATGAAGTTTATTTGGTTGGGGATAGCTGTTGTATCCTTAAAACCTTTTGGGACTTTACAGTACTCGAATATAAATGTTTATGGTGAGACTGGCACCTACCGGCTAGATATTTTAATCAAGTGCAATATGATTAGATTCTGGATTGATATTATAAACTCAGGATTTAGCAAATTTTCATCCATGTTATACTTCATTGCCTTAGGCTACACGAGACAAAATAATGATAAGACAAAATGGATGGAATGTATAGAAAATATCTTAATTGCAACAGGAAATATACATATCTTAGATGCAGAAACTATCAACAAAAACAGATAATCAAGCAGATGATGAAAACTTCAATTAAAAAAGTACTGGATAAATGAAATACAGACGTCAACTAGGTAAACCTTTGATGCAAAAATAAAGAACACTATTAAATTTGAGCCATATCTAACAGTACTGCCATATCAGGAAGGCATGTGTGTCACTGTAAGACTTTAAATCGCCAACTAGGAGTTGAAATTCGGAGATGGTTTGGAATAGATAGAGATGAGAGAATATGCGATAGACATAATGTTGTCGAAAATGAGAATCACTGCTCATTTTACTGCCAACAAAGTAACACAGAACGCGAAAAATATATTCCAAATTATTATGCTGTAAACAACAATGATGTAAAGACGAAAGTGCTATTAACCAAATGTAATAAACCTGTTTCGATTAAATTCTGTAAATATATTAGATTTTCAAAGAAGACGAACACGTAACAGAACCCTTACACCTTTATGCATTTATGTTGAATGACAAAGTCCACAGATTCACCAAGGTGTAAGAATATGGTGTTGTGTATATTGGGACTAGACTGACTGTCTAAAACAACAGCAACATCCAGTCGGACTGGTTAAAATACAATCAGCAGCTTATCTGATCACCGTTTTCGAACACAAATGCATAGATACCTGTGTTCTAAGTAGAAATGTACATTCCATGTTAATTTAGAAAAATATTACTCCTCCGCCATTATATGATGTAAATAGATTTACCTCCACATGCTATTGTATAGCCTGGAAGAATAAAGAGAACTTGAGCCGATGCAACCGTATGTAACACCTGAGTAAACCTGTATGCATTTTGCCTTTGTAAGACCTGAGCAAATAAAAAGTGAACTTGACCGCTGATATTAAGGCTCGGTACAAGCAGGCAATCAGAAATTTGTATAAACTCATACTGTTTCATATCGGCGCAAATATAGCAATTGATACTGGTCCCCTGTGGCATTGACCAAAGGGTGCGCTGTTATCGAAGTTGATATTGGCCACTGCGCATTTGATCAACAGGCGCGGCAATATTACACCAGCATTTGCGAGACAATTCACCTTTCCAGAGTATCCATCCATCATCTGACCTCGTATGATGTCATAATCAGTTCAGCGAGTGTATGATTACGTCACAATCATTACATCACAAAGGGTTCCATATATACCGTCATCAAATCTCAGAGTCCGACACGTTGCATAAATTGTATGCTTTTGTAATTCTTTGCTATTTAATAAACATGCTGTTGCATATTTTGAAACTAATTTGACTGGGCGCTGTTGCTGCCTTAGGCAGCAACAGCACCCAGTCAAATTAGTTTCAAAATAGTAAACAGCTTACCTGTGTAGTTTTCAGGAAATTGGTAGTTATGGTGTTCAAAGATCGATCGATCCCAACACGAGCGAGGTGTGGGTGGAGCTTAGACAGAGATGGGCGGGGCTTTGCCAAAACTGGAAAGGTCAATTGTTTTGTGTTTACACATAATGTCTGTACTTAAGAGAAGTTTAATAGCGCGAGGATCAAATGAAGTGACTAACATTGATTATGATTCGAGTGTTATTGGACTGCATACATATAAACACGATCACACATTTTAAAGGCAGCACAGATATCACATAATTCTTTGTATAACTTGTTAGAGATACTTGACTGACTAGTGACTAGACATTCGGATGACTGTTATACCTGACCGACATACCCTTCCTGAAATACCTGACGGTACATAACGTTCTAATAATCCACATAACTTTAGTGACATGACAATTACGATTCGTGGAGAATCTAATTTGAAACAGAATTCCCAACAGATTTGTTGGTACAGATTCATTTCAACAGTTTGTTTGAAAAGTGACAGATATGAAGTGCACGTGGCACGGAGAAATAAAAAACACCTGTGGAGACGATCAGTTCCGCCAAATCCCTATGATTACCTACGGATACGGACAGGAGTGATCAAATCAGGTGATAACACAAGTAGAGAGAGAGAGAGAGAGACTGAGATGAGGAATTGAGAGCGGCTGCCAACGAGTTATATACAATAATATCTTTTATGACAGTGACTTAATATAAGCAAAATCGCCGATCTCAAATCCCATTTGATTAGAGCACTCACATACTAAGACATTCTGTCAGCATGGCAAGCCAAAGGTGTCGCTCAGCTGGAATGAGGGAATTAATTCTGAAGTTTTTTTTAAAATTGGATTGTAACAGACAAGATGAATATTACATGCATTTGAGTCTCGTCGGTCAAGGTTTGGTGTCGATTATTACGATTGCATGTGAATACCTTCTCAATACGTCGAATGAGCCAGTCTGGTCTGTTGAACCAGACCTAATCAGTGAGGAGTCCAATAGATCTCTACATAGTAACGAGGGCAGAAGAAGTGATGCTACATGACCTTACATAAGGATAAGACGATTCTAATTCGTCACTAATGGAAAGCTCCACACCAGTGGCGAGAAGAGCAAAATGTGTGCATGGCGACTAACTGTAAATAGTTCAAACATGAGTGTATATAATTGTGAAAATGGTTACTAGCACGACCATTAAAACTGCTTTGTCAAATACTATTCAGCTAAAAATACTAAAGTGATATAACCATATTAACATTCCTGATAGTACCTGGCGAGTTACTTAAAATATTAATGACAAATGGTGCTGACTAAACTAACAGCATATAATAATTTCCTAGCTACATAATACTATGACGTAATTATTGAAGGGTACATACTTACGTTTGTATGATTATTGTATTGTGCGGCTGTAGTAGTAGTAGAAACATCCTACAGCTGCAATCAGTCCTTCGCCTTTGCCCACTGTGCCTTGCCATCAGCCGAAATCCTTAGCTTCCTCAGGTCTATTCTTGGCTTGAGTGTACCGAGTCCTGCTTTCTTTAGGTCACCTCATAGGATGCTTAGCAGATTTATGCAATGACGTCCTCTCCTGGCTTTGTATTTGCTGGCTCCGAGTAGGCCACATTCCAAGGCTCTCTGTGCTGGTGTCTCCTCTGGCATCCTTAGCACATGGCCAAACATGGACCATCTTTGCTGGGCAACGTTTACCGACAGTGGCGATGTATTACTCACCTTATATAGTGCATCGTTGGAAATTATACTGTCTGGCCATCGGTGTCCAGTGCTGGTGCATAGGTGTTTGCAGTGGCAGGCATCGAGTTTGTCTAGAGCTGCCCATCTGTTACAGTTATACAGTATCAAGGATACGCAGGTTGCATTGCATAAACGTAGCATTTTTATCAAGGACATCTTTGATCTACGAATCTATAGCTTCCAGAAGGACTGGAAAGCTATGTTCCCCATGACTCAGCGTGCAGCAATGTCAGCAGTACTGCAAAGCAGGGAGCCCAGAATTGTATTTTTCCTCCACTTGGTAAAGTATAATAGATCTATTGTATTAAAATCCTATTAAAATATATATTTTAACACCTTGTCCGTTAAATATAACACAGTGCCCGTAAGTATTGTTCTGTTTTATCACATATAAATTTCCTGGAATAATGTGGTTCAGATGAAGTCCACCCTTGACGTGACAAAGCTGAGATCAAATCAGCGTCAAACAAATGACAAAGTATGCGGGAACAAAAGTCGAAGAACAATGAAGATGGGTGGATTTGTTCGCTGGAAATATTCTTGTGAAAATGACAGGCTTCTAAACTGAATTGAAGTTCATAGGAACACTTCACCGGGAAGCCTCAGAATAAATCTGCGTTGACAATTTCATAGAGGCGCCTGTTGACAGGTCTGCGAAGGAATTCGATTGGAGATGCAATGCTTCAAACAACTGGAGATGAAGAGCCCAGTTTTCTGGGATCTGGTTATGGAAATGGAAATCCATAGTATGGCTGGATGTTGAGGTAGGACAAGCATACACGACGACCTCTCCATTTGCGGAAGTACAATTTCTCCACTGGCGGAAGTGGGCGCAATTGACAGTGTGCCACTAGTGTTCTGAAGGCGATTATGGAAGCTGGTTTCCATGTCGAAGATCCGCTATTACAAATGACATTTGGAGCCAATTTATGTCCCGTAATAATGATATTCGAATTACAGTAATAAAACTGGTGAGTGTCTTCTAGCACAATACGCAGATTACACAATGGTTTATGCGCCCTTCTTCCCGTGGTATACTGGAACAGACAGGAACCAGAAAGTTATTTCTTTATTAGTCCAAGGTTGCAACGCAGAAACAGGACCGAATGGATATATTATGACCCGAATACAATCGTCTGTGTTGATGGCGCTGACTAAGCTTTACAGATGCAGTGACATATAATAATCCGGCCGAGGAAAGTCTTCTAATGGAGAGTTGGTGGAAAATATAGCTTCCAATGAAAATGTCGGGTTCACTGAGGAACCGACTAGGGTTATAATGACTTCTCTTGAGTAACGAGAAGCATCTAATTGGTCAATTTGACCCACTAATGTCTCGAGTTATAAATAATAATGTATTTGGCACACGACTGGTCATCTGGCAATGCCATCTTCGAAAGTTTCCGAATGCCTGGAACTGGAGAAAAATTTGCGTTCCCCTTGAAGATCAGCGGGAATCGCTGATCATTCGCTTCTTAGATTTCTGATTAACTGGTGGCTAACAAATGGTCCACACGGAGGCCAGGCAAAGATCTAACCACTGTCACAAGGACTTGAAGTTAATGGACTCAGAACTGTGAATGGCTTACTTGACCCTCACTGTCGAAATTTAGTTAAAGACGTGCACGTGGAGACTTCGAGGCATCTCCTATTATAGAGCGGCTTAAGTTTTTGAAAATCCACAACTGTCAAGATGAGGCAGCTAATCAGTGTACGAGGGCGATGGGGGAGTGGGGGGGGGGTGAGTCAACCACGTGACGTGACCAGCGTCTACGTGGGAAGCACGTTTTCTGGAGATGGACAGGCTCCATCGCACCTTGATTGAAGAGTCTTTAATCTTAAATAACTCAGTTATACGGGGAAAAAAATAATTTAAACACGTTCGCCAATGGTGCACTAATAAGGAAATGCGAATTATTTGTATATTTTATAATTGCCTTAATATAAACTCCGCTGGCATATAGGTCAATGGCGTACATATGCAGGCCCTATTTAGAGCAAAGAATGTATGCCATTCACAGTAAGTGCCTCCCGCCACACGGTCATGGAAAGCTCCGAGGAGGACCGTCCGTCCCAGAATTTTATTACACTACCCCTAATAGCTCTCGACCAGGGAGCGATCCTTTTAATTCGGAGGAAGGGAGTGATAATATATGTGGTAGGGCGCCACAATTTTATTTTTATGTTTCCCAGGTTTTTGGCCCAAGTTTTTATGTTTTAATATTTGTATATTTTTGTGGATCATTGCATCCGCTTTTACCACTCTTTATTATTGCAACAGCCAAAAGTTAGAGACACGCAGATTGATTGGCTGAAGCGATAGGCACGCACTAATTACAGCCAGCTGTTATCACTCTCCATTATTTTAAGAGACAAAAGTTATAGACGTCTGGATTGATTGGCTGAAGCGAGATGCACATAAATTATAGCCAGCTGTTAACCCCATCGATTATTGTCAATAGCAATAAAGCCACATAGCGTTACCCAATATTGATTATTACCAATAGCAATAGACATGCCAAAATTATACCCAGCTGTTACCACTACCGTACTGATTATTGACACAAGTGACAGTCATAATTTTGGCCATCTTATAAAATTGTAATAGTAAAAAGTGACAGATTGAAGCAATACACAAACAATTATTGAGTACTGGTGCAAAGCTATAATGTATGTGCCTCTCGCTGCAGCCAATCAATTTGCGCATCTATAACATCTGCCTGTCACAATAATCAAGTGTGGCAACAGCTGGCTATAATTTATGCGCATCTCTCGCTTTAGCCACTCACTTTGCCTGTCTATAACTTCTGGCCTCAACCAATCAGATTATTTGTCCATTGCTATAGGGAATAATCAATAACAGCCTTTTTGATTGACATGTGAGGCTGATATAAATACAAGACTGGTTTTTTCAGCCCATTCTGACAAAGAGCGCGCTAGATTGAACATCTATCTGTACTAGTAGTAATGGGTGTTTTAGTTAAATACGTATATTAATGCTTGCTGTAGTATAGCGGTGTCTGAGTGTACCAAGACAAATACTTTACAGATATCATCAGATTTACTAGATTTACTAGATTCGCAAGAGGAACTAACGTAAATAGATTCTATTGTTTCCAGCAAGCGTACAAAGTGGGCGGACCTTAGATAGAAATGGGTATGCATGGCTAGAAATAGATCCCTCCATTTTCCGTAATACAGTATGTTAGCGCTTATTGATTGACTTCGTGCTAAACGATATCTGGCTTCAATGACTTAATATTAAGTACCATAATATATATATATATATATATGCAATGGAACATGCAATGTCCAAAACACCTGGGTTTATTTGACGAACAGAGGAGACATGTTGACAATTTACACACCCAGCCCCATGCCTGTGAAAAGGACCTTTCCATTTTAGCTATGGCCTGCTCATCTCTAGCTAAGCTCCACCCACACCTCGGTCATGTTAGGATCGATCGATCTCTGAACTCTCAGACTATCAATTTCCAGACAACTATACAGGTAAGATGTTGAATATTTTGGAACTACTTTGACAGAGCGCTGTTGCTGCCTATGGGGGCAACAACGTCCAGTCAAATTAGTTTCAAAATATTCAACAGCATGGGTTTTTTTTAAATAGTAGAGACATACAATTCATACAACGTGTCGGACTATTAAGAGTTAAAGATGGACCGGGCCGCATAGAATCATTTATGACGTAATGATTATTACATCATCCTACACGCCGCTTAGCTGATTATGACGTCATACGACGTCAGAGGATAGATGTATACGCTGGAAAGGTGAATTGCTCACAAGTATTTGCGATGACACACATTGAGTTTGTTCAATAGGACCTGTGGAGCTGCTCAGCTGTCAGGCTGGCATAGAATTAATGAGACACATGCATCATCGTATAGCTGTATCTTAACTTTCATGACAACTCGAAGGCAATCATTCCTATCACGCGGCGATTTGTAATGTATGGTGAAATCAGGGCCGGCCCTAGGGTTTCTGGTGCCCTAGGCAAAGGACCACCCATTACGTGGAAGGTTTTGAAATCCAGATGCCCTAAGAGGGCATTTTCTGCATTTTTTGATCGAAATATGGCTCTTGCCCTAAGTGGTTTTTTTAGAAATCTTATTTGCTTTAAGTACATGTAGTTTCGGTTGTGAGAGGCGCCCTCACTCCCTTTTTGGCGCCTCTCTAAAATCTGGCGCCCTAGGCAGTGCCTAGTTCGCCTATGCATTGAGCCGGCTCTCGGTGAAATGCATAGAAATAAGCTCAACAAGTTCACTCAAGCTCTTTTTCCACGTCTACAAGCCCAGATGAAGTGTACCTTCGGCATCTATCTTCTGAGGGTCGGACATGTATATTTGTCTGAACTCGGTTTTGGATTCATTCATGAGGAGGTTTGTAGCTATTGGAAGAGGTAATTCAAATGGACACTTTCGATTACATCAACATCACATGTGTACTCCAACTCTACCATACCTAATAGCATATCTATAGCTGTGAGATTGGAGAGTTTGGTGCTGTAGGTTCTCGAACTGATGATAGAGTTGCGACGAGGTAGCAGGCGAAGCGCGCTGGTAATAAACCACCTCTCTGCGGCGATTATATTGACGTGTCAATTCACCTTTCCAGAGTATCCATCCGCCATCTGACCGCGTATGACGTCATAATCAGTTCAGCGCGTGTATGATGACGTCACAGTCATTACGTCACAAAGGGTCCATATAGACCGTCATCAAATCTCAACTAGTCCGACACGTTGTCTGGATTGTATGTCTGTGTACTTCTTGGCTATTTATTAAACAGGCTGTTGAATGTTTTGAAACTAATTTGACTGTGTGCTGTTGCTGCCTTATGCAGCAATAACACCCAGTCAAATTAGTTTCAAAATATTCAAACGTTTACCTATGTAGTTTTTTTAGAAAATGATAGTCATGGTGTTCAGAGATCGATCCCAACACGAGCGAGGTGTGGGTGGAGCTTAGCTAGAGATGGGCGGGGCATAGCTCAAACCGGAAAGGTCAATTCTGCAGAAAGCGTTGATCTGAAACAAATTTTTAATGTGTGTTTGCTAGTAGAAGTTCCACCAGGCGTATTTCGTCATCATTACAATCAGTTTGATGGTGGAACTTGAGACTCTGTAGTCTATTGTGGACATCAAATGCACGCGGCATGTTGACTCCCAGTTTGTACAAATTACGGTGTTTTACTTACAGTGTCACATACGCTACGTACAGCCTTATCATCTTTAAATCTAGCTCTGTTAACCTTGTATCACTCAAATCTGCTCTTGAGTATAAATAATATAAATATAAATTTGCCAAACAAGAGAAGACTATTTTTGAAATTTACCACTGGACTGACAGGCTCAAATAAACGAGCAAGTCATTCCAGTGGCAACATTTCAAAAATAGTCTTTTCTTAGTCAACAAATGAACGATGTTTTGCTAAAAAGTGTACAGAATTACATAAAACAAACCAAACGCTCTTAACATATACGTACTAACTGCTAAGTGATATTAAATATCTCTCCTAATCCCCCCCCCCTCTCTCTCTCTCTCTCTCTCTCTCTCCCTCTCTCTCTCTCTCCCTCTCTCTCTCTCTCTCTCTCTCTCTCTCTCTCTCTCTCTTTCTCTCTCGCTCTCTCTCTCTCTCTCTCTCTCTCTCTCTCTCTCTCTCTCTCTCTCTCTCTCTACTTTCTACTTTCATATTCATCATAATTTCTTTACTGTATATACGTTTGTATTTAACTATTTTACGCATTTTGCCGTCTTAATGATTTTGTAGGGAGAGGGCCTAGCTAAGTTGATAGAACTTGTGCCCAATCCCGTTGTAATATCAGTACAATAAAATATGTTTTAAAAAAAAAGCAAATGGACATTTTCTTCGAGAAGATTAAAATTTTCTTGAAGAAATTTGAGTGTTAAATGGTTAGTTTTAAGTAAATCCTCGCATTCTATCTGTTTCCAGCAACATGAGTATATAAAATTCAGGAAGTAATATAATAATGCTTGGGATTTTCACTTAAAATGCTTGAAATGGCTTCTCAGAGTATCTATTTACAAGTTTTCCCTTAGGAGGACCCCTGGACACCCACTCAGTATAGAGAAGGATCACCTGTTTCCAAACTCACCAGGTACCACCCCACACCCCCACCCCTCTCCCACACACACACACCCTCACCCCCGTCAATACATCGTCCTACGTCTATGAAAGAGTGCGTTTACAAAGCAATATAGGGTCCGAATGTCAAAACTACCCACATACATCATATACCTTTTCAATGAACACAAATCGAGTAACGACTGACCACACGTTGTAAGCCCGTAGAAACCATCAAATAACGTGTTGTTACAAATAAGCCACTCCGGACCGGTCAATAGGGCTGGACCACCGTGTCATTGTGCTGGCCAGCACTGGTTAATTGCTCGTTAATAAGGACATATCTGTCGTGTTAAATGCGAGGTTTGTCACGAGAGGTGCTGAATGAAGAATTAAAGGTCGTACATAATGGTCAGAAATGACAAGTGGGATTAATATTACTGCTGGTGGTTGGTTTGAGGGAGGTCTGCGGGTGTTGGTATTGTTTGCTAAATCTAATAGAAAGCTCTCCATTTTAAAGACAATTTTACTTCTCCAGGACAAATCCTAATCTACCCATAATGCAAATACGGCAGCTATCATGGGGAGTTGTTGTATATTTGGAAAATAGTTGGACTGAATGTTCATGCTGCCACATGTTCAGTCAAATTATCTTCAAAGTATCGAACATATCATCCGTTTTTAAATCAATGTCTCTGAGAGACTCGAGCTCGGCGTGTGGCGATGAACGGGTTACGGTCAGAATAACGCTTCCTTTATACAGGCAAGAATTAAAGAAAATTTATTAATTTTGATAAGATCGTGTGAATTTTGTGAAATATGTACTTATAACGACGTGTTTAAAATTAAAATCCGCGCAAAATGCCAAAAGGTCGCTATTACTAGATTCGTATGAATAGGACGGTGATAATATGCAGGGAGTATGTGATGGCGTTTGAGGGGTGGGCATGAGGCGAGGGGGTTGTGTTGTTGCGGTATTTGAAGACCGACAGGTGTAAAACGATCTAACAAGAGTATTAGCGATCGACATACGAGATAATGAGTATTTTAATCCTTTTACAGCCACAGTCATAAGTCAAATACAAGGTGTGAATATAGGCGCATTAGTTACCCAGTTTTAATATGATTAATTTAGCTGGGAGCGGTTGCTTCCTCAGATAGCAACATCTTATGGACAACCCAATTTCTGATCGGCTAGACTTGAGTAGAAATACACGGTCGTAAATTGGGGCCCGGGCATGCGAAGGTTAATATCGCTATTGGAGTACATTAATACACGGAAATATGATAGTAATATAAGCCTATTATCTAGTGGTCTTAGTACTCTCGTTGACCAGTGCACGTAAATAGATTAGTGGTCATTGTCCAAAAACACCTGTCCGGCTATCTATCACATGCCAGATGGACAACGCTTACTGTGGTATGGTTTACCTGCACACTATTTAAATGCTAGGATTATAATATGTGATGGAGGACAGGTTATGCTGGCGCCAATAAGGAGGGCTATAATAAGCTACGTTACGCCTATTACGTTAACCCCTCAACACTCAGGTTGACCAAAATTTGGTTTCTGCAGCAATCTTGATAAATGCCCATTCGCAGATCAAAAGAAGCATATTTTTGAAAATTTACCACTGGAATGACTGGCTCGATAATCGAGCCAGTCATTCCAGTGAGAAATTTTCAAAAATAGTCTTCTCTTGTTCTTGTTATTAATGAGACGGTAGAAGTTTTCTTGAAAAGATTTGAGGGTTAAAATAGTTATTTTAGACATCTGCCCTGAAACGAGCTTATCATGAAATTTGTGTAGGCCCTATTATATTATCCTGAAGATAATAAGACCGGAAGTTGTTAGCAAGTTTCTTGATACACCCCACTCCTGATTTGACCCAATGGTTCAGTCAATAGCCGATAGACCTTTCCCACAATTTAGCATATTTGGGGGAAATACCTTCCCAGAATTCATTGCGCATACAACTTCCGGCTGGTAACCGCGAAAGCAGACGCGCAAACAGCATTACTTTACTATGGGACTCATATACAATGCACTTTAAGTAGGTTATATGAAGAATTAATTTCATAATATTATTGAAGTCATGCATCATTGGAAAGCTACGACAATTTTCCATACATTTCTGTATTAGTTTTTATAGTTTTGTAAAATTTAATACAGTTGATTGTAATTTTAAAATATCCCCTATTGTCCACTTGATATAATGAATCTCGGTCGAATGGTGTATTTTATATACGCAAATAACTCTGTGAAAACGTTACAAAAATATATAAAATAATGCATTAATGTTTCGAGAATTGAATGCACTTTCCAATGATATATGATTTAAATAATATAATGATTTTAGCTTATCACAGGAACGGCTTAAAGGTGCATATTCACAGCAGAATGATTGAAAATAAAATTGTTAAAATTGCATACTTTTTTAAGCTTAAATTATGTGCCTATGTGTAATGTAACGAAATAAATCTTAACATATGATAATTGCATTCCATATAAATTAATATAATTTCAATTTCGCAACTTAAAAAATTATATTAATTTATATGGAATGGAATCATCAAATGTTAAGATTTATTTCGTTTCATTACATATAGGCCCACAGTTTAAGCCTCTAAAAGTGTATAATTTAACAATTTTATTTTCACAAATTTTACTGTGAATATGCACCTTTAAATTGCGGTCTATTTTAGTGAAATAGTAACTTAATGCCTGTCCGCTGCTTATTGGCGGCATTACCAGCCAGCAGTTTTGCTCTGAGCTTCGATTTAGGGGAATCCCGGCGTAATGACGTCAATGTGGGAAAGGTGTATTGTATTTGATACCCGCCCAATTGATCAACAGATACCCAAATAACCCATTAAATATTTGTCCGAAATCCGATTTTCGCTAATGACCAATGAATCGTTCCAGTTTTAACTATGCCCGTCCTTCTCTTGCTAAGCTCCACCCACACCTTGTACGTGTTGGAATCGATCGACCCCTGAACTCCGCGACTAGCCATGACTATATATTTCCAGACAACTATACAGGTAAGCTGTTAAATATTTTGAAACTAATTTGACTGCGCTCTGTTGCTGCCTATGGCAGCAACAGCGCCCAGGCAAATTAGTTTCAAAATACTCAACAGAATATTTTTTAAATGGTAAAGACATACACTTCGTACAATGTGTCGGATTATTAATCGTTAAAAACGCACTAAATGGAATCATTCACGACGTACTGATTATGATGTCATCCTACACGTCACTTAGTTGATTATGACGTCAGATGATGGATGGATAAACTGGAAAGGTCAATTGCATTTTGGTCCAGCATTATTTAGACCAACTGGTCACATTTGGATATTAGCTCAGTACCCTCGATATCAATCAGCGGCGTCGCGTGTGTACGTGCGCCAATCAATGCGGATGCCACTAAAAAAAATATGTGCGAAATAATATTTCATATTTTTAACAAACCAACCAAGAAAACTACACATATTTTAGTGCTAAAATTTCATTTAAGTTCTCTTGATAATTTAAAATTCTTCACACGTTTTATTTCTCTCAAAGGCAGAGACATAATTTCCAGCCCATCTGAGATCCCCATTTAACCCAGATAGTGTAGGCGTATTAACCCCATAAGCCCTACCTAACACAACAGATACATTATCCGTGATGTAGGGGATAGTCTATTGATTATTTTGAAACTAATTTGTCTTGGTATGCCAACAACAGCTTCCAGTCAAATTAGTTTCAAAATATTCAAAAGCTTTTCTGAATATCTGGAATTCTAAGGGCTAACAGCTTAACGCGCGTAGACCTGCGACAAAACCGAGCAGTGGAGAGCTTGTAAAAACATTGCATAAAATTATGGTAATCTTTTTAGAACAGGCTACAGTTATCATAAGATATTGTTGGCATAGACATAGCTTACAACAAATTTATTAAAAAAATTAAAATCAAGTTTGAAATCTTGGCCTATTAATTTTCATTTGATAAAAGTAAATTAACACACATTGGCAAACCACTCTCTATGACGAATGTATTTTTTTCACAATAAAATTCTTTCTTCACGTATCAAGTGTTCGAGCTTGTTCATCCATGCGTGACGTATTCAGCAAAGTATAATAACGATGTTTATGGTGTATCTGACCCGCCATATGCACTCACCGTTATTACTGTAAATATTATAATTATTTCGGAAGAATTATATGTGGCCAAATCATCATTATTATTATTATTATTATTATTATTATTATTATTATTATTATTATTATTATTATTATTATTATTGACGTCGATCTCGCCATAAGGCGGTCTCGCCCCCCTAGGCCCTTAGGGGGAGATCGAATCGACCAGGGGCCAGATCGCCGGATTTTATTTTGGCGATTTCGTCACCAACATCCCCCCCCCACCCCCACCACCACTACCCCACCCCCGGGGTCATTGCATGAGGGCGAGTTTCTATTGGCGATCTCGCCTACATGACAATCGCGATAAGTTGGTAACGTTGCATGGCTTTTTTCTGGGTAATAATCCATAGATTGACTCATACGGCTGTCAATTTGACTGGGACATCACGCTGATGCCAGTTAAAGCTAGGACATTCATATTTTACAAGATTGCGAAGACTGAATTATCTATTGTATTAATATGACTCACAACTAACCAGATTGAGTGTGATAAGCATTACTATGTGCTTTACGCAGCATGCTAGCATACTATGTGAACCAGCTAAAGCCCACAAAATCAGACAACTAGAGATGGTTCAGTGCCTAGCTTAACCATTTAACATCGAATTTGTTCAAGAAAATTTCAATTTTTTCACAGGAAATGTTCATTTGCAGACCAAGAAGACTATTTCTGAAAATTTACCACTGGAATGACTGGCTCAGTTGGCAGTTGTCGAGCTAGTCATTCCAGTGGTAAAATTTTCAAAAATAGTCTTCTCTTGGTCTGCAAATGGGCATTTCTGAAGACCACTGCAGAAGGCGTTTTGGTTGATACGGGTTAAAGCACCACCCTGGTCGGTGGTAGTAGAGGGGAGCGGGAGTGTGACATCTTTAGTATTTATCACACAACAGTCCCTCTTGTCTTGGGCTAACCTCTTTCTTGCAAAATAAGCACCCATTTTCTGATGCCATTTTTCAGTTGGTGTCACCCTTCTTCCATTCCTTCCCTCCCTTCCTTCCTTCCTTCCTTCCCTGTCTTTCTTTCTTTCTTTCTTTCTTTCTTTCTTTCTTTCTTTCTTCCTTCCTTCCTTCCTTCCTTCCTTCCTTCCTTCCTTCCTTCCTTCCTTCCTTCCTTCCTTCCTTTCTTTCTTTCTTTCTTTCTTTCTTTCCTTTCGTTCTAGTCCTCTTTTTCTAATTCTTTCTTTCGTTTTTCTTTCTCTCCATCCGTCCGTCCGTCCGTCCGTCCGTCCGTCCGTCCGTCCACCCATCCCATCCCATCCCATCCCATCCCATCCCATCCATCCAGCCTAGTCACTTTGCATTGCCAGCTTTCTTTCTTTCATTCTTTCTCTCCTTCTCTGTATGTACCTCATGCCTTTTTTTTCTTCATCCATCCACCTATCCATCCACCCATCCATCCACCTATCCATCCACCTATCCATCCACCCATCCATCCACATATCCATCCACCCATCCATCCACCTATCCATCCATCTATCCATCCACCTATCCATCCACCCATCCATCCACCTATCCATCCAGCCATCCATCCACCTATCCATCCATCTATCCATCCACCTATCCATCCATCCACCCATCCATCCACCTATCCATCCATATATCCATCCACCTATCCATCCACTCATCCATCCACCTATCCATCCACCCATCCATCCACCTATCCATCCACCCATCCATCCACCTATCCATCCATCTATCCATCCACCTATCCATCCACCCATCCATCCACCTATCCATCCAGCCTAGTCGCATTGTATTGCCAGCTTAAACCACACAATGCTTTCATTCTAAATTTCTTTTCTTTTTGCTTTCTTTCTCTGTATGTACCTCGTGCTTTTTCTTTTCTTCTTTCTTTCTCTCATCTTTCCATTTCCATTATGTATCTCCTTTTATCCATCCATTCATCCATCCACCACCCAACAATGCACCCAATCTACCTACAGCTCGTCCGCCCACACACCCCTCCATCCGTTCGCCCACCGTTCGTGTGGGCGTTCATCCATCCCTATGTCCGCCATCCAGCCCACCCATCCATCAGTTCACCCATCCATCCACCCAACCATTCATTTAACTTTATTTTATTATAATCACTCATCGAGTCTCCAGGATAGTCGCATTGTATTGGCAGCTTAAACCATACCATGCGTCTATGGACTCGCTGTCAATCTTTCTATTCACGCTTTAAATCCTTTGATGTGTAATCCGATCGCCCGTCTCATTCTTTTAGTTATTGAACGATCAATTGAGCTAATGGTATTGCGCAAATTAATTATTTTGTCCAGCAATCCCATGAACAATGATCAATAACGTGATTTGAATGCTTACTTTTTCAACTCAATCATTTTGTTGTAGTAGTAGTAGTAGTAGTAGTAGTGGTGGTAGTAGTAGTAGTAGTAGTAGTAGTAGTAGTAGTAGTAGTAGTAGTAGTAGTAGTAGTAGTAGTAGTAGTAGTAGTAGTAGTAGTATGTAAATGTTAGCTGTATCCCAATGGGGGGCGAGATCGACTTCGGCCATGGGGCGAGATCGCCAGTCACCATTATTATTATTATTATTATTATTATTATTATTATTATTATTATTATTATTATTATTATTACTACTACTACTACTACTATTACTACTACTACTACTACTACTACTACTACTACTACTACTACTACTACTACTACTACTACTACTACTACTACTACTACTACTACTACTACTAGTTGCTACTAGTTATTCTTCTTCTTCTTCTTTTCGTTCGCTGATCATACCGCCAGTCCTGTAAGTGACTATCGACATGATCATAAGCGTTAAGTGCGTGGATCCATGGTGTATTAGAGTGCGCCGTGCGGCCTGGAACCTCCGTCTTCAGGACTCGAGGTTTCTGTCAGGGTTACCTCACCCTGACCTCCTTTAGTCGCCTCTTACGACACGTAGAGGATACGGAAGGTGTATTCTAAGGGCCACCTACAGAGAAGACTAGTTGTTATTATTAGTTGCTACTAATTATTATTATTATTTTTATTATTATTATTATTATTATTATTATTATTATTACTATTATTATTATTATTATTATTATTATTATTATTATTATTATTATCAATGGCATTAGTAGTAGTATTTTTTAGTAATTTTGCAACCTATCGGGGAAGCACCTCTAAGAGTCATGGCCCAAATACATCTAGGTGTAAGCGGCCAATAAATACCAACTGAAATGAAAAAAAAAAGTAGTAGTATTATTCTATTTATCATTTTATTATTTATAAACTTTAATTGACTGTGTGCTATGTGTTTTATGTGAAGTAATAAAACAGTGTTGTTTGGCGACCTTACTGCCTGCCTGCTCACCAGCCGGTCGGTAAAATCACGTTGTATTTGTTGGATCACTGATAACGTACTAGATACGAGGACGAGATTGATGGTACGCTATTGGTGGAAGGGAGGTAAGTCAATCAATGCGCGGGTAGGATGTATACGATATCAATGTGAATGCTGGATTCCATAAGCGCGGAAACGGAGACGGAAGCGGTAGGTGGAAGCGTTACCGTGTGCGGGATTTGCCACGAGGTGTGATTCCATATAAAAGGAGGCGGCATTCGCTTCGTCAGTCTTTTCAATTACCATGTGCCTATGCAGTCTAAAATCGTGCGGGAATACCCCTGATATAGCGTCATTTCTTGGAATTCCCTTCGCGGTTGACGCGACAACTTCTGAATCACTACATGGAGCGGTCAAAATATCATTCCCGTTTGCACGTGCTGTTCCGCGTGCCGTTCCGCGCTTATGGAATCACGCATATTAAAATCAATAGAATCGATTTTGCAGTTCAGTTTCCGTCTCCGTTTCCGCGCTTATGGAATCCAGCCCGCGCCAATATCGAATTCGATATCGGCGCGCCCGTTGGCCAACGGCGCAGGGGACCAATATCGATATGAAACAGTATCAAAGTACGCAAATTTCTGTTTCTAACCGAACCTTGTTAACGGCTGGCGAACACAATAAATAATTAACTTATCTAAAACAAATTGCTCCACGTGAACACGACGTCATGAAACCGTATTAGAAGGATAATAATTAATATGATTTTCAGAACGACATGAGTACACGTCTAAATTTTACTGAGTAGATTTAGCGGCGCCATGTTTAATTCTAAAAGCAGAAATGCCTTGTGTATATAACGTGGAAATCGATGTCGCCGCTTTTGTTTCCACAAAGGACCAACGGACGCGCCGATATTAAATTACATATTGGTCCGTGCGCCGTTGACCAATGGGCGCGTCGATATCGAATTCGATATTGGTCCCTGCGCCGTTGGGCCAACGGCGCAAATTCGATATTGGCGCGTTACATCAATATCAAGATCTAAATACTATTTAGCGCTACAACTACAATACTTACATTGTAGTTGTAGCGCTCCCGTTCGCACTGAGCCCTCAACAATAGATTACTTTATACAATATCGATATCGGCGCGCCCGTTGGCCAACGGCGCAGGGGACCAATATCGAATTCGATATAGACGCGCCCGTTGGCCAACGGCGCAGGGGACCAATATCGAATTCGATATAGACGCGCCCGTTGGCAAACGGCGCAGGGGACCAATATCGATATGAAACGGTATCAAAGTACACACATTTCTGTTTCTAACCGAACCTTATAATAATGGCTGGCGAACACAATAAATAATTAACTTATCTAGAACAAATTGCTCCACGTGAAGAAATATAAATGGAAGGAAATAAGAGGTCAAAATTTGCTGTTGGTGACCAGTCAGGCAATCATGTTGGGATTAAGAAAGCAGAGAACGAACAGAAAAACATTGTGAGGGTAAAGGGGACTGATTTCAAAGCATCAAGTATCCAAATGATTAAATTACACACACAACTTTAAAAGATCATATGAGACACAGAAAGAATGGAGCTAAGTGGAGAAGATATAATAATAGAATGTAAGACATATGAACAAGCAGAGAAACTACTAACGATAGAAGTCATAGATAAATAAAACAGAAACAATGCATAGACAACGAACAGAAGGCACAATAAACAAAGTGCCATTCCACTATTCACAAGAAAACACTTACGAAGTGGCCAACAAAAAACCCCAAAATAGGCCTATGATATGAGTTGGAACAATTAAGAATGGAGGCATACCAACAAAAGCAATAATTCCTGAAAATCTAGCAAAAACATTTAGATGCGTGAAATGCCAACGGTATGGCACAAAACAAAACATGTAGGAGTAATAAAGAAAGATGCTGGAACTGCGGTGAAATATATCGTGAAAATAAATGCTTACCACACCCAACCCCACCCACCCCAAGTGCGGCAATAAACCTTTCCACTGTATCTATCCATCCTATAGCGTGATAACCAACTACGTGACGTGTAGAATGACATCATAATGAATGATGTCATTATGACGTCACGAATTACGTAGATAAGTACGTCACGAACGCGTATATAAAGACGGACTATGATCTTAGGCAGCAACAGCACCCAGTCAAATTAGTTACAAAATATTCAACAGCTTACCTGGATAGGTTTCAGGAAATTTATAGTTAGGCCATTCGGGGGATCGATCAATCCCAACACGGCGAAGAGTGGGTGCAGCTTACCCTAGAGGTGGGCGGGGCATAGCAAAAACTGGAAAGGTCAATTGCAAAGGGCACGACTCGGCATCGGGTAAGAATTGTCCAGCTAAAGATGCAAGAAAAGAAAACTCTGAAAAACAAAATGGAAATAGAACATATTGAACCAGAAACTACGCAATTTAATAAAAAAGACAAACCTACTTAAATAAATTTAAAATCAGCAAGACAAACATAAAAGTTGTAAATAGACCGCGCTAAAACAAATCAACAATCTAAACAAAACCAAGATCAGACACGGAAAGTAATAATTACATAAAGAGATAGAGAAAAGTAATATAATAAAACACAGGACTCATCTACAATATTACAAATAAGATAAACTAATACAGAGTAGGTTTAGGATAGCTACAATCTAAACAGAACTGGTTAAAATACACAACAAAGACAACAAAAACATAATAATAAGAAAATTATATGAAAAGAAATACTACAGTAAACAGTCGATAATTGATTTCAATTTCAATTTCAAGTTTATTCGGTAACTTCTTCAGAAGTGTACGAAACAAATATACATGAAATATACATATAACGGCGGTTACATATGTTATATACATAATTAAATCGTATAGGTGTTTGTGTTTTTCAGTGATATAAATAAAAGTGATGACAGTAGTGGTCGTAAACTGATGATGGAGATGATGATGATGATGATGATGACGGGCGGATAGTATGAATACGGTATAGTTACTATTATTACTACTACTACCGCCACCGCCACTCGCTGAGACTCGTTGAGGAATCCAGTTTATAGGTCAATCATATGACGTCACGATCAACTATAGCGCATATAGGTTAACATCACAGTCCAATGCCACAATCCACAATTATAATTGACAGAAACAATACCTCATAAACCTGGAATGGTCCATCAAGTTGTACGAATTATATATGTTTTACTATTTCAATAAACATGCTGTTGGATATTAGGAAGGTAATTTGAATGGGCGATGTTACTGCCATAGGCAACAGCACAACCCAGTCAAATTAGCTTCAAAATAATCAACAGCTTACTTTTATAGTTTTTTAGAAAACTAGATTTAGATAATGCAGGGATCGATCGATCTCAAAACTGGCAGCGTGTGGGTAGAGCTTAGCCAGAGACGGGAAGGGCATAGCTAAAACTCAACTCATTCATTGAGCAAATACTTGTAAGGTGAAGGTCGTTTAAACTATGATCATAAAACTGAAGGGAGACGCACCTTAGGAATGTACTGATATGAGTGAGGTCATGATTTAATTGACCTTGGCGACTGAATATCTGCCAAAGAGAATTATGGGAAGGTGGGCAGATAGGTACTCCATAGAAGCATGCATACAGGGATGCAGGGATGATGGAATGAAGTATGAACAGATAGGGAGCCTACCTGGGTGTATGGAGTACTGGGAGAAATATGTATAACCCCTCAAATAAGTATGGGCGATGTGATTGGGAGGTGAGGCTGATACACAGGAGTATGAAATAGTGCCTAGACATAGATGATGGGTGTGTAAATGGGGGTGGGGGGGGGGTGGGGGTGCTCCTGCAAAAGTGATAAGAAGACTATCTAGATGTATGGGAAAAGGGAAAATGATGATAAAATAAAAACTCATGAGAAGTGATGAGAGAGAGAGAGAGAGATAGAGAGAGCGAGGAGGGGGAGGGAGGGAGGGAAGGATGGAGGGAGAGAAAGAGATGATAAAACACCTCGAAAGGTAGGAGGTAAGCTGGTAAGAAAATGATTACATTATATAAACTCATTGGTAAAGGACTGAGGAAAGAGTACATAAACACTCAATTTGGCAAGTGTGTGTAACTACTAAAACAGGCGGATAAAGACCTAGCTAACATTGCTGTAAGTATCTATAAGACGCACAGTCACAAATCACTATGTATACAGTAAGAAAAGAAAGGCAAGTCAGTAAACTGGTAAGCAAGGAAAACGGTCTGTTATATGGACGGACAGATAAACAGACATATCAATTTAAGAAAATCAGTTAGAAGCACACAGAGGGTATAGCCATGATGACGGGATGTGGAGAATGAACACAGATGAGGAACCGATGCCAAGTTTTAAAGTAATATGAGAGGGACAACATGAACAATTAAGATAAGGGGCGTGACGGCGATTATACTGCTGTACACGTGGAGTTTGGGCATTCAGTTGCCAAGGGTAACACAATGCGCTTTGTGTACAAAAGCCATGTGACCAACAACAAACTAGAGGAAGGACAACTCGCAAAGGGACACATGTATGCGCTTGCCCACCTATACTGTGCCTGCTATATAGTTAGGACATATGAAACAACAGGGCTACAAACAAAACGTAAAAATTACACCTTAAGATAAAAATCACAGAAACCAACAGAGCAGCTACAAAAGCACCTTCTAAGATAATTTGACCAAATGTCTCTACTATCAATGAATGTAATAGAGTACAATAAGTCAAATTATATGGAAGATACTATGTAGTAAAAAAGAAAATGACTATTAAGTCCAATAAGAGCTAGTGTACGTAAGTAAAATGATTGAACTAAGGGCAGACTGATGAACAAAAGGACAGACAGACAACAATATTAAAATATCTACTAGCCGTCCTTCGGAAGGGACGTAAAGAAGTTGGACCCGTCTACACAGCGTATTAGCTAGACGGATGTTAATGAACTGATGGACTGGGGGTAGACACCCCTCAGAAAGTGAAATTTTCAATAGGCTTTAGGACACTTTTGGCATCTCCAGAGGAATGGGAACAGACGGGAAATTGCAGTCTTTGGCCAAACCCATTAATCCGGGTCCTAGACTGTCAAATCAATAAGTATCTGCCTAAAGAGAGCAATTACGTGCATATCCATATATGGACAAAGGAAATATGAAATTCAGGCAGGTGTGCCAAGTATGTACTCCAGGAGAGCTGTTGGTCACGTGTAGTGAGTTGTTTGTCTGCTGGTTGATGTGTCTGATCTGAGGATGGCTTGGGACGACCCGAGATGGAGATCGGATGTGCAATCCTGATGATCGAAGTGACATGGTGATGAGAGATCGTGCTTGGCATAGCCGTGCTTTTGATGTTGATGTCTTGGTGGATATAGATGTTGATGCTCACATGGCGAACCACTCCGCGTAAGCATAAGAGAAACTGTTCTTCTTCGCCGCCTGTACCTCGACTGATGACGGACAATGACTAGGCCCAACACTCCTTAAACCAAACACTCGCACACAATGTATTATTTCTAACAGCAGCGGGTTACGATTTGAAGTTCTAATCCAGGACTTTTCGTTTACAAATACTAACGATTCAGTTTGATTCTTCCCGTTTCTTCATTAGTTAATCGCATGGCATTACCCGTATTTATATTCCTTTAGTATAGGTTATTTAGTTTTTGTTTTAAATTCTTAATATGTTTATTTCTATTTTTGCCTTATTTCCGTTTTTGAATCCTTTGTTTACAGACTACCCTGTGTTCATATCTCCGGACGACGGCGGGAGACAAAGGACCGGGCGCACGTGTCTTTGGTGGACTTATGGGTGAGTCGCAATCAACCCGCTCTGGAGAGATGTCGTTGGTCGTGTGGAAATACTGATGGTGTTACTCGCTCGCTGCTGTGTTCCTGGTGGTTCCTTGCATGATGATGCAATGACGCTGATATGAAGACGAGGTGTGCAGCTTTGGGAACACGAAAAATGGACACGGGAATAATGGCTGACGTAGCTTTGCTGTTGTTGTCGATGCGCTGGCTCTGCTTTGCTCCCCTTTCTGTTGTGTCTCCATGTTCTTGCTTACTACTCAACACCTTGGTTTATATTTTACTATATTTATTAACTACTAAGTATGCTACAAACTGGTTTAATATTAATACTAGATTGGTTAGACACGAAATCATTATATATATATATATATCCACACAGGTTGCTTGCCGGGCCTCAACTGATGATGCTCGTGCATGCTCGGGTGTTTCCGTAAAGCATCGGAACTATATGGAAGGCTTGGACATCACATTTTCCCCAGGGCTGGATCAACGTTTTATAACACTTATGTATGAAAGGGTTTTCTTAGCGACTTGACGAGGTGACTGGCAGGCCGTTTTTAATTCCCAAATAGCAACACCCGCATTCAACTTATCATTTCTAACTGCAACAGGTTATACTTTTAAGTTGTGACTTAGGGTGTTTTGTTTGCAAACAATAGATTTTAATGTCAGGTTTTCCAGTTTCTTGTTTATTTAATCACATGCAATTATCTTAATTTATTGTGTTTACTTTTGTTTGATAGAATTACTTTTCAGTTTCATCTATGAAAATTGATTATTCCTAAAAATTTGTGCCAGATTTCCGTTTTTAGATTTAATTTCACAGACTACCCTCCACCCCCATCCCACCTCCTAGAGAAATAAACTACTTGTCCCTCCTACCCCACATTTACACGGCATACAGCACTTACACCCGCCAGTAACAGCCCATTAGGCAACAACAGGCAACTCAAACACCCAAGCAGCATCTTAAGTTTTGCTTATTTCAGGTTTTACTTTCAAATACATCTAGGCGTGAGGGGTCAATGAAACCAAACCAACGACATTAACAAAAGCACCGACTTCTTTAAATTCAGCAGTAACAAGACGCACGATATTTAGTAGAATAAAAAGTCCAATATGGCCGCCCAACGATACATTTTGACGGGTCCATGACAGACATGTTTTATCACGGAGCAAGTTCTCTTGAACCAAACGTTAATCGCCCTTAATTCTCGATGAAATCTTAAGCGTTTCATCCTGATCCTTAGGCTACAGCAATTCCTGAGATGTCATTTCCGAGAACAAGATGGTCATGGGAAAAAATGGACCAATCAAAATTGTGAATGGAATTTTTGGAGCCAATCAGCAGAGCGTTTGTCCACCCAACTTTGATTGAAATCCGTCGGGTGTTTCTCCAGAAGAAGTCATTTAACCCTTACCACTCTGACGTCAAAATATTAAATTTTCAAATTAAAATAAAAGATGAACTGGTGTTCATTTTTCAACAACTTTGGTTGAGGATGTTACTGTCATAGACAGCAACATCGTCCACCAAAATTGTTGAAGACTGTACACCAGTTTATTTGCTATTGACACAGTAAAGGATAGAATGTTGGCATCAGAGTTGTAATGGTTAAAACTGTTCGTTCCTAGGATTTCAGTAAGTTCTAAAGATCCAAGA
Organism: Chaetoderma sp. LZ-2023a; assembly: GCA_034401795.1. Classification (NCBI taxonomy): domain Eukaryota; kingdom Metazoa; phylum Mollusca; class Caudofoveata; order Chaetodermatida; family Chaetodermatidae; genus Chaetoderma; species Chaetoderma sp. LZ-2023a. The sequence goes on along the minus strand of CM067365.1, from coordinate 24,519,659 downwards.
TGTCCACCGGAAAAATCTACTAATTGAAATTCTGAAGTGTAATTCTGGAGACTATTGGTGAAAGTTAGACTAAAATCGAGCAATTGATTAAGGATGAGCAGCGTTTTCAAGAATTTCCGAATTAGTGTAAGGGAGATAAATCGGCCATTTGAAGATAAAATTGTATGTTAAACTGCTAACTCTTGCTTTAAAATGTTAAAATTTATTTCACATACCAACACAAACACTCCCAAGAATGAACAACGACGACAGCTACAACCCGCCGCATGTGGCATTACGCGGAAACGAAAACAACAAATTTAGGCCTAGGCCTACTTATCATTGTCCGCCTACTTGCAAAAAAATACTGTAAGCTCAATAATCTGACAAGTTATACGAGTTGTATGTCCTTAGGCATACTATCTAATAAACATTCCGTTGAATATTTTGAAACTAATTTGACTGGGCGCTGTTACTACGAAAACTGGATTCCTCCATTGACAGGCAGTTAGAATACTTTGTTAAACTATTCTTTATAATAACTTAATATAAATAGCATCGTCGTCGTTTTCCTTGTCCATGTTATTGATGTTTTATTTGTCATTCTTTGTTCATAATTTAGTTGTTATGTGCTCTAAAGGGTTCTTCAAGCTAGGAATTTCTTTATGAAGGCTTGGATTTTTTTAACAGCTTTATAATTCTAACCTTTTTAGCCTTAAATAAGTCAGGAAAATTTCAATTTTCTCAAAGAAAATGTAAATTTACAGGCCAAGAGTATACTATTTTTGAAATTTTACCACTGGAATGACTGGCTCAGTTATAGAGCCAGTCATTCCAGTGGTAAATTTTCCAAAAATAGTCTTCTCTTGGTCTGCAAATTTGCATTTCTCAAGACCACTGTAGAAGCCGTTTTTGGCTGATATGAGTGTTCACGGGTTAAAGAAATGAGCTCATACAGCTTGTAATAGTTTATTCTTACGCAAATATATTTAAGCATAGGTTTACTCTAGTTCAAGCTCAAGTCATTTCGTTTAAGTTCAAGTTTATTTGTTCCCAGGTCGCTATATTGTGACATATTGGGATCTGTCTTAGGCCGTGTTCTCACTGGAGAGTTAATCAGGAATAACGCCATACTTCAGTATGGCGTTATTCCCGATTAATTCTCTAGTGAGAACACGGCCATATTTACAATACTATGCACGTATATAACTGTATTAATTAATTACTTATTTTTTATTTCATCTTCTATCATGTTTGAAATAATGATTTTGTGCACATATTCTGCCTGTTCTTTCTTCCCGTACTTTACCGTCCCCACGTCCCGTCCCAACGGACAGATCACATCTGTTACTCAAGTGTATGACGTCATAATCAATTACGTCACATGTATGCTGACGTCACAATCAAAATGCGTATTGAATGACATATCTAGCTCCTTCGTGAACATTGAATAGTCTGTCAACTGTACGAATCACTATTACTATTTAATAAACATTTTGCTGAATATTTTGAAACTAATTTGATTGGACGTTGTTGCTGCCATAGGCAGCAACAACGCCCAATAATGACGCAAATAAACACGACACGAACGCATAATTGGTGACGAAAATATTCAGCACGTTTAGTTACCTGTATAGTTACCTTGAAAATTGGGATTCTGGGAAGTCTCTGTGCATGGGAATGCAAGATTCAAAATATATAAATCGATCCCAACACCCGAAAAGCGTGGGTGGAGCCTAGCTAGAAATGGGCGTCGCGTAGCTAAAAGTGGGAAGAGCATAGCTAGAAATGTGGGGTGGGGGAGGTGTTGCTTAGATAGAAATAGGCGGGACATAGCTAGAACTCAAAAAGTACATAATTTCAACAATTTAATTTTCAATTGGTGACCCATCAATTCCTCTATGTATTCGTCTTCGCGATCATCTGGTTTTGCGTGCTTTGGTGTTTAATTTATATTTATATTTTGTGTAGTTTACTCGTGCACGTGGGTTCAATCTGCGTCTATTAACTGGCCTTTCCACTTTTAGCTATGCCCCGCCCATCTCAATGTAAGCTCCACCCACACCACGTACGCGTTGCGATCGATCGATCTCTGAACTCCCGGACTATCAATTTCTAGAAAACTATACATGTAAGCTGTTGCATATTTTGAAACTAATTTGACAGGGTGCTGTTTCTGCATATGGCAGCAACAGCGCTCAGTCAAATTAGTTTCAAAATATTCGACAGAATGTTTATTAAATAGTAAAGACATACAATTCGTACAACGTATCGACTATTAAGCGTTAAAAACGGACTATATCGATCATTCCTGACGTAATTATTATGACGTCATCATATACCATACACAGTTAATTATGACGTCATAAGACGTCAGATGATCGATGGATAAACTGGAAAGGTGAATTGTCACAGGATATGATTGGCCACCTGATAGTCTCATTTTAAAATGCAGACTGACGGACCTTTCCAGTTTATTCATCCACCATATGACGTCATAATCAACTACGTGAAGTGTAGGATGACGTGATATTCATGACGTCACGAATGACGCAAATAACGACGTCACGAACATATAATTGGTGACGGGCTAAGCGTTGTTGTACGAATTGTATGTCTCTACTACTTACTAACGATGTTGTTGAATATTTTGAAACTAATTTGACTGGGCGCTGTTGCTGCCTGGCAACCGGTAAATTTATTCAATAGGCCCCTATTTAATATTCAACAGCGTATCTGTATAGTTTTCTGGAAATTGATAGTTAGGGCGTTCGGGGATCGATCGATCCCAACACGGGCGAAACGTGCGTGGAGCTTAACTAGGGGTTGTCGGGGCATAGCTAAAACTGTAAATGTCCATTAGCAAAGAAAATAGTCATGTAATTCACCTTTCCAGAGTATGCACCCATCATATGACGTCATACTCATCTACGTGATGTGTAGAATGACATCATAATGGATGACATTATGAACGACGTCGATAAGTACGTCACGAACGCATATTTGAAGACGGTCTATACGTTGTTGTACAAATTGTTTGCTTTTACTATTTAATAAATATTCTGTTGAATATTTTGAAACTAATTTGACTGGGCGCTGTTGCTGCCATAGGCAGCAACAGCACCCAGTCAAATTAGTTACAAAATATTCAACAGCTTCCCTGTATAGTTTTCAGGAAAGTGAAAGCTAGGGCATTCGGGGGTCGATCAATCCCAACACGGCGAGATGTGGGTGGAGCTTAGCTAGTGATGGGCGGGGCAAAGCTAAAAATGGAAAGATCCATTGCCCACTGTGGATTCCATAGGGACATATAGGTCTAACTACAAGACTCCACTATGATGTCTAGCTGTCTGGAGATAACATGCAGAACATTGAATATTGGCTCAACAAGACTGATCCATATGAAAATCCCAAACTATAATACAAGTTCAAAGCCTGGTAATAAATTGAAGAACAAATCTGAAACCTCCCATTTTAAATGAGTCCAAGTGGCGCTTAAATTGCCATTTTAAACAGCGTAATCGCAACAAGCTTGAAATCTGGGGTTGAACGTTACAAGCGTGAACTAGAGTAAATAAGATACACACGTCAAAAAATTAAATTCTGGAAAATTAATTTCTAGCTTATGAAGACTATTTCTAATCATGGTTTCGAACAAATCTGTGAAGTGTTATTGAAATCGGATAACCGTGAATGAGACCTGTCCAACACGGACCCAAACTATAGGTCAACCAAGAAATCGGGTAACTGCATGAAAAAGCATAGCCATAGCAAACACGTTAGACCGCAGCCCTAAAACAATTTCCAGAAATGTATACAGGCATAAGCTGTTGACTATTTTGAAACTAATTTGCCAGCAACAGCGCCCAGTCAAATTAGTTTTAAAATATTCAACAGAATGTTTATTAAATAGTAAAGACATACAATTCATGGAACTTGACGGGTTTAAGACAGACTAAATCGCGTCATTTAGTACGTAGTTGATTATGGCGTCAGCCTACATATGACGTAGTTGATTATGACGTCATATGATAGATCGATAACGTGGATTTTGCCATTACGTACTATCAATATAATCACGATTGATATACACCCTCTATGCCTTAACTAGAGGCAAGATTTAAAAACCATTTAACACTCAAATTTGTTCAAGAAATATTGAATTTTCTCATAGAAAATGCCTATTTGCAGACAAACATTGCAGACAACATTTCTTAGAAAATCTACCATTGAAATGACTGGCTCGGTTATCGTGCCAGTCTGGCCAGTGATAAATTGTCGAGAAATAATTCTTCTCTTGCTAAGTAAATAGCTGTAACGTGCCAATGCCGAATTTGCGCCATTGATCAACTTCGCCGGAACCTATATCAATTCTTTTTGTCAAATTGTAAAGTTTTCAAATATTTCGAATTTCTTCGGATTATCCGGATTTTTACTGATTTTTCGGATCACTCCTGAAGTTGTGGAATCCTAAGGTACGGTCAGACCATTTCATGTGTTCAAATGTGAGCCAAATCGAATCAGCAGTTCTCAAGATACAACACCAGACACACAATCGGATACAGGCACAGACAGACAGACATATCTAACCACAAAACCGTCGTCCCCGATGTTTAATAATACATATATTATTATTTATTATTATTATTATTATTATTATTATTATTATTATTATTATTATTATTAATAGGCCCTATATTATTATTATTATTATTATTATTATTATTATTATTAGGCACTATTATAATTATTAGGCACAATACTAATAATAATAATAATAATATATTATTATTATTATTATTATTATTATTATTATTATTATTATTATTATTATTATTATTATAGACCCAATAATAATAATAATAATAATAATAATAATAATAATAATAATAATAATAATAATAATAATAATAATAATCTCGTGTCTCGCGAGATCTTCGATACGAGATGATAAAAGTAATGTACTTTATGTAGCCACGAAGCCACGCCTGAAATGTTAGTTTGAATAAAAGGAACGTGAACAGCGTAATTAACAATATAATGTTCCAAAGGCCAATGAAAATCAAGACCTTTGTTGAACCAGCCAATAACTTGGCGCTATATTTGAAGGAATTATCAAAGGACAATGTCGGCACGCACAAATATAGTTCGTCTTGAAATACGAATTTTTGTTTTATGACGGTTTAGACATAAATGTATCAAACATCAACATGGATAACGTTCATTACCTGCCTTTAGAAATATAGCAAATAATAAACATACGATAACGAATTGAAAGGCGATCATATTTTATCAGCTGCGAGTTTAACAACGACCAACGTTTGAGAGACGCTGTCAAAGCAAATATTAACGGACTATGACCCCGATGTCGAATCTGATTGGCCGACGCTAAAGCGCTCTGACATTTCATTGGTCCGTTTAACTTGAACTCTGTAATTTAGTCTGAATAGGCGGGTGATGAATGGAGAGATCACGTGACTGTTATTCGCCCTAGAATTGAGAAGCTTGCAAGTATATTTACGTCGATAGAACGCGGATTACGAGCAAAGTTTGCATTCCAAGTAAGTATATCGAATTAGTTATTGTACTCAGTTCTTAAGTTCGTTGAATCAGAACGCTAGAGAGTGTGTCTTCGCGAGAATTCCGGCTAAATCTGTATCTATCGACCGATACGAATCGAGCTCAGCTTTGTTCAAAATGGCGGTTTGTCGATAGTCAGTCTGCTCGCCTAGGTTGCAACGAAACAGAGGCGAGCTGCGTAAAGCGCAGAAGTTGACCATGTTTATTTCACTGGCTTTGTCCATGCTGGAGTTTACAGTTTGACCTGGGGCTGTATGTGGGGCAAGTGTCAAGCTGGATCTGATGTTTGTGTGAATGCTTACACAAGTCCCCATACTAGTGATTGCGGTCATTCATGAGTTGAGATTTTCGCCACACAAATACCTCTTACTCATAGTCATATAGAAAGTTCACCCGCACAACAACACTCAACTAACTGCTCAGTTTGGAAAAAGTGCGTAGCAGACAGGCCTAGCACCTGTTAAAGCTGAGCTGTTAATAAATCAGTGGTTTTAAACCTCGGCTAAAGCCACATTGAAAGCTGTCTATTTATGTCCAAAAGCAGCAGAGATAGTAGCGACAACTGGCAACAAAAAGCAGAAGTTATCAGGGGTGTAGGAACGTACTTGGACCGGGGTGGGGGTGCTGAAGAATGGGTGGGGCCAAAACCTAGGGGTGTAGTGGGGGAGTGGGTGAGGGTTGGGATGTGGCGGCGGGCCTGAGGATACACTACGGGAGAGGCAAAACCTGGGGATATCGACCACTTCCCCCCCCCCTCGTTTCATACGCCTATATCTAGTAGCCTAGCTAGTGTAGTAACAATGATCTTAACCAGTGCCGGCAGAACTTGGGTGGGATTTGAGGGTTACCCCTCATACAAGTTTTTTGAAAGGGGTGGAGGCGCAGGTCCTCCACTGTATGAGTCGTCAAATTCTATTAATTGATTTGTGAAATATCGGCATATGCATAATAATTTGTTCACGTGCAGGGTTTGAGGATCCTAGAAGTACCCAAAAGTACCCCCCATGAGTGCCATGACATCACCCTCCCAAACACAATGGGAGGGGGTCACCCTGCGCCCAATTAAGCCACCTCAGGTAGCTTGCTCCCCTCATCACTGGCCACATCAACCTCAGCACCAGCCCACCGGCTTGAGTCAAATCTAATCTAGGCATATTATTTATTGTCAATGGAAAAATACAGTGTATCCATCAATCACATGACGACATAATCAACTACGAGACGTTTAGGATGACGTTGTAATCAATTACGATTCGATTTAGTCCGTGTTAAATGCTTTTTTCGCCAGGTTGTACAAATTGTATGTCTACTATTTAATAAACATGCTGTTGAATATTTTGAAAACTAAGTTGACTGGGCGCCGTTGCTGCCATAGGCAGCATCAGCACCCAGTCCAATTAGTATCAAAATATTCAACAGCTTACCTGTATAGATTTCGGGAAATTGAGATTCAGTGAGTGTAGGGATCGATCGATCCCAATACGGGAGAAGCGCGGTTAGAGCCTAACTAGAGATGGGGGGGGGGGGCATAGCTAAAACTGTATTTCTCCATTATTTACAATGGCATTGACACACAAGTGACAAGTCAACTGACTTAGATTCAACTCTTTCCCCTACAGGACTATAAAAAGGCGGTATATTTCATGTAATCTTTGGCTAGCTGACGTCATACTCATAATGGCGTATTATACCTCGGTTATGAAAATTAAAATGTCCGTCAAGTTTACTAATTGTCTTGATGGATTTACGATTCAACAAACATCCTGTTGAATATTTTGAAATCAACTCCATTAGGAGCCGTTGCTGCAAACGGTAGCACTCCCCCCCCCCCCCCCCCCCCCAGTCAAACTAGCGCCCAACATATTCAGCAACACTCCCCTGCAAACTGCTATGTTGGGCCAACGTATGTTTATTCGTTGGCCCAACATGGCTTTGGTCGTTGGGATTACATTGGCCCAACGTATCACGTAGTTTCGCCAAGTAAAAACAGCGTTGGGCCAACGTAGCTAACTTACCTCCAGCCAGCCAACGTAACTACAACATTGGACCAACGTAACTAATTTTCTATTAATAATCCACACGTAAGGCCAACGCTAGGCCAACGAAACCACACGTTGAGCGAACGTAAGGCCAACGAGCAAAACTACGTTGGCCAACGAATAAAACTTACGTTGGGCCAACGAAACAATGTTTGCTGGGTCCCGTACAGTTACTAAGACATTGGGATTCTAGGAATTCTGGATTTAAAGTATTCGAGTGAAATCAACCAGGGTTTGACACCACACTATCTCAGATTTTTATGAAACTTGGCCAGCAGTTACATTAGGCTATCCAATGAAGACATGCAAAATGGTATCCCGCAACTCGGTGTCAGAAATCGTGATGTGAGGGATTTCAATGTCCAATAATTTAAAAGTAGAAGACAAAATTCAAGACATAAAGGTCTAATTTTTGGTATGCTTACTGAGCTATACATCCAGAGTGTGGCTATCCACGGAAAAGGAATATATCTCATTAAGAAGCTGACAAAGTGACGTAACCGATTTTGGCAGCATTAAAAAAATCCAATTCATAGAGTCATTGTGAAAATAAATGGCTAAACATACATCTTCTTATTCATTCAGATGCATATCATTGAATCCAAACCTTAAAATTGATTACTTTTCTGTTACAATGAATCTTTTTTTTAATTTAATTTTTTACCCATTTCGAGAAACGTCTGATTTTTAACCCTTTTCGGGCCAAAAAATTGGGCGTAGCGTACACAAATCGAAAGTTACATCGCTACTGCAAAACATATCAATGGATCTCTTGGTTGTTTATGTTAAGTCATTCAAAACTGCTGACAAAGCTACGGGTAAAATGGCGTACTCATAAATGATGCTCTGTTGTTGGGGTCTGGCCGACTTATTTTTAGGGAAATATTGAAGCTATGATATTAAAATTAATTAAGCATTATAAATTAGATGAACTTACCACTCACCATTATACTGCAAAGACCCAAGTAGCTTTTCTTAGTGATTTAAAAGCGCAATTGGATGACAAAGTCACAAAACTACAATTACCGGATTTTGCTGAAAATTATTCTTTATTATTCAGGACTGTAGTCAAAACTTTTACTGGGACAATAGCCAGGTAACCCTCCACCCAGTGGCCATATATGTAAAATAAGGTGGAAAGATAGTGACCAAGTCTTACGTATTGTGAGTGATCGCATGAAACATAAGTCGTTAAGAAAGTCAGATTAAATATTTCTCTGATGGAGCCGGTAACCAATAGTAAAAACGTAAAAATTTCAAAAATATTATACTTCCACAAAGAGGACTTTGGGCTCGATGCAGAGTGACATTTCTTTGCAACATTGCATGGTAAAAGTCCATGTGATGGAATTAGAGGGACAGTTAAAAGACTGGCAACTCGTGCTAGTTTACAGGCAGTCACCACTGGTTACATCTTAACACTATTTATACAATTATGTGATTTTCACATAAAAATATTTCTGGTATTAATTTTATATATATATTCCATCAAGCGAGGTTTGTGGAGGATGCGGAAAAAACAAAACAGCGAATGGATGAAGCAAGACAGTGACAGGGACTCGCTCAGATCATTGCTTCATCCCTATATATCGAATCTTTAATTAGGATTTATAGAATTTCTGCAGATGTCACAGATACAGGTACTCTTGAGTCTTGGCATTGTTTCTATATTTCACAGGATGAAACAACGTGTGTTAATCAAGGATCTATTGCACCAGGACAATACGTTACAGCGGTTTATGATAATTTGTGGTGTATGGGTCTGGTTGTCCAGTGTTAAAGCGGGTTATGTTATGCCGAATTGAACTTTATGACCAAACATAGTGACACACTTTGCTCGCCGAAGAATAAGGATATTATTATGCTGTGTACCATAAAGCCAGGTACCATACAGCCATCTAACGCCCATGTTTTGTGTATAGTAAAGACACCATCGGCTAATGGGAGAAGTTCTCATCAATATGAACTTGAGTTATCAGATCTTAGGAATGTGCTTGTTCATCGAAAAAACCCAATGAGTCATGACGGAGACTACCTTTATTTCAGAGGTATCTATCTGCCTAGTGTTTTACTTTGCTAGCACTGTATCTGATTTCATTATTAGAATATAGTTTTATTCTAATGGTTCTTAGGGGTATAGGTCGTCAACATCGCGAAAATTTATACTTTCTAAAAGTACAAAATGAGAGAGATTTATTTTGGATACAGTCTTGATTTCTAAATGTCACCTATACCCTACCATATTATATAGATTCTGAAAATATACGTAAGAATACTTATTAGCCCCCCCCCCCCCCCCCAGCTTAAATAAAGTTTATAACTTCATTTTCATTTTCACTTCATTTCTTTTCTAAAAGACTGCGTCACTCTGGCACACCCCCACCCACCCCACCCCAACCCCAGTGCAAAATTTGGGGCTAGTCTCATTTTGCGGAAATATCAATGTCAGTCAGTCTGGAGAACTTAACCCTTTAACCCATGAATTTGTCCAAGAAAATTTCAATTTTTTTCATAGAAAGTGTCTATTCGCAGTCCAAGAGCAGGCTATTTTTTGAAAATTTACGACTGGAATGCCTGGCTCGGTTATCGAGCCGTTTATTCAAGTGGTAAATTTTCAAAGATATTCTTCTCTTGGTCTGCAAATGGACATTTTTAAATACCCCTGCAGAAGCCGTTTTAGGCTGATATGAGGGCTAAAGGGTTAACATAAAGACCAAGAGAGATCCATTCATATGTTTTAGATTAACAGAGTAAATTTTCCATGAAACTATCTTAGAGTCTGATTTTTGTACGCTACGCCCAATTTTTTAAACCGGAAAATGGGTCCAAGTGTGAGTTTTTTAAAAATAGGTAAAAATTAAAATTAAAAAAAGATTCACTGAAACAGATAAGTAATCAATAATAAGTTTTGATTCAATGATATACATCTGAATGTATCAGAAAATGTATGTTTTAGCAATTTATTTTCACATTGGCTATGTGAATGAAATATTTGTATATTCGGCCAAAATTGGTAAAAGTAATTTTGGCAGCTTTTTGATGACCTATATTTCTGTCCTCTGCATAGCCACATCCAAGTGTATTTGTTTTTGCTGTCTGTATGTAAAGCTCTGTAAACGTACCAAGAATTGAATCTCTGTCTTCTACTTTTTGAATCATTAGACACTGAAAATCCTCATATTGCGATTTCCGACACCTTTGCGATTTTGTACCCCCCAACTTCCCAACTTCACGTGGCGATAATTTGGCAAATATGTGGGGTTGAGGGCTACAATTTTGCATGTCCGCGTTGGATAACCTATTATAACTACCTGCCAATTTTCATCAAAATCTGAGATGGTGTGGTTTCAAATTTTTTCTGGATTGGTTGATTTCAACTCGGAATGACCCAGTATATAGATGGCTTCCAACACAATGTAAAAGTGGTCGTCCTTGCGGAGGGGACGTAAGGCCGGCGTCCAGCAACCCTTCGAAGAAGCAGTAGGCTAGCGCGATTACGTGATTAAATCAAAAATCGCGATTGTGTTTTAAATCGTGAATTTATATGATTAAAAATTAAATAATCGAACAATCGTGACTATTTTCTATTGCACCAAATATTTCAAAACCTAGCTTTCAATTACTTTTTAATGCGATCGTTCATGAAAAATGACACTGCTTAGTGAATGTAGGCCCTATGCCCATTTGCAGAGCAAGAAAATCGAGCCAGACATTCCAGTGATACATTTTCAAAAATTGTCTTCTCTTGCCCTGCAAATGGACTTTTCTAAACACCATTGCAATTTTCACCATATAATATTCTTATGTTGTTATGTCTTGGTAATTTGTATCCAAGCTGATTAATCGAATAATCACGATTACTTTTTAATAATCGATGGCGATCACTCAACGCGTTAATCGCACAAGCAGCTAAAAAGATATTGTCATGGCTCAAATACACATCGATGTGAACGGCCAATAAAACCAACTGAACAACAACGCAGTCAAAGTGGGTTGAGAGATGGGCGGGACATAGCTAGAAATGGATGTCGCTATTATCGCCATATAACGGTGGTTCATTAACACAGATGCAAGTATTACCACCATGCTATAGCACCGCCATACTGTATAGTATCATCCTATATATGTTACCTGTAACCGCTTAATCATGGATAAATATTATACAATAAATCTGTCATAATGCGATGACGAATGTGTATGTAAAACACTTAACCCTAAAGCACAAAATTCTTCAGGAAATTTACGTTTGAAACAAACCAAGCTGGAATAAGGCAGGAGCTAACGGGGCCCTGGCGTCCCAAGAAATAAGAGACGCAGAAATAAAAAACAAAATTACAATTATCGCCTTTTTACCTATTTAAACTTTTAGTCCCAGTATGTCACTTTTACAGTCATGAGATACATAAACCTTTAACTATTTTTAACCCGCAGCAGCACGAAGGCACTATAATTTGCGTTCGTAGTTGCCAACAGGTTTCAGACGCGCAATGGACGCTGCATCCACTCATTAGCGACAGCAGCAGCAGCAGCCTTGACCCACCTGATAAGGGGACTCCACGACTCACTATGACTATTGACACCGTGTGAATCCACAGTAAAATTGAAACCTAAAAGCAATTTTATAGCAAAAAGACGTAATTTTAGTCAGCCGTGGTTCAGAAACGGAACTATCCTCAGGGTTGACGATGCTAGCAGCAAGGGCAAGACTTTCATCATTTTAGGGGCACTAAGTCGATGTCTTAGGACACCAACGCAGAACATGTCTCATGAGGAAGGGCGTGTCTCAGGATCAAGAACCCCTTATTCCCCTTCTACATTACAAACATTGCAGTCAGAGTATGCTCAGAGTTGCTGTCTAGAGTTGGACGACTACATTTCTTGTGGATACTTTATTCAGCCGTCTGTATACCGGGCACCGATGCAATAGAGGAGGGCACCTAGGGCAGCTGGTGTCCTAAATAGATGGCAAATAGAAGGCAACTCGGGCAAGAGGCATGGGCAACTAATGCGATTCACCTTTCCAGAGTATCCATTGATGATTTGACGTCATAATCAGATACGCGGCGTGTTTGATGACTTCATAATCATTACGTCATAAATTATTATATTAGACCCGTCTTTAACTCTTAATAGTCCAACACGTAAGAAGTGTATGTCTCTACTATTTAATAAACATGCTGTTGAATATTTTGAAACTAATTTGACTACAAAATATTCAACAGCTTACCTGTATAGTTTTCTGGAAATTGATAGTTCAGAGATCGATCGATCCCAATTAGCGCGAGGTGTGGGTGGAGCTTAGCTAAATGGAAAGGTACATTGCCTTAGCTGCCTTAGTTTATTTCGAGCCCTGTAACCTGACGTGTGAGTTGTAATTAGCTGTCTGTCACCACGGTCACTGACATAATCAGATACAAAACAGTCAAAATTTATGTCAGACACATCTATTCAAGTGACTGTCATTTTCTCAGATACAGATTTATGTAAAGTACAGCTCAGAATTAAGCAACCATGATTCCTAAACAAAAACAGAAACATGTTATTTAGTAAGAAATGTTCTGTCGAATATTTTAACATACTTAGTGTGGAAGATATTGCTGCTCCCTGCCTTATGTCGTCCAATCTAATTATATGTTTAAAAAATGTCATCAGTACCGGTGTTTTTTGGTTTTTTTGAAAATATTTTAAGTTAGTTCTTAGCTTTACTGGGGGTCATAGAAATTGCAATGTGCAACTAGCTTCCGTACATATAACATAATCAGGGCCTAACTTAGACTCAGGGGGTGGGGTGGGGGTGGGTGGGTGGGTGGGTGGGGTTGGGGGGGGGGCGGTGTACAATGTTCTTACCAGGTACCCTCGGAACTGCGGTTAGGTTCGCGAGAAAGCTAGTCCCGTTTCAACCATAATGCCACTGGGGCCCATGAGGTCAGAGGACTTGGATTTGGCCAGTTGCGTAGTAAGCGTGACGAGGTCCCCTCCCCAATTCGAAGATAATCCAGAGGGGTGGGGGTCAGGGGGTTCCCCCTGACAATTTTGAAATCTTCAGCTCCCCCCCCCCCCAATTTGCCATATGAGAGCATCTAGATTAAAAAAATTCCGGGGGGAGCGCCGCAACCTCACCCAGAGAATTATGTATTTTTAGCCTTCACGACGATTTCTGATACAGATCAACAAAGGGAAATGTGTGCAATGAATACATGAATTACACGTATTCCTGTATGAAAACGGGGACATTTCTCATAATCGATATGACGTGTCATCAATCCATAGGTGCAACATAGCTGTTATTCTAATTAAAGGTGCATATTCACACGGAAATGCTTGAAAATAAAATTGTTAAAATTGTATACTTTTATAGGCTTAAGTAGTGTGCCTAGATTTAATGAAACGAAATAAATCTTAACATAATGATTTTATTCTGCAAAATAATATAATTTTTAAGTTCTAAAACAAAATTATATTAATTTATAAGGAATGAAATCGTCATGAGCTAAAATTTATTGCGTTTCATTACAAAAGTTACACAATTTCAGCCTCTAAAAGTATACAATCATACCAATTTTATTTTCAAGTATTTTGGTGTGAATATGCACCTTTAATTTCAAATATGTCTACGTTTTAACAAACCCAGACCCAAAATATATAGCAATGGTCATTGCGTCATCTTACGCAGACAGACCTGCTAAAGATAAAGCACGACTTAGGTGTGGAAGACTGGATGATTCTCTCTCAGACTCTCAAAAAAAGGTTTTTTTCTGTAGTTTAGACCTCAATTTCAATTTTATTTACTTATAATTACAAACCCTGGTCACATTGTCACATGTGGGCAACATACATGTACAATATTTACAGAGTAGGCCTACTTAAAATAATAGTATTCATAGAAACCCAGGCCCATTTGAATCCAGTAAAATTAATTTCAAAATATTCGTACAACAACGCCGAGTCCGTCATCAATTAAGCGTACGTACCGAACTTAGTTACGTCATTAATAACGTAATTGATTATGACGTCAACCTGCACGCCACGTAGTTGATTATGACGTCATATGATTGATGGATAAACTGGATTCCTCTATTATTAGCTCTATCTTTATAGCCTAAGCCTATGATTATTGCGTATGAAAACGTCAACGTTTATAACAAAAATTCTTTCGCTATGGAGAGGACTCCAATGAACATTTGCACTGTATCCATCCATCATATGACGTCATAATCAACTGGAATCAATGGCGTCATTATGACGTCATGAATGACGTATGCAAGTATGTCACGAACGCATAGTTGAAAACGGAAGTTCGTTGTACGAATTGTATGTCTTTACTATTTAATAAATATCCTATTGAAGATTTTGAAACTAATTTGACTGGGCCAGCAGCAGTACCCAGTCAAATTAGTTTCAATATATTCAACAGCTTACATGTATAGTTTTCTGGATATTGATAGTCAGAGACCGGTCGATCCAAACACGGACGTGGTGTTGGTGGATCTTAGCTAGTGATGGGCGTGGCATAGCTAAAACGAGATAGCGTCATTATAGGTGCAGTTTTCCCTGTTAACAGTACTACAAATATCCAAACGACGTTATAACTAACTAATTCTAATGAAAGTAGATAATTTCTCATTTTTTCATATCTGTCATGTTATTGACGTGTACGGATATATAGGCTACATGTTCACCTTATAAAACGCAAGTGGAATTAAGTTAACTTCAGCTTATTCCTTGACTACGAGAATGTCTCTCTATAATGGACCTTTCCGGTGTATCCATCCATCATGTGACGTCATAGTCAACTACGCGACGTGTAGGATGACGTCATAATCAATGACTTCATGAATGACTTAGATAAGTTCATCCCGAACGCATAATTGATGACTGGCTAAGCGTTGTTGTACGAATTGTATGTCTTTAGTATTTAATAAACATTCTGTTGAAGATGTTGAAACTAATTTGACTGGGCTATGGCAGCAACAGCACATAGTTAAATTAGTTTTAAAAGTAGGCAACTGCTTACCTGTATAGTTTTCCGGAAATTGATAGTGAGTGAGTTCATGGCGCGATCGAGGTGTGGGTGGAGCTTAGCTAGAGATGGGCGGGGCATAGCTGTAAAGGTCCATTAATAGGGGGTTTATTCACATTCTTTGTCATGATTAGATTGCATCCAAGTTTGCAGATTAATCAAATTAATCTTTAAATTCCTTTGAGCTTCCATACTTTATTGGGCTTGGACATAGTTACTTATTAAATGGGATCGACGTGGTGGGGCTTTTTTATTTATCAAATTATGCTATTTGGCCCAACCCCACCCTCTAGAGAACGGATCCAAAATGTCATTTCACAATCTGCAATCATATGGGTAACTCACAGAACATAATTATTCGGTTGAATTCCAGCATGGTTTTTGGAGGCGATCGACGGCCGGACAATATCCCAGACGCTTCCCTCAAAACATACTTGCTAATAAAACATGGCTCTACAAACACATTTCAACTGATCTAACATATAAATGCTATTTAAATAAAGTAAAAACGAAAAAGCACCGTGATTCATTATGTAGACTAAGAACGGGGTCTCATAGACTAAATATTGAATTAGGCAGATGGCACAAACCAATACCAATACCACGCGCTGAGCGAACATGCCCTTTTTGTGATGATGTAGAGGATGAATATCATTTTTTAATTTTATGTCCTGTCTATAATGATTTACGCAGGAAATACATAAACCCATATTACTGGAAACGACCAAACGTTCACAAATCATCAGAATTATTGATGTGTACCAGCGAAAGTAGTTTCAAGAAGTTAGCGGCTTTTGCTTACAATGCTTTTCTATTACGTGACAAACGAACGTAATTGCGTTTTCTCCACTATAATCCATCGCATTTTCTTCTATGCCAATTTGGGAGGATAATTCTTACTTTTAACAGAGTGCATTTTCTCATCACAGGCACGATTTCAGCTCTCAATATACAAATCTTTACTAAACCAGTGGCTATTTTGCCTCCATTGTAAAAGTTATACATTAGAGTTTTAAATTTTCAACAATTCGGTACGAGTGTGTGTGCATACGGTGTATGAGGGTGTGGATGCGCGTCTGTATGTATGGGAAGTGGATATGTATGTAAGCGTGCGTGCGTGCGTGTGCCTTTGTTGTGCGTGCGTGCGTGCGTGCGTGTGTATGTGGATGACGACGAGAACGCGTGAGCGTATACGGACATGGGCATTAGTAAGTGGATAAGAGGAACCAAGAAAGTTATTTATTAAAATAAATGCTGGACTAATGCCCTCATGCCATTACATGGGGGAGTCAGTCAAACCATCCCCGTCACGTTGGAGAATGCGGTACTATTCTGATGGTTTATCACTGGAAGGACTGGCTCGATAACAAATCCAGTGGTTCCAGTGATGGAGTGTCAGAGTGGTCCTCTTTCGATGTGAAAGAAACAAATCAACGTTTCAAAACTAATTTTTAATTTCTAGGCATGACTTTGTGAATGTGTGCGAGCGAAAGTGATTGTGTGAGCGCGTGCATCCTGGTCTCACTCCTCGCTTTTCTTTCGACCCGCTATTTCGAAAGCGAGGAGTGTTGCCGTGAGTGGTTTATATACTTAGACCGGATCCCACTCCTCGTTTCCCTTTCGACTTAACATATTTGGAAACGAAGGGTGGTGATATTGGAAATAGCATTATACTGTCTGAGAGAGAGAAAGAGAGCGTGCGTGCGTGCGTGCGTGCGTGCGTGCGTGCGTGCGTGCGTGCGTGCGTGCGTGCGAGTGTGCGTGCGTGTGGTGATGTTGTTTTCGTTTATCAGTATCTCAGTTGCAAATCGGGCTATCGTGTGACCACCCTCGGTCTGTTGATGGACTACGGTCGATTTCCGTGGACAGCACACCTGAGCATTTGATAGCCCCAAATACCTAGGTATCCCTTTGTCTGCTAAGGAAATCGACCCGTGGTTCATTGATGGATCCGTGGCTGGCGCGGTGGTCCAGATGTATATGGATCAAATTAGCCTGCGAACATTACTGATTTAATAACATATAAAATATGAGACTGAATATGTTCTTGCAATTGTAATGCACTTAGTTGATTTGTCCGCCATATCACGTTATGTGTAACCATTTGCAATCAAGGGGGTCAAATGGCCTATTGTGTGAATAAATCTATCTATCTATCTAGCTAATTAATAACTTGTGATATTAAACCGATAGTTAAAGCTCCACATTGATACTACGTGGCCATCAATAATACAGGTTCGAAGAAAGCTTGATTACAATGCATGGAATATATTGCTGAAAAACGTGAATGTGCCATGCGTCACGAATTGGGCTTTATGAGAGGGTGGTGATGTTACAGTTTAGTGTAGTGAACGGGGATTCAGTATTAATTTTCTTCGTTGGTAATAACAATAGTGCAGAGATCCTGGGCTCATTTTAAAGAGAAATCTATGTAGCTTCAGAATCCATGGTTGATTCCATCCTCTTATAAACATAGGATGTATATGAAATAGACTTGCGCGATTATTACTTTGACTGATGGCGATCGATTATTTAAGAATAAACGTGATTACTCGATTAATCGACCTGGTTACAAATTACACCGATATAACAACAAAGGTGTATCAATGACGAAAGCTGCAATGGTGTTTAGAAATGCTCATTTGCAGGCCGCGAGAAGACTATTTTTGAAAATGTTTCACTAGAATGACTGGCTCGAGCATCGAGCCAGGCATTCCAATGATACATTTTCAAAAATAACCTTCTCCCGGCCTGCAAATAGACATACATTCGCTGAGCAAAATCTAAATAAGAAGGTAGATTTTGAAATATTTTATGCGGTGGAATTATTCACGATTATTCGATTATTTCGTTTTTAATCAAATAAATTCCGGATTTAAAAAATAATCACGATTTTCGATTTAATCACATAGTCTCTCAAGCCTAATAGTCGATGGAGCCATTGTTTGAGGAGGACTCTAGGGTGGTGGCGGGTACGGAAATGATGTATGATACATATATGCAGCATCAACATATTTGTCCATGTTGTGATAAGTAATGACGTTAATTTTCCGGAAAATTTTCCATTATTTTCCGGAAAGTTCTCCTGAAAAAGCGGAAAACTTTCCACTTATGTCATAGATGTAGTTTTTCGTATTTGTTAAAAGGAAACAAGTTAAATACTTAATTAGAATTAATCTTTTCAAATCAGTGAACAAATAACATCATGTGCATTATGCATATCAAATTACAAAATATTTAGTGATAAATGTAACTGATTAAAGAGCTGGTGGAATGAAAGCTGGTGGTCAAAAAGCCAGTTTTAAAGAACTGGTAGAAGAATGACTGGTGTGCATTTTGAAAACAATTTGACTGAAAGTTGTTGCTGTCTTACATGTAGTCCCTGTAAGCATTATTAACCCTTTTAATGCCACAGTCCAAGAAAACTGAATTTCAAGACAATGAATGATACAGGCAAACTGTTGAATATTTTGAAACTAATTTGACTGGAAGCTGTTGCTGCAGCAACAGCTCCCAGTCAAATTAGTTTCAAAATATTCAACAGAATATTAATTTATCAGCCTTGGTGTATACATGCATTGTTAGGTTTAATCATATGTAAATGTAGCAAAAGTAGGTCACACCTTTTTCCAACTTACATCATTAGTGATAAGTATATTGTTGCCAGCAATACTAAAGCTATAATAACACTATACTAGAGATTGAAACGGTTGATGCTTATGAACATAATATCACCATGGCCACAGTGTTGGGATTGGTTATCTAGAATTTCAAAATGCTACAGAGAAAGGGAATGTACATAAAGCTCGGAGCTCGGAAGAAAAAGCAAGCTGTATTCTGAAGGGAAGTATGGGACGGGAAATATGCGACTGTGGGTGTTGAATTGACAGAGGCCCAAAGGGATTATTGCTCGGTAATACTGATTATAAGGGCAATGTGTACACTAATCTGCGTGTATCAATGAACAAACTGACGAAGAGAACGATTACAATATGACCACTATAAACGCAAACATACCACCATGACAGCACCTTCCTGTACCAGTAACCCAGGATGAGACAAAAGAGTAGTAAACAAAATGCAAAATGAAAATGGCCGTGGTATCGATGAAATCATAAATGAATATATAAAAAAAACCATCTCAAATTATGTTAATACCTGTCTATGAGATTTTATATAACACAGTTTTTAATAATGGCTGTGCGCCAGAGCCATTGTCAGTAGGCAAATTTATATCGATTTATAAAAATAAGAGAATCCATTGGATCCTACAAACTATCGACGCGTAACTGTACTGAGTTGTTTGGGAAAGCTATTCACTTCTGTGCTGAATGAACGGTTAAAACATATGCCGAGCGTCATGAGATTATCACAGAGGCACAAGTGGGGTTCAAGAAGGGTAGGTCAACACTTGATAATATATTTTCTTTATACACAATCAGTAAAATACTTTTAACGCAAAGAAAACATCTATACCGTTGCTTTATAGATATAACGCAATCATGTGATACGGTGTGGCGAATTGGCCTGTGGCAAATGTTATCACATTATTTATAACATGTATCAGTCAATAAAATCTTTCGTGGCGCAAAAACCAAGACAAATCAGAGTGTTTTATAGGTGCCACTGGTGTATGACAAGATGGAATTTTCGTCACCATTTTTTATTCTGCATTTTTATCAACGATCTGGAAAAGTAAGAAAGAATACCAGGCCTGACGTCCATTAGTAATTATAAGTTACGAAAAACTAGACATTTATTTGTATTTATCCATACTGCTGTACGCATATGATACTATTATAACGGCCGACTCAGCAGATAATCTTCAAACTTCATTAAATATTCTTAACAACTATTGTACTTATTTGAAATTAACTGTTAACTTAAGTAAAACAAAAGGAATGATTTTCTCTAAAAGTAAAAAGCATAATAATAACACATTTTATCTGAGTCCGCTTTAAATCGAAATAGTAAGCTAGTATCTCCTTCTTTGAGTACCTTTTAAAAAGCATGGGAGATGTTATCACTGCAGGACTCGAAATTCAAAACAGGAGAAGAGGCCATGTTCCAATTGCTTAGAAAAATTAGAGGGCACGACCTCCCATTAGATATCCAATGCAAGTTATTTGGTGCTATGATAATGCCAGTTCTTTTGTATGGTTAGGAAATTTGGGGTTATGAAAACCTAGATATGTTTGAAGCTGGCAGTGAACAATTTTTAAAATACACTTTGCTGGCAAAGAAAAGCACCCCCAATTTAATGGTGTATGTAGAAACAGGAGGTTATCCACTAAGTATTACCATCAAGACTAACATGATCCGGTTTTGGACAGACCTAGTGAATGCAGGGTATGGAAAATTGTCCCCTGTACTTTACTATATCTGTCGAGAATTGGAACAGGAAACCAATTTAAACGTTGCATGTTTAACAGCAATAAAGTCGATCCTCCGAGAACAAATCAAGAACACTTATTTAGTGCTGAGTATATCAACAAGCACCATATAGTAAACGTGACAAAGAATACGCCCCAAATGCAATGAATACATGGAAAGATAAAGTCTACACATCGACTAGACTATGATTCTACAAGGACATTAAAGAAGACGTTAAATTTGAAAATTATTATAATGGTCTCAAAACAAGAAACGCCATTACTCAGTCTCCATTTTATTTTAGGACACTAAACCATAAACTGACCATTGAAACCGGACGATGGGTGAAAATTGACAAAACAGACTACGTATAACTCATAACAAAAATCACTTTCTTTATGAATGCAACAAATACAATGATTTAAGAGCAAAATGTATCGCACTTTACTATATTGCAAGCGGAAATCCGACCAAAAGAAAAGCGCTTCTAACAATGTGAAACGAACCTGTGCTTAAAACGATATGTAAGTTTCTGACCTATTCAAGGAAGCTCGGAAAAATACTGATGCCGAGTGAGGAAGAAATGTTATCGCTATATTTCCCAATAGGCCATAAGTCCTTGAGCGTAACAACCCAAATGTCTATGTATGTGTGTGTGTGTGTGTGCGTGCGTGCGTGCGTGCGTGCGTGCGTGCGATTAATAATTTGCAATTTAAAGAACATTGATAATTTATGCTTTAACAATCCACCACCCGATATATGAATACGACAGTGCCCCTTGCTCCCTCTATGGATTAACTGGAGAAAATGATCAATTCTCCATATACCACCTTTGTGTGTACGAATTGTATATTATTGATAAATCAATTTAATAACTTGAATATTCTGAAACTAACTTGACCTGTGAATATGTTCAATTCAGTTTCTCTTTGTGCGTTTTCCAAGTGCACGAACTGTATGTCATTTATAAATCAGCAATTTAATGACTCGAATATTTTGAAACTAATTTGTCTGAAAAATACTCAAGTTACCTTCTCTTTGTGACTTTTTCAAGTGTACGATTTGAGTCACAATCTAATAGCTGTTGAATATTTCGACCTTTCTTCTTGTGCTACTTTCGAGTGTACGAATTTAATTTTGTTGATAAATGTATATTGAACTTGATCAGGACAGATGTGATGTAGGTATGGATCAAGTCTTAACGCTCACCGATCAATTCCGAGTATCTGAATTTCAGGGCAACCATACAGGAAAGCTGTTGATATCTTGAGATTTGTTCGAATGGGAGGCAAATTAATTTTAAAATATTCAACGGAAAATTTCTTAGAGTTAAAGCAATTTTTCATATCAGGTCTCTATCTTTGAAACAGGTAATCACACAATGTACAATAATGATTTCATTTTTCGGAAATTATAAATATACATACATGTTAGAAATATACATACATGTTAGAAATATACATACATGTTAGAAATATACATACATATTAGAAGTATACGTACAATATACAAATTCGACCCAAAGTTCGCCGTTGACCATTGTCCTTCGGCGTTTACCAAATGGTGAAGGGCCAATATACATTTGGATATTGGCGCGCCCATTGGTCAACGGCGCAAAACCAATATCTAATTGTATATCGGCGTGGGTCGTTGGTCAATGGCGCAGGGACCACTATCCATTTACAGACACTCGCCCTCCCGTTTATGTCACGTACAATTTGTGTGTGAATTTGCCGGATTTTCACAATAGACCATCGAATCCTAGTAGTGCATGCTTGGGAGCCTAACAGTTGTTGAAATTTAAGACAACCCAGCCATCAGTTTCTTACATATCCACTTAGCTGCGGAATGTGGTTCAATTCGGATAGGGCCGAGGCATACACGTTTTTCAATCCTGATCACGGGCAAATCCTTGACATTCGATGTGATAGTAACAGCCATTGACATTAAAATTTGAGCTCAATCGAATCATTAGTTTTAGCTGATCTGGCCCGAAGGACCAAGTGAGCTTATGCCATGGATATATTCAGAATGTTGATGGTCAATTTTTTTCGCTGAGAACCATAGATTTTATGAATAACTTGCTGGAAATGGTCAAAATGCATCTTCTTAACCGCTTTTTGGATTTTAGCCAAATTAGACTGGAATGATACATACAATGGTAATCTCTCGAACTTCCATTCAGAATCTTGATTGGTTGATCTTTTTAATTCCAGATCTTAGATTTTCCGACAATTAGAAATATTCGTTATTTAAGTGTATGATACCTTAATAGCAAAATTTTTATTCCAGAGTGAGGCGTATGACGCACCCAACGCTATCGCATAAAACAACAACAACAACCCTAGCGAATTGCTTTTATAAGGGCTTTCTTTCTCTTAAGTGTTGTTTAAAAATATAAACTATGTTTGTGGAAGTGTTGAAGAATATTTGCTAGCAAGGTATTTATATGATTTCTATGGTGAAGCCTATTCTGACATGAGTTTTGATCACGAGATACACGAAAAACGCGATAGTAGACCGTCTCAGCTATTTCAGTTCAATTTCCACTTTCGATTCAACACTGTCACTTAGGATGTAGCGGATAATACTGCTACTTTTTAATCTACGTGAAGATGATATTCTAAACAGTTTTTGCATGTACATAGGGCCTATACCCCAATACACCTGTAGCTACATATGTGTTCTTACTAGCCTAAAATCTTCCTGAAATATTATATAATGTCAATGTGATTGACAGCTATCGCTAAAAGTATAGGACATCTTAAAGGTTCAGCAACTAATATATGAAATAACAAATATATTCCATAACTGCGATAGTGCGATAAACTTCCTAACCATTTACCACTCATATCAGCCAAAATGGCCTCTGAAGTGGTCTTGAGAAATGTCCATTTACAGGCCAAGAGAAGACTATTTTTTAAATTTTACAACTGGAATGACTGCCTCAATAACTGAGCCAGTCATTCCAGTGGTAAATTTTCAAAAATAAGGTTGCTCTGCAAATTGACATTTCTTTGAGAAAATTGAAATTTTCTTGAAAAACATTTACGGCTTAAAGAGTTAATCGCCTTAGTGCGTTCATATATAAAATGGTGTCGATAGCCCTATTACCTCCACAGATATCAACATCCAAAGGCAATACACTCCTGTCTACAGAGTGACGTTATCATGCGTAATTTCCAGACGGAATTCAATATATGACGTCATAGTTTGAATGAGCTCGCATAAATTTTAAATTGACATAGGCCTAGTTTTTAAACACAATTTTAATCTCGTAGGAAATTCTTTCGCGGTAGCTTGAATATCCGCTTTACGATAGAATTGTGTGTTGTATGCCAAATATGTTGACCCCTCTTGTGTTCGCCTTTACGCAAATTTTACTAGAATAATCCTGTGGTGGTTGCCCCTAGAACCTGTAGGCTAGGCCTATTCATAAGTTTTGATTGGTTAATTCTTTGGTAGAAATCATGGATTTCCGACAATTATCCAGTCATGTCTATTTAAATGCAATGGTTCAAATGCTGATGGTCCAGGCGAGAGTCACAGGCCCTTACATCTCGTGTTTTGATAAGCCTACACCTCCGGATAAATAACTAGCCTATGCATCTCCTAGTTTTTGTGCTGATACCTGAATAGTTTGTGGTCTCTTTCCCGATCATGGTCTTCATTGAGCAACACAATACTGTTGTTGTTGTTGTTGTAATGTAGCTATCCAAGCAGTCGTGGCATTACAGTATTTTGGCATGGACACGGAATCGAACCCGCAACCGACGAAACCGCCAAGCACCATAGCCCACAAACACTTCCACCACACCAACCCATGTTCTTGGCAGTAGATCAACCGATCTGACGTACTTCCCCGATTTCAGTTAGCTTTGCCCCCCCCCCCCCCCAACCAACAAACACACATGAGCGCACTTTTGGACCCCTTTCTACGCCTATGTATATAACCATACTTATTTCACTTCCAGATAAGGTTTTGGGTTTTTGTGACATAGAGAAAAATTCCAATGACATGAGTCAGGGGGGGGGTGGGGGGTGGGGGGGGGGGTGGGGGGTGTTGGGGAGAAATGAGAAAATAAAACTGCGTCAGTCGTATCTACGGTATTTAGATCCGTCATAAACATTGAATATGCTAGCCCGTCAAGAGTACGAAATGTATGTCTTTACTATTTAATGAACCGTCTGTTGAATACTTCGAAACTAATTTGATTGGAACGGCGCCGGTATAGTTACCTTGATATTGAGATTCTGAGAATTCATTGTTCGACCGATAACTAAAACAAACGCTATTTCTGTAACCGTTTGTCTGCGAAAACATCAGTGTCTCAGTTTCAGGGAATATAGCCTACTGGAAAGTTGTTGAATATTATAACACTAATTTGACTGGAACTGAAAAATGTCACATCAGCCATCTCTATATAGCCTACATGTATGTATGATTACTGTATTCTATAGCTGTAGTAGTAGTAGTAGTAGTAGTAGTAGTAGTAGTAGTAGTAGTAGTAGTAGTAGTAGTAGTAGCAGTAGTAGTAGTAGTAGTAGTAGCAGCATCCTACAACTACAGTCAGTCCTTGTTCGCTTTTGCTCACCGTGTCCTGTCCTTAGCCTGTAGTTATGACTTATTATTGCCACCAACGTGCACAGCCATAGGCCACTAGGCCGCCAAAGATAGCAATCACCATAAGACAGTCGATACTGCTCAATTGCCGTTAATACGGTGTCACACCAGCAAATGTCATTGCATGTATCGTAACTAATTCGTATACTACATTTAATAGTAAAATACGTTTAGAATAATTTATGTCACGAGTGTAGATACGTCCTCAGGATCCGTATTCATGAAACGCGCTTAAGTCTAAAAAGGCCTAAGTGTAGCTCAAGTCTCTAACTAAATTCTTCTTAATTGAGTTGCGATTTTTGACATTTTGAGCTCGACTTTACGAAGTAAGTCCGGCGGCGGCGGTTGTAGTGGTGGTGGTGTCGTCCAATTTGCGTTTAGCTCAGCTTTTCTGTTTATATCTCAGGTTTGGTTAATCATACTGGACCCACATTTGGGCACATGCTTCCGGATAATGATTCGGCATCTCACGGTGACCTTATTCTCGAAAGGTCAAAGGTCAAGGTCACTGTGACCTTGGTAAACACCCTTTTTTTCTACATTAACATTTATATCTCATGTTTGATTAACCATACTGAACCCAAACCTGGACACATTCGAGGGCATCACACAATCGATGTTTTGGTAAAAAAAGTCAACGGTCAAGGTCACTGATATGCATGGTGACCGTCTGTCATCCATCCATCAATCTTTGTTTGAAAACGCTAAGTACTCCTCATTAACCGCTTGGCGGATTTCGACCTAATTTGGCTGGATGGACCATATTGGGGGCTAGGCTTCAGAATATGTGTACAGAATTTTGATTGGTCAATTCTTTGGGTTAAATTATTACATTTTATGAAAAACACTACTCCTCATCAACCGCTTGGCAGATTTCAACCTAATTTGGCTAGAAGGACCCTAATGCTTTCAGTTTCAGAACGTATAGGCCTATACAGAATGATTGGGCAATGTATTTGTGTGAAAATCTTTGATTTTATGAAAAATTTACCGGAAATTGTCAAAACACTGCTCCTCATTAACCGCGTGGCGGATTTCAACTTACTTTGACTGGAATGAACATATGGGGCTATTCTTCAGAAATTATATACAGAATTCTGATTGGTCACGTTTGTTGGTGAAAACCTTAGATTTTATGAAAAATTTACTGGAAATTGTCAATACACTACTGCTCATTAACTACTTGGAAGATTTCAACTTACTTGGCCTGTAAGGACCTGATGGGGGATATGCTTCAGAACTTATATACACAATTTTGACGGGTCAAGTTTTTTGGTGAAAACGTTAGTTAACCCCTATCACGGTAGGCTCCAGAAAATCTATTCAGAATTTTAATGGGTCAATTTTTTGGGTTAAAATCATAAGTCAAAATGCATCTTCTCCATAACCGCTTGGTGCTTGGTGGAGTTTATCCAAGTTTAAGGGAAATTGTCAGTACGCTACTGCTCATTAACTACTTGGCAGATTTCAACTGACTTTGGCTGGAAGGACTTGATGGGGATATTCTTCAGAACTTGTATACACAATTTTGACTGGTCAAGTTTTTTGGTGAAAACGTTAGATTTTATTAAAAATTTACAGGAAATTGTCTAAACTCTACTCTTCATTAACCGCTCGACAGATTTCAACAATTTTGACTGGTCAATTTTTTGTGTGAAAATCATAAATTTTATGAAAAATTTACTGGAAATTGTCAAAATGTATCTTTTTCATAACCGCTTGGTGGATTTTATCCAAATTTGTCTGGAAGAATTCTATAGTGGTTGATTCCAGAACTTTTATTTGTTGGTAGGCTCCAAAACGTATATACAGAATATTAATGTGTCAATTTTTTTAGTGAAAATCTGAGACTTTATGAAAAATTTGCCGGACCATACTGTGGCAGGCCGGAAATTGTCACAACGTTACTCATCGGCTACGCAGATTTCAACTTAATTGGGCTGGAAGGTCCCTATGGGACTAGGCTTCAGATCATGTATACATAGTTTTGATTGGACAATTTTGTTGTTGGCCATCTTGGATTTTACAGAAATCCTTTAAAACGCTACTCTTCCTTAATCAATGGCCATAATTCAATGAAACTGGGGAGGAACGCTCCTAATAGGGCTGGGGTATAATTGGAATTTGGATTTGGAATTGATGGTAAGTTAATTCCTTTTGTCAGGAATTGATAGCGAATTGGTAATTGCGTAAGTTTTGAGGAATTGGAATTGGAATCAATTACTTTGCTCAAGTAATTGGTAATTCTTTTACCAATTACTTTAGTTTATTTTTTATATACTCTTAGATTTGACTGTGACTATAGAGCCTCCTATTGTGATCTACTTCAATAATTTGAAAATTTGATTGGTCAATTTTTTCGGCAGGGATCTTGGACTTTCAGGAAATTATGCATCATGTCGATTTACCTGTAAATGCAAATTGTTTAAATGCTAATGGTCCAGGTGAGCGTCACATGCCCTTGGACCTCTTGTTGGTAAGTGTATTGATAAGCCTTTTATATTTTTTATGTTTGAAGTCAAGCTTCATAGATCATTGTTCAACAGTTATGTTAACAATTCCCATTTGAAGTAAAGTTTGTAGCGTTTCAAATATTGCCAATACTAGCGGTTATGGTAGCTTTATGCCTCCCCAACCCACCATCATCACTATAGCTGCGATTAATCGAATAATCGCAAATATTTATCTAAAATGATCGCGATTACAAAAAATTGCATAATCGCGCAAGCCTAGTTGCTGCCAAAATATTTATCCGGTTACCAATAAATCTTTCTGGAAATTGAGATTGAGAGAGTGCGGGGATTGGTCCCAACAGTTACACGGGCAAAGCGTGGTGGAGCTTACTTAGAGATGGACGGGTCATAACTAAATCTGGACTCTCCTATTGATTATAAGGTCATATAATTGAGCGACAAATCGGGTCTATCGATTAGGATTATGTTTAGTTTACTATAAGAACTCGCAATTCAAGCATCGGTGAACAACATCTATGTATTTGATATCGAATTGATTGACTTTTTATAGTAACTGGTATAGTGAAACGATAAAACCTCAATGGAATAAAATTTTATTTTGAAAAATCGGAACGTTTTTATGACATGATAATATTTAAGTTAAGTGCAGTTAAAAGATGTCTGTGTCATGTCTGAAAGTTCAGTTTATTAGCTCACTGAACTTATGTCATGGCAGCCATCCGTCGTCCGTCCATCCATCCGTCCGTCAAATCGCATCTCTTTAACGCTTTCACCGATTTGAAACAAATGTGGCTGGAAGAATCGTATGGTGGTAGGCTCCGGAATATCTATTCAGAATTTTGATTGGTTAATTTGTTTGCGTGAAAATCTTAAATATTATGCACAATTTACTGGAAATTATCAAAAAGCATCGCCTTCGGATTTCAAACAAATTTGGCTAGTAGGACCATACTGTGGCAGGCCCCAGAAAATTTCTTCAGAATTTTGTTTGGCCAATCCTGTTGGTGAAAATCTAATGGAAATTGTCAAAATGCACCTCATCCTTACATGTGTTCTTGATTTCAACCAAATTTGGCTAGTAGAGTCCTATGGCAGTACACTTCAGAACATCTATTCAGAATTTTGATTGGTCAGTTATTTGGTTGAAAATCTAAGATTTTATGAAAAATTACCAACCGTTGTCAAAATACATTTCCTCCTTAGGCGCATTGGTGCATTTTATCTGAATTTGGACAGACGGGCTGTAGCGGGTTACACTCCAAACCTTCTATTCAGAATTTTGATTGGTCCATTTTTCCAGTGGCCATCGTGTTCTCGAAAATGACATCTCAGGAACTGCTGTACAAATCAGGATGAAACTCATTAGATTTCATCGATAAAGTTTGTTCAAGAGAACTTGATCCGTGATTTATCATGCCTGCCACGAATTAATCATTTGGTGGCCATATTGGGTTTTTTTTATTGCCTGGATGGAACCTAAGATTCGGTCTGATTGTCTGGTCAGCATCCGTCCTTTCCTAAATATCGTGTGTTGTTGCCATTTTGTTTTGATACTGGTGAATTTAAAGCATTATGTCGGTTCAACTCCCAATTTCAAATGCTAATGATCCAGGTGAGCGTTAAGGCCCTTGTGCCTCTTGTATAGTAATAGCATGGTAATTAATAGAGACATGGTCATATACCATTTATCATTATGTTGACTGAAAATAGTAGCGGGCGTAGAACAGTTCCTTGATACACACTTGGGGCTAAATGTTCACTCTTCCACTCGTTTTAAGACCTCAAATTGCTATGGATTGCTATGGATGACCTCAATTTTAGGTGAAGGTCATCCATTGATGACCAAATCCTGGAAATTTGCATTGCTTATTATGAACTGATGCTCACAGTTCATTTTGGATGATCTAAATGTGAGATCATTGCCATGGATGACTTGACATTTTCAAACATTTTGACCCCAGGTACACCAGATACAACCTCAGAAGCATTCTATTTAGCACCATTGTCTACTACATATTGTTCACGCCGCTAAGAATGATGCAGTAGTAGTAGTACCCCGCCCTGCTTCTCAGTGCCGAATCTAGGACTCAGGTGGCACTGTTTATAGTTTCTGAAATTCTTACCCTGGCCCCTCAGAACTATCGCGAGAAAGCTAAAATCCTATTTCAACCATGATACCGCTGGGGCTCATGAGGTCAGATGGCTGTGGGATTTGACCACATCAGTCTTATATGAGTGACATCTATGTGTGTACATTTGTTCCGCAGGAGCCCAAAAAATTAAGACAAATACATTTTTTGGGGTTACTTTTTCGGGTCCTGTGAATTTGGGGCCCTGTGCAAATGGACCTGTTACATTACCCTAAGTTCGTTCCTGCTACTTCCTTGGTGAGTACTACTGCAAAGACTGTCATTGGTGGCTTAGGGGCTGTCATGTCGTGCAAAACATTGTATGTTTTCGAAAGTCTAGGTGTGTACATCCCGCTATGATATGGTGAAGCTCAGCAATGATCATAAATGCAGCTACAGGGATCGCTTTATATGTAAGGAGGTTGTTTTCGAGACGACGTTCGGATGTCACCTGTCTTAGTTAGGCGAAATCACGGAATCTTCCAAGGTGTTTAAATTCAGTAAGATCACATCGTTAACTGCATCGTCACGAACAGTCTGTACGTACCTCGTGTATCGAGCTAGATCTAAACAACCACTGAAGTCTATCCCACACTTTCTTTTTAACAATAAAGAAATTGAAAAAGCCAAGTTTTTAGGAGCATATTTAGATCAAAATCTGACCTGGATTAAACAAATTGATACAGTAACAGCAAAAAGTATCAATGGGCTTACGTACTACCAGTGCTGCTGCTGAAGCTGCTACTGCTCATACTGCTGATACTTATAACCGGATTGCAACTAGATGTAGGCCTATTATCTGTCTTGTAACTGTCCTATTAATAACTGTATTATATGTAAGCTGTCCGCAGGATTTATTTATGCTGGTCATATGTTGAACAGCGGACAATTTGCTATCAAACACGTATCAAGATATATATTAGTAAATAAATAGCTTTTGACTCTGACTTTGAATCTGGTATTGATGTTTGATGGTTTTATGGTACAGGGACATAGGCACATGGACACACCAACACGAATGGGCGGACATCGAGACACACGCACACACGGACGCATCGGCATCAAGAAGGCACACGCGAACGCACGCATACGCTTGTCAATAGCCGCGCCCAGACACGAGCACGCGACTACACGACTATAGGATACGGTTGGATGATCGAAACGCCCCGTGACACATGATAGACTCATGGGACAGGTCGCGAACCGTACAGTAATAACTGGACCAATATATGCATAGCTATTAATCGACACGCCCACAATGGAACAATCAGTTAATAGTCGGAATGGACACGCGCAGAGTATAACTCCTGTAATTCAATATACCAGTATTATAATATGTTGTTATACGATTGTATTATATACGTTAATTAATAGTAGTTAAATTAGTTAATTATACTCGTAGGCCACAATCACGTTCACGCACGCGATCACGTAATACACACAACCTTGTTGACATAACGACAGAATCATATTTAAGAGTGGACGAATGTTGACAACAGACAGTTAGTCAGTTACAGTTAGGGACAGTTAGTTAGTGAGCGCTACCGACTCGGACAGACTTCGACAGCGGTCACAGCGGTCCCTAACAGCTAGTGACAGCTAGTGATTCGTGAGACTGTTAGAATGTAGTTAGCTGGCTGGTCGGTTAGGGAGGAGTAATTACAGTTAACTTAGTTATATTCTATTATACTACTTCTCTCTTAGGAATCGATTGTACTTAAGTAGAATATGTTTAGAATAGGTAAGCGACACGTGACTAGAATTTGGAATTATATGTGTAAACTATAGAATTAATAAAGATTCATCATTAATAGAATACAGCATTGTGTCATCCATTCCATCTATCTCCGCTAGAAGGAAAATCCCGGTCGGTACGCGGATTGTGACGGTGGAGGGCTAATCCCCATAAGAACCACCAACCGGACCACCTGTCATATTCACCAGTACCATAGTTTACACATCTTCCAGGTTTACATGATTCTGGCCGAGTTGCCAGATATAAATGTCCCTAAGTACTACATCCACTGCGTTCTTTGCAATATTGCTATAGATTCAAATGTCCGATGTGCATTTACATTTTGAGCTCAACTATGTACACAGCTATTCTGACATCCTAAGGTGTATCCGGTGACGGTGACGTACTGGTCGCATTTGTGTTTAGCTCAACTTTGTAGTAGGCCTACATGAACTTTATTGCTTTTTTATGCCATTACAGCTAATCAGCACAGTACAGTTTACAGAACTTTGATTTAAACACAGTTTATTTTAGTCTATGTGGGAGCACAATAAGACATGTCTTGTTAGCGTGTACCTCACTTACGTACACATATATTACATTAATAAATCAAGAGGGGGGTAACAATATTGCCAACTGCCACAACAGTAATAACAACAATAACATTAATAATAATACGAACAAGAACAAGCAGGAGGAAGAGGAGGAGGAGAGATGTTGTAGGTAGCCTAATGATGACAGAATAAAATCTTCGCGAGGAGAAAAGCATGGTTTGACGAATCACAAGGCGGTATAAGGAGAAAGGAGGTACTCGATGTGGCGTAGTCACCCGTGCTGGTCCACACTGCATGGCCATCCAGAAACTTGCGCGGCTATAGATGTGGCGACGCAATCCATGAGTGGGTTTGTAATTGCTGTAGGTCATTAAAACCGACAGGTGTCAGTAAAATATTGACATAGAATGGTAGAAACCGTGATGTTTAACTCTACATCAACGTCAGCGCGGCCATATAGAAGTTGCTGGGTGGTTAGGGTTGCTGAGGAGATTTGGTTTGAGGCAAGCTCATTTTCAAAGGTGGTTCTTTGCTCGTTAAAAGGTGGACAGTAAAAAGGTATTGTTTAACAGATTCATCAGGATGGACACAGGCGCAGCTGGCAGGGTCAGAGAGGAAGTCATCGAATAGATGTCTATTTAATCCACTACAGTCATTACGAAGCCTACTTAAAGATATATTAGTCACTCTTGAGCCGACGTAATACCACGGAGGGGGACTGGGAATACGGGACATTGCTCTTAGTTTGGTTTTGAATTCTGGTATGGTATTAGACATAGTAACGGGTGCTGGAAGGGTGTCCCAGGCACGTACTGTTGCTGGGAAAAACGACTCGAGTTCCGTTCGACGTCTAACTGGGGTGAAAGAATTCGAGCGTCGGATATTGTAGGGATTAGTGCTAGTATCAGTGGATGGAGATAATCAGTCAATGCCTCGCTCGTCATCCCATTGACAATTTTAAAAAACATGACTAATCTGTGAATTTCTCGTCGGTGGGAAAGTGTTTCTATGCCAGTTTCTATATACAAATCTTCGATATGGGCACTCCGTGTCACTCCGATAATTGTCCTAAGAGCATCCTTTTGTACGTCTTCTAGTCTGTTAACAAGATATTGTGGTAAATTATCGTTATTGTGATCATATTTAAAAAGTGTTTTGTATATAGGGATAAAGGGGGTAATTCCACATTTGACTCGTCAATTGTCGCAATACTTGAAAAATAGTGATTTAGAAGATTAGCCTTTTCAATAAAGTCATAGGTAAATGAGCCGTCACCACGTTTTAAGGGGGTTATATCACCAAAATTGGAGTTAGTGTCAAACAAGAAAGACTTGCTCAACTTCCACCACAGTTTGGAACCTGTGGGTCCATTTTTTATTTTTTCTGCCAGTTTGATTTTGAATTCTTATTTGGCTGTCCGAACTAAGGTGTTGACCGAATTTCTGTTTCTTAAAATTTGCAAGGTCCTGTTCTTGTTTGATTTTCCTTGCTTTCTTATACAGTTTTTCTCTAATTCTCGTCTCGTGTCTAATTTTGCTAGACATCCAGGCTTTATCATCTGGGTGGATGGTGACTGTTTTGTTTGGTATGCTAGCGTTGGCTGCATTAGTAATATTTGTGGTAATGGTTTGGCACCAGCTATCGACGTCATGCTCGTCGGAAATGGTATTCCGCGGAGCATTGGATATGTGGTTTCTAAATTTCACCCAGTCAGCCTTTGCGTAATCCCATATATGGCGCTTGTATGATTTCCGTTTGGGTATGCAGGATGTTATGGTCATATGTACTGGGGTATGATCGCTACAAAGAGGTGCAAGAACGCCACTATCTTTGACAAGCCTAATATTGTTAATTATAATAGGGTCAAGTAATGTATTCAAGACAAAGCCAAAACTGGTAATAATGTCACGTAGGTAGTGGTTTGTCAAACTAAGGAGATCATCATTTAGGTCCCCCAGTAACAGAATGTTTTTATTCGGGTTTAAATCGCGGACGTTTTCTAAGTTATCGGAAATGATTTGCCATTTATCAACATCAGTATTGGGTGGTCGATAAATTACACACATTAGCAGTTCTGGTCGATCATAAATTTCTATCCAGATCATTTCAATACTAGTAGATTCATATTCAACACGGCGAGAAGCGACGACGTTATCGGCTATATAGACGCATACTCCGCCCCACGCTTGCTGACGGTCCCTTCGATGTGGTTCTTGGAAGCCTTGAAGTGTAATAGTGTCATTGTTTACGTTTTGTGTAAGGTGGCTTTCTGTAATAGCAATGATGTTAAAATTAGACAAGTTTGCTTCGACAAGATGGATTTTATCTTTTAGAGCGCAAACATTAAGATGGACAATAGAGAGATCACTACTGTTTATGGAGCCGGGATTAGACTCTACATCGCCTGCTAATGAAAGGAGCATGTAAATTATTATTAGCCCCCCCCCCCCCCCCCCCCTATATTAATCACGTTATTCAGGTAGTACAGAGGACAGGATAGTAACTGGGCAATGTAAATTGCGAGAGAGACACTTACAATTCTCCATGAGTCCGGTGATATATTTTGACGACCTATTGATTTTGGAGGGTGGCAGTCAAACAGACCTATAGCCGCACGGTATTGAGCTAGATCATTATCCATTGTCAATTATGTATATATTCCAAGGCCATGTGTACGTGCGGCAGAATAAGAAACATAAGCGCAGATGAAAAGCACAAAGAGCTCCAGAGAATGCAGCAAAAAGGTGTTGAGAATTAAGAAAGAAAAAGAGTAGAAGCACGGAATACAGAAAAAGAGAATATGTACAAGACATTGTAAAGTTCTAGTATCTACAGAACTTTATGAAAAGAACATATTAAAAAAACAACAACAAACAAACAATATAGCAAAATAC
This sequence comes from Chaetoderma sp. LZ-2023a, assembly GCA_034401795.1. Classification (NCBI taxonomy): domain Eukaryota; kingdom Metazoa; phylum Mollusca; class Caudofoveata; order Chaetodermatida; family Chaetodermatidae; genus Chaetoderma; species Chaetoderma sp. LZ-2023a. Next base: position 24,484,258 of record CM067365.1, on the reverse strand, counting down.
AGACCTAATCGTAAACAATTCATAGACCCTATACGGTCATATACCATGTCTCAATGCTGTGAAAATAGACGTAAATATTTTCAACCAACTTGACTGGAAGACGTAGCTGCAAAGAATCAACCACGCGCAATCAACCCATAAGGCCATCTAGGCCAACAGTACACATCCCGCCACAAATACACAGGCAATACACAATAATAACTCTATATGCCTTGCATGTGCACCTATGATATGATGTTATGCAAATTGCCGGACCAGACAGTTAGCTTAACTTAGCGGTTTAAATAAAACAGTTTTGAAAATGTGCATCCTTTACACGATTCTAGTGGAATGAAGTCATACATACGTTTTCATTTAGGTTTCAGCATGAATCGGAAAACGCGACTGAAGATTACTGACTTGAATCCGAACTTGAGCTGTGTGCTGTGCGGAGGATATTATGTGGATGCCACAACTATTATGGAATGCTTGCATTCATGTGAGTTTAGCAATCATTACAATATGCTGCTAATGAATGAGATGTAAATGAGGCTTTTAACTGTCTGACTGCCGGGTTTTTGCAGATGACATGTTCCAGAGGTTATAGCGCTGAACCTGCTAAATATTTTGAAAACAATTTGACTGAAAGTTGTTGGTGGCTGGGCCACCAACAACTTTCAGTCAAATTGTTTTCAAAATATTCAATGTCAAGAGATTTTGTCTGGTGGCTTGCAGCAGCGAGACACCCGATAATAATATCAATGGACAATAACTCTGGACGTGGTGAATATTTTGAAAACAATTTGACTGAAATTTTTTGGTGGCTATTGTTTCGAAATATTCACCAGGTCCAGCAATAAACCCGATGGATAATTAATCACCTGGTTAATATAAATTGTAGTTATCAGCCTAAAATTGTCAAACAATGGCTTATCAATGATATATATTCCCCACCACAATCACCAATATATATTAGATGTATGAATGACTGTGTACACTGTATTTCACCGCCCTCCGCAAACGAAACTAACCGCAAACGAAGCAAACCACAAACGAAAAGTACACTTACTATTTGTGGTTTAAATACGGTTAGTGTTTAAAGAAGTATAAAGATTTATTGGCCTGATTAAACAACTTTGATATATATTTATTTTTCAGTTTGTCGAACGTGTATTGTACAATACCTGAGTGGTAATAAATACTGCCCGATCTGTGACTCAATGGTCCATAAAACTAAACCACTGCTCAGTCTCAGGTAGTGTATATACATGTATCATACATGTGCTGCACAGTCTAGCCCAGAGATTACTAATCCTCCTTACACTAGTCAAACTGAATGTCTGAACAACAGTGTGTTGTTTGATCAAATAATGCTGAACTTGACTGTCATCGCACACATACATGCATGTAGGAACACACACATGTAGGCACACACATGCATGCATGCACACGCACATACACGCGCACTGGTGGGGGAGGGGTGGGGGCAACATCATGCACAGGCATGCGCTGTACGTGTAACTAACACATGCATGCACAGACATTATATTTAATTAATTAATTATTATTATTATTATTATTATTATTATTATTATTATTATTATTAGGTCAGACAAAACGCTGCAGGATCTGGTGTACAAACTTGTTCCAGGATTATATAAAAGTAAGAATTATGATCTGGATTAATTAATATATTTTGGATCAAAGATCTGTTGATTTATATCTGACTGAGTAAAAGTCTAGTTTTGCAATTGTACTACATGTCATGCCTTTACACAGCAATCGTTATGCTGGTGCCGCCACGAATGGCTTGCTACAATATCTATTTCTTAACAACTACTACTAATTAACGTCTTCGTTTTACAGCTTTTCTTTGTGTGATTTTCAACATGCCCACATACAGGAGTGCTCGTTGACAAAACAAATCTAGATATTTTCGTATGTAATGCTTTAGAATAAGATCAGGTGTATAATTTGTCCAAAAAATTTCCAAATTAACAAAGAAGTTAATCTATGCTTTTTGTCGATCTTTGAATTGCAGGTGAAATGAAACGAAGGCGCGATTTCTATGCCAGGAACCCGTCTGGTGGTAATACATGATGTACACCACAGACATGAACAAGAATACCAAGCCTTCATCAGCACCACCACCTCTAGTCATACACACACCTCCATCACCACCAGCACAATCACAGTACCACTACCTCTACACACAGCTCTATGACCACCACCACCACACTCGCCAACACGACTACTTCTACACATACCTCCATGAACACCAATCCCACAATCACACCCAGAACCACTAGCACAATCACCAGCACCACTAGCACAATCACCAGCACCACTATTTCTACACACATCCAGAACCACCTTAATCACCAACACCGCTATACATAACTCCATGACCACCACGCGCACAATCACATCCTGAACCGCTACCACCACAATCACCAACACCACTTCCTTTACATATACCTCCACCGGGTTATACCCGGGATGAAATTAGTGCCGGACATTTTTACGGAAATTTTAAAATGTTCCTTGAAATAAAGCTTAATTTCAACAAAATATCTGAAAAGTGGTAGTTAAAAAATATAGCTTAGTCTTTAGTGCTGGTTAAAACTGTTGAGTGGTGGCTAATCCCGACCGGTGCCGACCAGTGTGGACAGAACCCTACTCCAGAACCACCACTACTGCAATCACCAGCACCACTGCCACTACACATATATCCATGACCATGACCCGCACAATCACAGCACCACTGCCTCTACATATACCTCCAGAACCGCTACCACCACAGTCACATCCAGAACCACTACCATCACAATCACATCCAGAGCCGCTACCACCACAATCACATCCAGAACCACTACCATCCCAACCACAGCACCACTGCCTCTACACATACCTCCAGAACTACTATCACCAGCACCACTGCCACTACACATACCTCCATGACCACGACCCGCATAATCACATCCAAAACCACTACCACCACACCACTACCACCACAATCACCAGCAACACTGCCTCTACATATACCTCCATGACCACGACCCGCACAATCACGTCAAAAACCACTACCACCACACCACTACCACCGCAATCACCAGCACCACTGCCACTACACATACCTCCATGACCACGACCCGCACAATCACGTAAAAAACCACTACCACCACACCACTACCACCACACCACTACCACCGCAATCACCAGCACCACTGCCACTACACATACCTCCATGACCACGACCAGCACAATCACGTAAAAAACCACTACCACCACACCACTACCACCGCAATCACCAGCATCACTGCCACTACACACCTCCATGACCACGACCCGCACAATCACGTCAAAAACCACTACCACCACACCACTACCACCACAATCACCAGCACCACTGCCACTACACATACCTCCATGACCATGACCTGCACAATCACGTAAAAAACCACTACCACCACACCACTACCACCACAATCACCAGCACCACTGCCACTACACATACCTCCATGACCACGACCCGCACAATCACGTAAAAAACCACTACCACCACACCACTACCACCACACCACTACCACCACAATCACCAGCATCACTGCCACTACACATACCTCCATGACCACGACCAGCACAATCACGTCAAAAACTACTACCACCACACCACTACCACCACAATCACCAGCACCACTGCCACTACACATACCTCCATGACCACGACCAGCACAATCACGTCGAAAACCACTACCACCACACCACTACCACCGCAATCGCCAGCACCACTGCCACTACACATACCTCCATGACCACGACCAGCACAATCACGTCAAAAACCACTACCACCACAATCGCCAGCACCACTGCCACTACACATACCTCCATGACCACGACCCGCACAATCACGTCAAAAACCACTACCACCACACCACTACCACCGCAATCACCAGCACCACTGCCTCTACATATACCTCCTAAACCGTGACCACCACAACCAGCAGCACCACTGCCTCTAGACATACCTCCAGAACCACCACCACCACCACCTCAATCACCACCACCACCACCACCACCACCACCACCACCACCACCTCAATCACCACTGCCTCTAGCCCCACTACCATATACCTATCACGACTACTTCGATCACCTGCCCATACCAGCACCACTATCAGCACGTCTAGTCCCGCTACTACCATCACCATGATGATCAGCAGCAGCGCCACCACCAACGCACAAACAAGAATACTTATAATGACAAAAATATGTTTAGCATTTCATTACCTAGAGAGGAGAGAGTGAGGGAGGGTGTGTGGGAGAAGATGTGCAAGCGTGCTAATAAAAAGTGCAATTATTAACAGCATAAACATCATCAGTGTACGGGATGTTTGTGTGAATAATAATTGTCACGCTTCAGCTTTAACTGTGTGTCCGCTACAAGTCATCGGAATAATAATTCCTAGGGCCAGTGACTGGAAATACTGAATATTTTGAAAATAATTTGACTGAAAGTTGTTGATGGCTTAGCCACCAACAACTTTCAGTCAAATTGTTTTCAAGCTATTCCACTGCTGAATAGTTATGTGCCCTGAAAAATGTCTGCAAAAATTCAGCAGTCACAATGACTCTGATTGTCAGACAGTTAAACTTTTCATACACAGAATGTATACATTGTCCCATAAGATAACCATAGCAACAAATAAAATTGAAGTGAATATTCTACATTTATTTTATTTATGTATTTATTTATTTATTTATTTATTTTTATTTTCTTTTAAGCGATAGCTACACCGCCACCTTGCAGTGAAGCACGAGGCATGGAGGCCCCTGAACGTGTGATTTACACAGTGGATGAATGTATCAGTATGTCACTTGAGCTTAGCACATGGTAAGAGGGAGAAATGGTGGGGAAGGAGTGGGTGCGATAGTGGGAGAGAGGTAAGGAAGGTGAAAGAAAAGAAGGGTGGGGATGAGGGAGAAATGTAAGTAGAGAAATGGAGTGAGAGATGGACTGATCACTGAAGAGAGAAAAAAACCATGAAGAAGGATGTGGTGAGAGAGAGAGAGAGAGAGAGAGATAGAGAGAGGGAGGGAGGGAGGGAGGGAGAGAGGCTAAAAATTAACATAGATACTAATACAAATATAATTCTTTAGGATTCAGAAGTAAGAACAACACAAAAATGCTTCATAAGATAAGGTAGACAAACATGTTTTGACAACATTCTGGAAATATATGACAGTCTAGCTTGTCGGTGTGGCTACCGTAGTCGGGAAGATGCTGTAGCGGGTGTGGCTAGTTGGGTAGTAGCAGCGGTGAATGTAAACATACATTTAGCTATGGCCGAGGTTCGTAATAATCTTCACAAACCAAACCGGTTCACGATACAGATGTCTGAACCATGAGCTGGTTCGCGAACCTTTTTAATGTGCTATTGTATGCGAGAAATTACTCATAACAGAAAATAACATTTAAAGGCAGGTGGCTTTACTGGCTAAATGGTAGAAATACACAAATGACAACTTCTGACAACAAATGTTAGAAAATAATAAGATTTATAGCCAGCTAAGTTCCGTCCATGGTCATATTCATAAATCACACTTAGAGGACATTCAGATATAGCATGAAATCCTGAAAAATTCAATTCTTTATGATATAAAACTTACTCTGTTTAATATTTTGTAATTAATTTGACTAAATAAATTTCAAAATAAGTTTTCCTGTATGGTTTTCCTAAAATTAAATATGGGAATTCATCAGTGAAAGGATTAGTTTTTGTATGGTTCACGAACCACACAAATCCCATGCAAGCGAACCGAACCATGGTTCGTCTTCCCTTGGTTTGCGATTTTCCAAACCAATGAATGTTTGTTACAGCCCTAACATATACGCTTGCATGTGCTGCCCTGGTGCTAAGGTTGGCATATGACAATCAGCCACATGACATTGAGCTGAATGCACATGTACTAAGAAATTCTGAAGAATTATATAAATTATTTATTGCCTATTTTGCAGCGGTGCATCAAGAAGTCCAGCCAAGATTGAAGAGAATTCGAATAACGAGGTCGATAAAGAAGTGAGTTATATAACCATTTAACCCTCAGACCAGAAATGAGAAATTCTTTATAACTTAAGGGATATTATGTTAAGTATGCGAGCAACAGGTTTCGGTCAAATTAATTCCAAAATATCCATCAGTTTTCCTGTATAGTTGTCCTGAATTGAGACCCTGGTGTTTCAGGTATTAATTGGTTAAAACATGTGATAATCAAGAAGACGCACCATGACCACTAGGGATTGCACAAAGTACAGTGGAACTTTCCCAAACCTAACCTACAAACCAAAGATCTCTCAAACTGATCTGATAACCTCGTGGAGAAAAGTTCCTTCCGTAAACAGAAGAAATTCTTTGGTCTGGAAACTGTTCACTGTATTAAGGTACCCTAAGCACAAAATTTGATGCCGAAATTCATCACCGATTCTTCAGAGCTACATTGTGAAGTACTTTCTATGAGCTCTGTATTTAATTTCTATGGCAGACATCGTCAAAATTACAAATCTTTGGCATTTATTGTGTCCGCTTTGTGCCAATGGTTGGGTCTGAAACTGACAAACCCCAGATCTTTACATATTTAACATTGTTCAGAGGCCTTTGCAATGGAAGGATATATCTTTCAATTCCATTTTTGATGTCATAGACACAGGCGTAGGAATAGTGGGTCAAGGGTGATGATAGCCCCCAGGTATTTCCTCGCATATTGTATCCACTTAGCACCACGCCCACCCCCGCTAGGTTTTGGGCCCAGCCATACTTCAGCCCCCCCCCCCCTTTCCACCCGGGAGGTCTGAGTACCTTCCTACACCACTGAGTCAAAATATGTCACTTGATAGTCAAAATTACAATCAAATGACATAGGTCGGACATGAAGGAAGCAAATGTCTGACAGTAATTGACTGAATTGTACGTCTTTCCTCATATTACGACATAGGCAATAGAGGCGCCTGCTAGCTAATCTCTAGTTTGTATGTGTATTTGACCTAAAATGTTTAATGGATTTATTCACTTTGAACCCTGAATTCCCAGAATCCCAATTTCAAGGTAATTATACAAGTAAGCTGTTGAAGATTTTGAAAGTAACTTGAGTAGGAGCTATTGTTGTTGATTTGTCACTGGAATGACTGCCTCGGTTGTCAAGTTTGTCATTCCAGCGGTCACTTTTCTAAAATAGGATTTCCTATGGACATTCCTCAGGACTACTGCAAGCGTCGATCTTGGCCGGCATAGCCAGTAAAGGGATAAAAGGAATTTTACAGCAGAGATGATGAATAATGCCACAATTTATTTATGCCTGGGCTAGAGCCTTTTTAGCATGCTTGAGGTTATGAAGAAAACAAATTCTCAAGTTGACCAGGTTGATCCTGATCTTAAAAATAATGTTGCTTTTTTCAGGCAACAACTTATTACTTACTACAACTCTTATTTTCATGTGGAATAAGAATTTGCAAATCCACACAGATTCACCAACTTTGAACTTTCTCTTACACCTGCCGGTTTCTTGATTGCAGAGGAGTGAGACATCAAAGTAAATATTATTGTGCATATCGCAATCATATGGGTAACTTAGAAAGCAAATTTGGTTGAATTCCACAAGATGGTTTTTGTGTAATGGACTGATTACCGGGGGGGGGGGGGGGGGGGGGGGGGGGGGTAATGTAATATTATATAAACTTGATGCCGACTAAAAATATTGGTTACATTCTAAAAATATTGGTTACATTCTAAAAATATTAGTTATATTCATAAATAATCATCACAGGAGTATTTCTTACAGGAGCACCCGGTGCGCTACCTGCTCTGCCCTGCTGGTGTGAATGTATCACATTTAAAGAAGTTCATTCGCATGAAATATGACCTGAGCAGCATTTATCTGGTTTGTATATGATTATAGCCACCAAGACACTCACCCCTTTTGAAAAATAAAGGATATATATATATATATCACATTTATTTTGTCTATCCATCCATCCATTAGTCCATCCATCACATAACAAAGCATCTCTAAAGTCATTTAACTCTAATTGTTAATTTTGACATTAACAGATGTCCATTTGCAGACCAAGAGAAGATTTTGTTTGAAAACTTATCACGTTGCAGTGGTAAATTCTAAAAAAATAGTCGTATCTTGGTCTGCAAATTGACATATCTCAAGACCAGTGAAGAAGCCGTTTTTGGGAGGCTCGTGTGCTCAAAGGTTGCGATTGGTTAAGAAAATTGCAATCTTTGCATAGTGAATATCCATCGATTTGCCAAGTATTGCAGCAATAAATCTTTTAATATAACCGTTACTTAGCCCCAATAGACATTCCTCAAGACCACTGCAGATTGCAGAGGCCAGTTTCGGATAGCATGACCAGATTAAATCTTGGGTTAACTATAAGTCAAGGATATGATGAAAACAGTTTACAATAGAGGTATTTATAGTGTATATCGGTAGCTACATGTACATTGTATCATAGCTATGTATATTGCCTCAATCCTAACCAATCGTGAAATAAGTACCTTTGAATTTGAATAGGGTGTTAAGTTCGCCATTGTAGGAAGCAACAAGATTAGGTCAAATTAATCTTAAGATCGGCATATTTGAATTTTAAGATTGAATATTTGTGGCATCTTACGGAATTTATTGCTACACATGGTGCATATCTACATGCTGTATTATTGTGTTGTAGGTGGATGTGTTCCATAGTGATGAGACACTGAAGGATGACTACACACTGATGGACATTGCTTACATCTACACCTGGAGGAGAGTAAGTTATAGTGAATACTAATTTGCCCCCTACTGATTACCGGTACAGCAAGGGAGCTAACTCTAGCTTACATCTTGGAGGAGAGTAAGTTATAGTGAATACTAATTTGCCCCCTACTGATTACCGGTACAGCAAGGGAGCTAACTCTAGCTTACATCTTGGAGGAGAGTAAGTTATAGTGAACACTAATTTGGCCCCTACTGATTACCGGTACAGCAAGGGAGCTAACTCTTGCTTACATCTTGGAGGTGAGTAAGTTATAGTGAATACTAATTTGGCCCCTACTGATTACCGGTACACCAAGGGAGCTAACTCTTGCTTACTACATCTTGGAGGAGAGTAAGTTATAGTGAATACTAATTTGGCCCCTACTGATTACTGGTACACCAAGGGAGCTAACTCTTGCTTACATCTTGGAGGAGAGTAAGTTATAGTGAACACTAATTTGGCCCCTACTGATTACCGGTACAGCAAGGGAGCTAACTCTTGCTTACATCTTGGAGGTGAGTAAGTTATAGTGAACACTAATTTGGCCCCTACTGATTACCGGTACACCAAGGGAGCTAACTCTTGCTTACATCTTGGAGGAGAGTACGTTATAATGAATACTAATTAGGCCCTCAACTGATTACCTGTGCAACAAGGGAGCTAACTCTGGCTTACATCTTGGAGGAGAGTAAGTTATAGTGATTACTAATTAGGCCCCTACTGATTACCTGTGCAACAAGGGGGATAACTCCTGCTTACATCTTGGAGGAGAGTAAGTTAGAGAATACTAATTAGGCCCCCACTTATTGCCTGTGCAACAAGGGAGCTAACTCCTGCTTACATCTTGGAGGCCAGTAAGTTATAGTGAATACTAATTAGGCCCTACTGATTACCTGTATATCAAGGGAGCTAACTCTTGGTTAATCTACACTTGGAGGAGATTAAGTTCTAGTGAATACTAATTAGGCCCTACTGATTATCAGTACGCCAAGGGAGCTAACTCTTGCTTAATCTACACCTGGAGGAGAGTAACTTATGGTGGTTACTAATTAGGCCCCTACTGACTACAGTCCAGCTAAGAAATAAGTTAACATGTTTCCAAAACAAAAACAAAATCATGGTAGTTAGTAAAAAATGTTCTATTGAATATTTTGAACATAATTCGATTGAAAGGCATTCATTTTGAAGCAGCAACAGCTTCCAGCAAAATTAATTTCAAAATATTCAACAGAATAAGGTTTATATCATTAAAGAACATACTTTTCCGGGATTTGGCGGTGAAAGGGTTAATGTTGTAATACTTCATGAATTATTCTTTTAGGAGATTAATGATTCTTGATTTAGAGGTCAAAGGTCAAGATCCGGCTGAATTTGGTAAAAAAATTTAAACATTAGCACTTAGTTTCAATAAGATCATCACCATATCATATTGTAGCCAAACAAAAGATTCTTGTTATTCTCCCAAATGATTTTGCTCCGAGCTCTGATGATTATCGACAATGTGGAGGACAACCGAGACATTTAATTCCATTGAATATTCAATATATGTTATTTACCACGCCATAAATGATTTGTTCTGGTCAGATCTGTGGTGTTGAAGGGATTCAACTTAACTGTCTGTCTGCTGAATTTCGTCAGACTATATTATCCATTAATAAAATGCTAATCCTCCAGCCCCATCCCTCATCTCGCCCTCCCTCCGACGTTATAAGATACTTTAACTGGATATGCTGAATATTTTGAAAACAATTTGACTGAAAGTTGTTGATGGCTAGGCCATCAACAACTTTCAGTGAAATTGGTTTCAAAATATACAGCAGATCCAGAGTTATTGCCCTTTGAAATTATTGTCTGGTGGCTTGCAGCAGACAAACAGTTAAACATTACCTATGAATGATGTCACAGGTTTTTCGTAGTTAATTACCGTAGTTTCTTCTTTTGTTTTCAGCGAGAGCCATTGAGGTTGTTCTACTGCATCTATGTTACAAGAGAAACACCAGAAAAACAAGCAACAGCAGTGCAAGAACGCGAATGTGCTTCCATGAAAAATGACAAAGCAGTTGGGGGAAAATATAGCACAAAATCTGAAACAACTAGTAGACAGTATCAAGTGAAACCCAATTCTGGGATCGAATATAAAAACTCTGACCCAGTGAAGACCAACGATGAGCAAGTTTACAGGAACAGTGCAGAGACGGTTAAGCTTACATCTAGGAAAGATGACAAATCGAAACAAAATGAAAATGGTTCTGAAAAAACTAAAGTGAAAGCGACACCTAAAAATAATAAATCTAAGTCAAAGAGTGTTGTAGCAACGCCCAAAGATTGTTTCGGTAAAGATGTGAAAGTTGTACAGAAGGGGTCGCCATTAAATAAACCTGATGAAAATGGTGCTGTTGCTAAGGGAGGTAATCCAACAAACTCGCAGAGCAATCCAAACTCACAGACCAATCAGCACGTTTCTATTCAGAAAGAATGTGTTTTAGGAGGAGCTAGGGTTAAAGACACAGCTCTTAGTAAAGAGGAAGTGGCTAAGCAAAGAGCTTCTTGTGGGGATAGATTAAATTCCCAAGAAACTTGTAATAATAAAGTCCATAAATCAAAACTAATAGATGGTAAAGAGGCTAATAGTAAAATAAAACTTCCAATAAATGGTAATAATTTAGAGGGTAAAGCCACAGCTGTCCCTAAGGAGGAGAAAGTAAAGGTGAAATACCCAGCGAAAGTTGAAACACCAAAACAGAAAGCCATGAAGACAGACAGTAGGCCTACTACATCTACAACATGTAAGCTAAATGGACACAAAGGCGATATGCCTCCCCACCTCGTCCACCCTCATAATGTGCAATCACTAGTCGCCACACCCGAGGACCTGTCTCTCAAGAGACAGTACCCAATGGAAGAGACGCTGAGTAAGAAACGCATGATGGCCGAGGAGATTGCCATGAAAAGGAGAATGTCTTCTGAAGAGTTTCCTGCATCGAAGAAGAAAATCACTGCTGAGGATTTATCACAAAGGAAGAGAGTCACAGATTCACCCAGCTCCTCCCAAGGGAAGGAGAATTTACTGAACCTGAAATAAAATGGTCCTTTAAACTGAAAGATTCTCAGTTTAAATTGTTAATTTGTGTCAGTACTCAAAATTATATGTATAACATATAAGAACCAGGTAACTTTTGTGTGCCAGAAGCCATTCGTCCCTTAACACAGGTCATCTATTGACATCTGGCTAAAGGAAGCACAATGGAGGAATCCAATTTTAGTTATGCCCCACCCATCTGTAGCTAAGCTCCACCCATGCTTTGCCCTTGTTGGAATCGATCGATCCCTGAACTCCCAGACTATCAATTTCCAGAAAACTATACAGGTAAGCTGTTGAATATTAATAAAGACAAACAATTCATACAACGCATTGTCAGTCATCAATTAAGCATTCATGACGAACTTAACTACGTCATTTATGATGTAATTGATTATGACATCAACCTACGCATCGCATAGTTGATTATGACATCATATGATTGATGGATAAACTGGAATCCTCAGTTTTCTGGCATGCTGGATACAGTTTTCAGATCAAACTGACCTGTATTAACTCCTTCATGGTCAAGCTGGACAACACATGTCTCTGCATCAGTCGTGGGAAATGCCCATTTTCACGTTAACCCTTTAATCCTCGAATTTGTTCAAGAAAATTAGATTTTTCTTTTAGAAAATGTCCATTTGCAGGCCAAGAGAAGACTATTTTTTTAATTTACCACTGGAATGACTGGCTCGGTTATCGAGCCAGGCATTCCAGTGGTAAATTCGAAAAAATAGTCTTCTCTTGGTCTGCAAATGGACATTCCTCCTGACCACTGTAGAGGCCGTTTATGGCTGGTATGAGTGTTAAAGGGTTAAGAGACCATTTTTGAACAGTTAACATTGAAATATTGCCACTGGAATGACTGCCTCGGTTACACAGCCAGTCATTGCAGTGGTAAATTTTCAAAAATTGGCTTACCCCAGCCTGCAGAAGCACATTAATTAAGCAAGACGATTGCTTGTCTTGACTAATGTTGACCATTAAAGGGTTAAAAGACCACATGTTCTGACCAGTGGTCATCTTTTGTGGAAAGTAACACAGGATTTTATGTAACCATATGATCCACAAATGATTTTGTCATAGAGGTGTTGTTATGGACAATCATACCAAGTTTTATACCTGCATGCCAGGGCTAAATTGATTATTTTATTAATTCAGCCCATGTACATATAAGCATTATGTAATAATGTATAAAATAATTAGTTTAAACAATTAATTAGCAAAGGCTGAATTCCAGCACCTCTTCACCACCACACATCCTCTCAACACCAGCACAGTTATTTATTCACTCCACCAACAGCGCTGTCATCATAATGTTTGTCACCAGCAACACAGCCATAGCTATATTCAGTCATACAAACACCAGCATGATTACCAACGTGCAAACACAACTACCACTAGTCCACTACAGCTAGCACCAATGGTAATCACTGATTGCTGACCATAATGACATTATGTCTTTTTTCGTATTTCCTCTTGAGCACGTTACTAACTCAGACGGGTTAGCGCAGGTGTAGTTTTACTAACCTGCATGAAATTCTATCCTCGGGTTAACGGGTTAGTGCTAAAATCGAGCCCTGGAACTTAGCTAGAAATGGGCGGGACATAGCTAGAAATGGGCGGGACATAGCTAGAAATGGGCGGGACATAGCTAGAAATGGGCGGCACATAGCTAGAAATGGGCGGGACATAGCTAGAGATGGGCGGGACATAGCTAGAAATGGGCGGGACTTAGCTACAAATGGGCGGGACATAGCTAGAAATGGGTGGGACATAGCTAGAAATGGGCGGGACTTAGCTACAAATGGACGGGACATAGCTAGAAATGGGCGGGACATAGCTAGAAATGGGCGGGACTTAGCTACAAATGGGCGGGACATAGCTAGAAATGGGCGGGACATAGCTAGAAATGGGCGGGACATAGCTAGAAATGGGCGGGACATAGCTAGAAATGGGCGGGACATAGCTAGAAATGGGCGGGACATAGCTAGAAATGGGCGGGACATAGCTAGAAATGGGCGGGACTTAGCTACAAATGGGCGGGACATAGCTAGAAATGGGCGGGACATAGCTAGAAATGGGTGGGACATAGCTAGAAATGGGCGGGACATAGCTAGAAATGGGCGGGACATAGCCAGAAATGGGCGGGACATAGCTAGAAATGGGCGGGACATAGCTAGAAATGGGAGGGACATAGCTAGAAATGGGCGGGACATAGCTAGAAATGGGCGGGACATAGCTAGAAATGGCCAACTCCAACTATCGCAATTTCAAAACAACAATACAGGTGGTCTGTTGAATATTTTGAAATTCATTTGACTGAGAAATGTTAGTGGCTTTGGAAGCAACATCTTTCAATCAAATTGGTTTCCAAAACATTTCTGATATTGTACCGATCTGTCATCAAATGGCATCTGTTTGTGTGTATGATGAATATTTCACATTAACTCATAACCTATTAACATTCAAATTTATTCAAGAAAATTTTAATTTTCTCAGAAAATGTCAATTTGCAGACCAAGAGAACTATTTTTGAAACTTTACCACTGGAATGACTGGCTCGGTTATCAAGCCAGTCATTCCAGTGGCAAATTTTCAAATTGAGCCAGTCATTCCAGTGGTAAAGTTTCAAAAATAGTCCCTTGGTCTGGAAATGGACATTTCTCAAGACCAGTGCAGAAGCAATTTTTGGCTGATATTGGTGTTAAGGGGTTAAGTTGGCATTAGTAACTCAAGATGGCATGATTTTGACAGAATGCTTTATTAAAGTGATGCTAATCTCATTTCAAATGTTGTATTGCACTGATAGAATATGGTTTATAGATTCCAGATCATTCATATCCTGTCACATTCCCTTACCTGTATCACGATTATCTGCTTTGTAATATCGCGTATATGTTGAATAGTGATTGCCACCATTTTGTCTCCTCACGTGATAGTGTGTGATGTCATGTAAGTTCCAATGTATTACATTCGTTATTATGTAATCCTGTTGAATATTTTGAAACTAATTTGACTGGAAGTTGTTGATGCCTATGGCATCAACAACTTCCAGTCAAATTAGTTTCAAAATATTCAATAGTTTACCTGTATTATTGCTTTTATACCACATTGCCAAAATATAGCTGGCACCTCTATGACTGACCGTATGTATACCGAGGCAAACACACTATGTTTTGTCTGATTGGTTGAAAAGTAAATCATGACTGCCATCAGACATAAATATATTTTGTTGTCAGCATGGTAAAAAGCTAAAATGTCAGGGATGGATTATGGGTGGGAAATTCTATCACATGAATGGTTAGTATAAGGTGAGACTTCCTTTAACGACCGATCACACACCATACACGTCTTTTTGCAATAGAGGAATCCAGTTTCTCAGTCAATCACGATGTCATAATCAACTACGTCACATCTAGGCTGACATCATAATCAATTACATCATGAATGACATGATTTAGTCAATCATAAATGCTTAATAGTCTGTCAAGTTGTACAAATTGTATGAGCTTACTATTTAAACATTGTTTAATACTTTGAAACTAATTTGACTGGGTACTGTTGCTGCCATAGCCAAAATATTCAACAATCAACAGCTTAGCTGTATAGTTATCTGGAAATTGAGATTTAGGTAGTGCAGGGATTGATCGATCCCAACACGGGCAAAGCGTGGGTGGAACTTAGCTAGAGATAGGCGGGTAATAGTTAACAGAATTCCTCCATTCAAGATGACACGACTGTGACAACATGCTATATTAATGACCACACACTATACACATATTTTTGCAATTATTAAGAAATCTAGTGCAAAAACATGCAATGAATGTAAAATAAATGTGACTACTGTACCATGCTTTTTACCATATTTATTTTTTTTAAATATAAATATTGAATATTTATTGTCTGTTTTTGCTGATATTGGGAATATAGTTGCTTTTTTCGGCATTGAAATCTCGTACTCAATCTCTAATCAACCATAGTTATATTGTTGAAAATTTTAACACTAATTTTTGGGATTCAAATTAGTTCTAAATTATCAATTACAGAATAATATTTGTTAAATCATAAAAGAATCTGGTGTGTCTGATCAGTATGGTGGAAATGCATATTTGATTTTCTGTTTACATATTTATACAGATTTTTGGAAATATGTATAATTTGTATATTTTTTAATGTTTTAATTTAAAGTGACCTTGGATTTTGTACAAAATGACTGATATTTTGATAAAAATATATATTAAGAAATTTTATGAATCTTAAGATTTTGTTACTATAACATGGTTGATGTGTTTATTTGCTAAATTAGGGAATATTTTCATGCAATCAAAATAATCAAGAAAATATTTTTTGTACGTAACAAATTAAAATAAATGAACACAAGTATCTATACATGCTTCAAGCAATATACAAGCAAATCATTCTCATGATAACTTCATCTTAATACATAATACAGTTCAATATTTTTCATATAGCCTTATCTTTCACTTGTGGAGTCTGTTGGATCTAAATGAGTATTTATTATCCTAGCCCTATATTTTATATAGTTGGTGACACATTTAAAAAAAGCATTCATACGAATATGCATGCACAATTTAGCCAGATTACAATGGAGGATTCCAGTTTATCCATCCATCATATGATGTCATAATCAATTGCGACATGTCTATAATGATGTCATAATCAATTACGTGATGAATGACATAGCTAGGGTTCATCACGAACCCGCTTATTTGATGATGAACAAAGCGTTGTTGGATGAATGGTATGCCTTTATTATTTAATAAACATGCTGTTGAATATTTTGAAACTATTTTGAAAATGACCTGTATAGTTTTGATAGTCATGGAGTTCAGAGATCGATCGATCCCAACATGTGCAGAGTATGGGTGGAGCTTAGGTAAAGAATGACAGATAATTATGTCTTGAATGCATAAAAAAGATGGACTAAGTCTTTACCATTTAATAAACATTCTGTTGAATATTTTGAAACCAATTTGACTGGCCGCTGTTGCTTGCATAGGCAGCAACAGCACCCAGTCAAATTAGTTTCAAAATATTCAACAGCTTATCTATATAGTTTTCTGGAAATTAATAATCAGGATGTTCTGGGATCGATCGATCCTAACACGGGCGAAGCGCGGTCGAAGCTTAACTATGGATGGGCGGGGCATAGCTAAAACTGGAAGGGTCCATTAGAGCATAGCGTTTGAAAATGGAATGTGGATGTGTACTTTGAAAATGTATTGCGGCTGCTGATGAATGGAAGGAGTCACATAAGAAATAATAGTAATGATTAATCAAACATTTTCTTTACATTTGTGGACTGTGGATGTGGATGAACTGAAAGTTGACTTTATACTAGTTGTGAGCCACGACTAGATAGATCATGACTACCATTAATCTATCATCACTCCATCCCATTACTCGATTACTATTTAAATTCTAATATTGTATTTATTTATTTATTTATAAGTAGTTTTACTCCTTCTCCAGTTTTATTTAATAAACGTTATCCTACCACGCAATAGAACTTCTGTCACGGCAAATTGGTGTGCATTTTGAACAAATAATGTTGCCAGATCAGTTGCTGCTTTATACAGTAAGATACCCTTCATAATGGACCTTTCCAGTTTTAGCTATGTCCCGCTTATTTCTAGCCAAGCTCAATCCACACCTCGCTCCTGTTGGGATCAATCGATCCAGGCAGCAACAGCGTCCAGTCAAATTCGTTAAAAAATATTCAACGGCATGTTTATTAAATAGTAAAGATAATTCATACAGTAATGCTTAGTTCGTCAGCAATTGTGATCGTAACAAACCTATCTACGATGAAGTCATTGATTATGACGGCATCCTACACGTCACGTAGTTGATTATGACATCATATGATGGATGGATAAACTGGAAAGGTCCATTGACCATAGTTGCAATACAGCTCAGAAATACCATAAAATGTTTCCAAAACTAAAAGAAATGTACTGTTGAATGGTTTGAACATAATTGTATTGAGACATGTTTTCTAATTCAATTATGTTCAAAATGTTTAACAGAACATTTCCTACTCACATTTTTCGGTTTTGTTTTAGAACCATTTAAAGTTATTTCTGAGCAGTACTGTGGCATAGTTATGGAAACAGCGTAGTTATGGAAACAGAACCCTGCATGCATGGATTATGATTGAAGACATAAGATTAATCATTTAATCCTCACATTTCTTCAAGAAAATTTCAATTTTCTCAGAAAATGTCCATTAACAGACCTAAAGATTATTTTTCAAGATTTGTGACTCGATTGACTGGCTCTGTTATGAAGCCAGTCATTCCAGTGGTATATTGTCAAAAAATAGTCCTCCTGATCTGTAAATGGACATTACTCAAGACCACTACAGAGGGTTGGTTCTGGTCAGCCTGACCATTAACCATTTAATGGCCACGCTGGCCTCTGTAGTGGTCTTAAGGAATATCCATTTGCCTGCCAAGATTTATTTTTATTTTTTAAATTTATTACTGGAATGACTGGCTCGATAACCGAGTCAGTCATTTCAGTGAAAATTTTCCAAAAATAGTCTCCTCTTGGCATCCAAGTGGACATTTAATAAACACATATTTAGATTTTCTTGACCATTAAAGACCTAAAGGTTAAGAGGTCATGATTACTGTCGGTATATTTTGTAGTCCGTCACATCCACTTATAGGCTCCGGTACCACAACAGTATATAGCCTACAATAGCGCGCAAATAGCTGAACTTTTAATCATTTTTTTTTTGTTATTTACATTTTGTTACTTAGTGATTTCTTCCGATATGCAATCACAGGAAAATGTGTAAATCTATCATTGTCAAAATCATGTCATGAACAAAATGAATATTTATGTTAATAATTTGTTAGAAAATAAACCCCTAATTTAAATATGATTGTCTGATGTTGTTATTCAAAGCTGAGTGTGCAAGTGGAAGCAAAAAATAAAACCCCACCTACACTTATATAATATATATATATATATATCCCCTTCGAGTCTATAGCAGATGTAGGCTTGATCATTACATTGACATATCAGCAGCGTCCAGTAAAATTGATGTCAAAATATTCAACAGACTGCTTATTAACCCTTTAATCCTCGATTTTGTTCAGGAAAATTTCAATTTTCTCATAAGAAATGCCTAATTGCAGACCAAGAGAAGACTATTTTTGAAATAGTCTTCTCTTGGTCTGCAAATGGACATTTCTAAAGACAACCGCCGTTTTTGGCTGATATGAATGTTAAAGAGTTACATAGTAAATCCATTAGACACACAATTCATGTTCCAGCTTCATGATGGAGATATTCTCTGGCAATGGACCTTTACATTTTTAGCTATGCCCCGCCCATTACTAGCTAAGCTCCACCCACACCTCGTCGTGTTGGGATTGATCGATACCAAAATGCCCTAGTTATCAATTTCCTGAAAATTATCCAGGGAAGCTGTTGAATATTTTGTAACTAATTTGACTGGGTGTTGTTGCTGCCTATGGCAGCAACAGCGCCCAGTCAAATTAGTTTCAAAATATTCAACAGAATATTTATTAAATAGTAAAAGCAAACGATCTGTACAACAATGCATAGACCATCTTCAAATATGCATTCGTGACGTACTTATCGACGTTATTCATTATGATGTAATCGTACACATCACACAGTTCATTATGACGTCATATGATGGGTGGGTACTCTGGAAAGTTGAATTATGATTGTGATGTCTTGTGGCATAATTGAGTATGATGTCATATACTTGAGTGACAGATCGTATTCATCCACTCTAGGAACACTAGATTCAAATGTGTTCTTTAATTGGATTTGGGAATTCAAGGAAGTTGCTCCATTATGGCAGGTGGTCTCTTAATACAGGTGTCTTTATAACAGGTTTGACTGTATGTGAGTGTACATGTTCACCAATCACACATAGATACAGTGAAACCCGCTATAAATCCAATAGATCATTCCAGTTTATCCATGAATCATATGATGTCATAATGAACTACGTAATATGTAGGACGATGTCATAATCCATGATGTCATGAGTGACGTAGATAAGTTAGTCACGAGCGCTTTATTGATGACGGACTGTACTAATTGTGTTTTACTATTTAATAAACATGGTGTTGAATATTTTGAAACTAATTTCCCTGGATACTGTTATGGCCTATGGCAGCAACAGCACCCAGTCAAATTAGTTCAGGGATTGATCGATCCCAATACAGAAGTGTGAGTGGAGCTTAGCTAGAGATGGGCGGGGAATAGCTAAAACTAGATTCCTCCTTTACTACCACCAGTAAAGTAACCAAAATTAATATGAATAATTTTAACAGAACATATACACATCCCTTATGTAATTATACACCTGTGCAAAAATTTAGCAGAACCCGTTATTTTCACACATGGACAGGCCATGTTGTGCTACGAGAATACCAGTAACATCTAACATTATTTACATGTACACATCTGATGGCAGTCGATAATATGTAAGAAATGGTGATGATGTCATGGAGAGACTGAAGGGTTTTATTACCACTTGAATGCCTTCGCCTGAATTGGAACCTGTAAGCGATATCAGCCAGGCCTTTGCTCTCATCTGCGTGTGGAGGTATATGCTGGACTGAACATTGTTCAGCGGTCAGTACAAATAATAATCTCTATACATAATGATATATAGGATGATTAGATTTCTACTTTTAAATTACTGCTGATTACTTTGAACATATTTAGATTAAGTCCATTTACAGTGAAAATCTTTTCAAAATATATAAATAAATTTTGTGACATGTCCTCAGCAAACAGCATCTTTTGGGGCATATGCGCCTCCAAATTTGGTGTAACTATTCCAATAATTCCTGTGTTGTTTACCCAAAATCAAAGTGTAAAATCAAGATTAGGTTACATGAAAATGAGGTTTTGATTTATTTTCAGGTGGAAAATGGTCAAATTCATGTTCAGATCTTTGCATGATAAACAAGAGAAATCTGAGATTGCAAACCCTCACCCTCTCATTTTTGCCTCTGAAAGATTTTGGGAGTTTCCGATTTTTCGAATTTTCTTGGATCACACCCAGTTGTGGAATCGTAATGTATGTTCACACCCATTCCTGTGTTAAAATCTGAGACAAATTACACCAGTAGTTTCTGAGATATCCACAGATCCAGAATTTGATCTGATCTGAATCCAGGTCTTCTGATAAGATCACGGCGCAGATCTATCCGAGCACACCCACACCATCTTCCCCTTAAAGCTCGATGGTAACAATGACAACGCATCCACATTGAAAGCTTTGCGCTGAACATAGTAATCGCTGAAATCAAATTTAAGGTAGCAATCAATCAGTTTAAGGAAATGGTTGATAGATAACCAAATTATTGGTTACGTGAAAGAAATACCTATCACCTATTATTAGTAGATTTTCCAGTTTTCATGGCCTGAACATGTGTGGTAAGGAAACAGCATCTTTTGGGACGTATGATCTTTTGCTTAGTTCTCTTATGGCTGGTAGGTTATGCATAAAAAATATGTTAGTTTTTGGACCACATGATGGTGGTTATTTAGCTGTCTTACTGCTGAGTTTTTGACGACAAATTACAGGGCTTATATCTCTGGTTCTGCTAAATATTTTGAAAACAATCCGACGTAGTCAAGAAGTTTTTGCTCACTGAAATTATAGTCTGGTAGCTTGCAGCTGCGAACAAGTTAAGGAAGGTGGTCTTATGCCACCCATCTTAAAAACATCATCTTGTGGCCCCAGAACAAGTGTCCAATATAAAGAGGCTAAAATTAAATATTTTAATGTGTCAATTCAGCCGTAATTGGTGATGAATAATTAAAGGGGTATTTTTTTCATAACAGTTTCATGAATATATGAAATCAGTTAATAAAATACAAATTCTTTTGAAGGAAATTTTTCATTTGCAGGTAAATAGAAGTATATTTTAGACAACCGTTATTGAGCCAGTCATCCCATTGGTAAATTTTCTATAATAGTCTCTTGATCTCTACATGGGCATTTCTTAACTTCTTAGGACTTATTAGGATTGAACAGTGGACTCACTCAGCCGCTATCTCTGCCTCATCTTGTGTATAGGCATGTGCGATTATTGCGTTGAGTGATCGCGATCGATTATTAAAACATAATCGTGATTACTCGATTAATCAGCTTGGATACAAATTAAGACATAACAACAAAAGAATATCATATGACAAAAATTGCAATGGTGTTTAGAAAAGTGCAATTGCAGGGCAAGAGACTATTTTTGAAAATGTATCACTGGAATGCCTGGCTCGATTCTCGAGCCAGGCATTCCAGTAATACATTTTCAAAAATAGTCTTCTCTTACCCTGCAAATGGCCATAGATTCACTAAGCAAAATGTCATTTTTCATGATCGATCGCATTAAAACGTAATTGAAAGTTAGGTTTTGAAATAGTTTGTGCAATAGAAAATAGTCACGATTATTCGATTATTTAATTTTTAATCATATAAATTCACGATTTAAAACATAATCGCGATTTTTGATTTAATCACGCTAGCCTACTTGTGTATCTGCTTCACATGCCTGCATTCCAGGTTTCCGATACTCGGATGTGAACTCGTATTTCATCTCCTGATTTCCCCCATCAAGGTCTACTTCAAAAGCAGATAGATTTAGAATATAGAATTTTCTCTGGCAGGCTGTTCCAAGTGTCCACCACTCTGTTAGTGAAGGCCATGATGCTATTAGCTTTATTTGCCTGTGTTCTGATGTGGCTTGCAAAGGCTAGATTTTTGTCTACGACAACTCCAATGTCTTTATAATGAGGAAAAATTAGTTACCTCTCCGGGATGTAGAAATTGTTTGAGTGTAGCTTTCATGACCATCTCGGTCACTTCTCCAGCACTAACTGACGGTTGCTGGCAACATCACTCTGGTCAGTTCTTGTGGAGTCACGTGACAGCATGGACTGGTAGACTGCTGGTATACGGTAGCCCTCGTCTCTGTTCATGGTTGGTTGATGCTTGTAGATTTCTATGGCCTCTTTAACCTTCCGTTTGAATAAGTTGGTCTCATTGTTGATGACCGAGGCACTGCTGCCGGGGATGACGTGGCCAGTGGATTCTGTATGTTCTGCCACAGCTGAGTTAAATATTTTGAAACTAATTTGACTGGCCATGCCATAGCCAGCAACCGGTCAAATTAGTTTCAAAATATTCAATAGCTTACCTGTATAGTTACCTTGATATTAGGATTCCATGAATTCAGAGTTTGATTGATCACAACATGCATAAATAGTGGCTGGAGTTTAGTCAGAAATGGATCCTTGCATTTTATTTTCAAGCATTTAAAAGCTGACATCTGAAACTGCTTGCTGTTTTCTTCAGCAATACTTCTGTTTAGTAGTACAGGCCTGTTTTATATCCACTTGACGTTATGAGAGCTATCCGCACTTAACATTCACAATAAAATAAATGACAGTAGACTAGGTTTGATAAAAATCAATCTATCTATTCAATGTGCTACAAATTCATTGTATGACTGCTTCATGATTGATGCTATGGTTTAAAATTACAAGAACAAGACTTATCTGTGGTATATGATTTAAAAAAATAAATACTTCACAAAAAATATTTCGGGTAATCATTTTAATATTTTAAATAGATTGAATAATTATTAATCCTTTAACCCTCGAATTCATTCAAGAAAATTTAAATTTTCTCATTGAAAATGTCAATTTGCAGACCAAGAGACTATTTTTGAAAATTTACCACTGAAATGACTGGGTCGGTTATCGAGCCAGTCATTTCAGTGGTAAGTTTTCAAAAACAGTCTTCTCATGGTTTGCAAATGGACATTTCCCAAGACTACTGCGGATGCCATTTTTGGCTGATATGAGTGTTAAAGGGTTAATGACCATGACCCATTATTCTTGCGCTCTATAAGGCCTCAGGCCATGCTTATTCTGGTGCTCTATAAGGTCTCAGGCCATGCTTATTCTGGTGCTCTATAAGGCCTCAGGCCATGCTTATTCTGGTGCTCTATAAGGCCTCAGGCCATGCTTATTCTGGTGCTCTATAAGGCCTCAGGCCATGCTTATTCAGGTGCTCTATAAGGTCTCAGGCCATGTTATTAAGTGCTAGTTTGTATCATCTCTGCTGATAGACTTTGAATTCTTGTTACGCTACATGTTGTAGAAATTGCACCGCCAGTATTTTGTCTGAAAGGGACAAATTGTCTGATATATTTGAGATTGATCTAAGCTCTGTCTGATAGGAATGTTTTGTTTTGAAAATAATTCCTCATATCAAGAATATGTGGTGCGGATGGTAGTTTATAAGAAAATAACAAATATGGAAATTCTGGATAAGAATTTACATGCAGTAACAATATACATCAAGACCATTACCACGAAAATTTGAATATTTCAAGAGATTGATCAGATATTGTCTCTATAACATTCTAATCCTCAAATTTGTTAAAGAAAATTCAATTTGCAGAGCCAGAGGCTTTTAAAAAAATTTCTCACTGGAGTGACTGACCCATTTATCGAGCCAATCATGTAAGTGGTAAATTTTAAGAGTCTCTTGGCCTGTATATGGACATTTCTCAAGACAACTGCAAAACACATATATGGCCAGCTTGAAGGAAACATTTATCTGGTATATGTGTAGTATCTGACGCTAAAACTAGACCTTCTAACACCGATGAGGAAATTTCCATTTTAATAAACACCTATTACACTCATTCCCTTCGAAACTCTTTCATATATGTGCTTGCGTGTCTGTAGGAAAACCCGTACCGGTGCAAATTCGCACCAGTTTCATCACAGTCATTCATCATTTTATGAGACATAATTAAGCCACTTGCTTGTTATGCCTCCACGGAAAGTGTGTTGACATTGCATTATTAGTTATTGACCTTTGCTTAGTCAAAATTGTTAATTGGCAAAATCTCATCAATGTCAATGTGCTATATGCTTTGAGAGTCTTTTGAGTGCTTTGGAAATTGATGACTGGAAATTCTGATGCCTCATGCAACAGCAGCGCCGGATCAAAATATTTTCAAAGCATCCATCAATGTGCAGACTGTTTAGAAATTGCTCTGTACATCATACGTTAAAGTCCCTGATAACATTGCCATATGGGACGCACATAGGCCCCATATTGTTTCCCATATGGGCCCATATGGGTTTCATGCCGTTTTGCACCCACGGCCCATGTGTGACCCATATGGGCAAGATTTAATTATCTTCATAGGACTTATTAGGATGAATAATGGACTCAGGCTATTACATAGCTTCTATATCCACCTCCATTTATGAGGCACATCTGTGTAAATCCTCATCGGTGTTAGAAGGTCTATAGTTACTGTTCGCTGATGACACCAATGCCTTTTGCTCTGACGAAGATATAATTACTTTATACAAAAAACGTAAATGAGGAAATGGAAGAAATTATTAACTGGTTTTCGTTAAATAAGCTGTCATTAAATGTGGATAAAACAAACCATATGTTATTTTCAAAATCTAGAGAACATATAAATAAGGAGATTCCAAAAATTTATATCAACAAAAAAGAAATTGAAGAGGCCCCATACGCAAAGTTTCTAGGAGTATATTTAGATACAAATCTGACCTGGGTCAAACAAATTGAGACAGTTACTGCGAAAGTAGCAAGAGGAATAGGTGTCATCCAAAGATTAAAACCATATATGACACAGGACACAGTTAAAACACTGTACAGCACCTTAATCCTTCTACACCTCACATACTGCAATGCCGTTTGGACTAACACCTATAAAAACAAACTATCTAAAATTCAAAGCCTCCAAAAAAAGAGCATTAAATTATTTTCTCGACCAGCAGAAGGCCAAGATATGTTCAAAGAAGAAAAACTACTCAAACTTTGTGACATAGGTAAATCCCAAATGTTAACTATTGTGAAAAATTTCCACCACAGCACCCTACCCAAATCCATAGCCCCCTTCTTTGTGAACAATATTAACATCCATCAACATAACACTATAGAAGCAGACACAAACTACATGGGAAATACATACGCACAGACATGGGAAAACATAGAATATCAGTTACAGCCACTCAATTAGGGAATAACACTAAACAGGAAACGTGAGACAAAATACTGACAACAAAATCATTCAAGAAAATAATAAAGGATTACTTAATTAACATGTATTAGTGCTACTACCACTTCTACTACTACCACTACTACTACTACTACTACTACTACTACTACTACCTTCTCACTCCAATCCACCAACTACGACTGGATGTTTTCAACTGCTAACAACTATCAAATTTTCATATTCAGTAACCATAAAACCAAGCTACTGAATGAGCTGGAGAATGAGCACTGTGACCCTCCCCTCCCTCCCCACCCTTGCCCAAGGATGCTCCCCACTAGTCAGCATCCTGTAAACATCTTATCAACTGCACAAATACAGCACAGCTCGGGGATGATCTGTCATACTTCTAAACCAAAACAGTACCTTATTGTTAGAATAATTAAAAAATCAGTGTGAGAAATGTTCTCCTGTATGTTTTGAATGTGAGTGGATTGGATGACATTGATGCCTATGGCAACAGTGGCTTCCAATTCAATTATATTCAACACATTCAACAGAACGTTTTTATTTTACTATTGAGATGAACTGGTTATTCCCGAGATGTACTGTATATCCAAAGTCAACCAAAAATATAAATGTTGTGTTGTAATGTAAAATCACCACTACTACTACTACTACTACTACTACTACTACTACTACTACTACTACTACTACTACTACTACTACTACTACTACATCATATTCATGTAAATTGTTATCTAAATGTGTACATATATGTAAATAAATACATCATTTCTTTTACAAAGTGCATTTTCAAAATTGTATTGACATAATCACTGTACATCCCATCACACCCTATATACCGTTTCGCATTGTCCCAAAATACCAACTCTTATCTTTCTTTCTGAAGATAATTCCGCGTATTGTTATCAGCAATTACTCCAGTTAAATTAGTTTTGAAATATTCAACAGATATGATCAGAAGGCATTGGTAGGATAGGGAAATGTGCGTGCGTGTGTCGCAATAAAAGTAGCCTTTCAACATGAATGATATACAGATGTCTATTGTGAACGGGAATAGGGGGCGAAATGACCTGGGGCGAACAGGACAGGCCGCGAAATGGTATTTGTGCGAATGTGATTAGGGGCGAAACGACCCCGATTCATATTTTGCTGACTTGATTCACGGAAACACAATACATGGTTTTTATATTCGTACTTGCAATGGAATTCTTTGAATCTTTTGTGAGTACTCCTTGACATGCTGTCAACCAACGTCTTGAAACACTTATCTGGTATATGTGTAGTATCTGATGCTAAAACTAGACCTTCTAACACTGATGAGGAAATTTCCATTTTGATAAACACCTATCACACTCATTCCCTTCGAAACTCTTTCATATATGTGCTTGCGTGTCTGTAGAACAAACCATGGCAGAGGAAATTGGTGACTTCGAGGCTAAAATCCAACTAGCCGTCTTAGCTCCAACTATAGAGAGGGTAAAGGTGTACACCCATTTCATGGCCGCAAAGAAGGCGTATAATGAGGTGGCAATAAATCCCAAGAGAGACGAAAGACTGAAGAACGCGACTCGTGCACTTTTGGTAACCTCAATGTATCAGGTCTTGCCTGCACTAAGGAGTAAACACACTGTCTTAGAAGAGATTGACACGGACCCCCTTAGACAAAGTTAATGCTGGCACCGCTCTCCAATTGGGTTTCGGTGCCCTTTGTCATCTGGCCAAACCTATTACCTCTGTTAACCGGTCTTTTCTTGATAAGAGGTGGAGTGCAGCAGCCGCTCCGCTGGCTCTAGAGTCAGTGTTCATAGGTCCCTTTGACATGGGCCCATACTTGCCTGAAATGTTGTTATCCATCCCCGACCTGTCTGCCATTATATCACCGGCATCTGTGGTACGATGCATCCTTGCCGATGTTCTTGAGGGAACGGATCCAGTGCGCTCTCAGTTGAAAAGACAATTGGGATTGGTCTACAGCATGGCGGGCATGGTTGCATTGGAGCAAATGCACAGATTCATAATGGCCAAAGATAATTTAGCATTTTCAGTATCTACTGTCATGGAGGATGCCATCAATTACTCTAAGGTGTACGCAGAGACCAAAGCCAAGTTTTCAGAAACAGACTGGCCCTATGCACGTTCACTAGAACCTGAGAAATTTTCGGCTTTGGACGCCTCAAGTTTTCCTGATTTGTACTTAGCTGCTACAACTGCCGCCCAGGCTCTAATAGGGCTACGAGTTCACATCAATACACTACAATATAGATGCTACTTTTCGTGTTGTTTCAAAACTGAGAGGCACTACATTTTCGATAAGTTGTGACTATCCTCATCAAATTGTAGAGGCGCGGAATGAGCTATGGGGCGAATGGAGAAGGGCTAAACAGAGCGGTAAAATGGCATCAATCAGATTCCCAGCCAAATTAGTTATAGGATCAGAAGTTGTTGAGGACATGTTCCCAGAGTGGGATGAGGTGGTATATGGATGTACCAATGAGTGACAACAGGGTAGAAGAAACGAGCATGCAAACGTCCAATCAACCCATTCGGCAGCAACAATGAAATTGTATGGACAACAACATGATATGAGACGACCGTACACAATGCCAACAGCGCCCAATTCAGTGATGATAAATCGAGGAGGTGCTATCCCATTACTAGGACCATATGTACACTGGGCACACCATCCAGTCACGCATAGCCATATGTCACTAGAACGTCCGCGACTTCGTGAAATCCATAGACCAGAGACAAACACTATCATAACACAAACAGGCTATAGTAATCCTAATGAAATGCCACTCGCGAAACTGCAACCTAATACGGGATTGTTGCAAGGACCAGAAGTGGCGGTAAGCACATTCAACATGTCAATACCAACGGCTTCACGTGATAATTCAGCAACCGTTACTTCCCAGTCTATGTCAGCCGCACTGACATCAGCTTTTGAGACATTAAATGACATCACATATGGAGAGAACATTGAAGCACAAGTGGTAGACGGACACCAAACAAATGGGCGTATGAACAATTTACCAATATATACACCTATGATAAATGCATCCTCAAACACCGCAAATACTAACAATCAAACCATTTCTAACAATATTACCAGCTCTGTAATAAACACTGATGTACGGACTCTAAACGCCACTGGCGAGGTAAACACAAATGAAAGCACAGCATGCCCAGCGCATGTGCACAACAGTCCACGGGAATGAGCACCAGAACACTAACACGCATATGGACACGCATACAAACACACCACATGCACAACCACTAGATAACAGTACTGCATCTAATGCATTACATAATATACAAACTATATAGGACAGGCTGGAGAAAATGCTGCATATCGCAGCCTGGAACGCAAATGGTCTTACAAGCTAACGTCATAATAAGATCAAATCACATGTCTTTCAGAAATTAACTGACAATTCCGATGTTATATTAATTACAGAAGCTTGGAGCTCGGATTTATTTGTTTATGAGGTAAACGGTTTTAATCATATTATCCTAAATAGAACGAGTGATAGAAGAGCGAAGCGTGTTTCTGGTGGGCTACTTGTGTACGTGAGAGAGTGTATATCGAGTGGTATATCGTTGGTACAAACTGAAGATGACATAATCTGGTTAAAATTAGGATGTTTTTTTTGGCTTTGATGACGACATATACCTAGGGATGTGCTATGTTTTACCATCTAGGTCATCTAGAATAGGGGACGTAGCTAACGAAGTTTTCGACAGATTAACAACTTTTGTTACCAAGAAAAAAATCGGAAAATACCAACTGTAGTTTCTTAATTTGCGGGGCCTTAATGCCAGGATGAAAACACTACCTGACTTTGTTGTGAATGACAATGCCTCACATATACCGGTGTTTGATGGATATGAAGAAGATGTTGCTTTACCACGTTTTTCAAACGATCCATTGAAGTTAAATGATAACGGTCATAAAATGTTGGATTTTTGCAAAGAAACAGGTATAAGAATTGCAAACGGGCAAGTAGGCAAAGATAAAGGGTTGGGGGAAGTAACATTTATATCGGGGAATGGGGTGAGTGTTGTCGACTAT
This sequence comes from Chaetoderma sp. LZ-2023a, assembly GCA_034401795.1. Lineage (NCBI taxonomy): Eukaryota > Metazoa > Mollusca > Caudofoveata > Chaetodermatida > Chaetodermatidae > Chaetoderma > Chaetoderma sp. LZ-2023a. The sequence continues at coordinate 24,454,214 of CM067365.1, read as the reverse complement.
TTCCTTTGCTCAGCACACAAAATACATAGTATAAATGATTTTGAGGTGGATGAACCAAATGAGTTATCAGACCATTGTGTGATCAGATGTAGTATAAAATGTAATACGTAGAAATCTTTACAAATGGGTAATAGTAGTGGTGGGAGGATTAGTAGTACAAAATATGTTTGGAAATCAGAGAACGCCAATGATTATAGGGTTAACATTTTATCTAATGAAGTGCAGGAGCTACTTATTAACATGAATAATCTACTAGACAATTATAGTATATTAGATAATGAAACCATAGAAGAAGCAGTAGGAATTCTTACAAAAGCGATAAAGACAGCTGCAGATAGTCTATTCTTAAAAAAGACTAACCGAAATAAGACCAGGACAAATAATTCCCAACAATATTCACCTGATTGCGAAATTAAGCGTAAGCAATTTTTTGAGGCGTTAAATTGGTATAGGAGGGAAAAGACAGAACTGGCGCATATTAAAATGGTAACTTTAAGAACTGTTTTCAAAGAGTCGGTTAGAATGTATAATTATACGCAGTGTTGATTTAACTAATAAGCTACTAACTGCACAGTTTACTGATACAAAATTGTATTGGATGCTCCTAAAGACAAAAGATAACAGGACAATGGGCAATATATCTATCAACGAATTTGTTAATTTTTTCAAAGCAGTCAATAACCCAGATGATTTTTTCCAGGCCGATCCTGATATTACAAATTATGTGGAAGGTTATATGAATGAAAATAATAATATACAAATAATTTTTGATGAATTAAATTCCGAAATATCTGCCGAGGAAATCTACAAATCAATAAAACATTTGAAAAACAATAAAAGTGCAGGACTGGATATGCTCACAAATGAATTTTATCTGAACGCGATAAATGGATTAATTCCCCATATACTAGTGCTTTTTAACAGAATTTTTAAAAGTGGGCACTTCCCGAAAATCTGGGCCGAGGGAATTTTGATACCATTACATAAAAAGGGGGGGAGTAAACGATGTACAAAATTACAGGGGCATTACATTACTAAGCACACTGGGAAAATTATTTACTAAGGTTTTAAATAATAGGTTAAATTATTGGGCAGATACTAATGAAATTTATGTGAAAGCTCAAGCTGGTTTTAGAAAAAATATTCTAACAAATTCGTAGGTTTAACACCAAGTCATTTGTGTATCTTATTTGAAAAATTAATTTTGCCAATTTTGAGCTATGCCAGTGAGGTCTGGGGGGTGGCACACTGGTTACGACATCGAAAAGTGTCATCTAAAATTTTGCAAGCAGTTGCTAAGCGCAAAAAAAAGTGCATCAAATAGTGTCATCTACGGAGAATTAGGAAGACTCCCACTCATTTTAACTAGGGAATTGAAGATGGTGAAATACTGGTTTAAATTATTAGATAGCCAACGAAATAAATTGGTTAAAAATGTATACGATGTTTTATATAAAGATTGGGAGACAAATAATCAATGTTCTAATTGGGTGACCAAGATACAAGATATGCTAATTAGAAGGGGTTTTAACGATGTCTGGCTAGCACAGGGTAGAAATGTGAGTAAAAATTAATTTATTTTAGAATATAAACAAAGGGCGTATGATAATTATTTACAAGAGTGGATGGGTCAATTAGATATGTAACAAAACTAAATTTTACAAACATTTCTGCGAATTATTAAGCTATAAATGTTATTTAGACAAAGTAAAAAATATAAGACATAGACAAGCTCTCACCAGGCTCAGAACCGCAACACACAAGCTACATATTGAGACTTCTAGATGGAAACAAATACCATTATCTAATAGAACATGCCAATTCTGTACGAACGATATTGAATACCATTTTATCATATTATGCCCTATATACAGTAACTTAAGAAAAAGTCAGATCAAATCATACTACTATATAAGACCAAGCGTTTTGAAATTTATTGAGCTGCTTCAGAGTAGTAACGAAACTGTTTTACGGAAATTAGCATCTTTTTCATATCAGGCGTTTAAATTACGAAGCGAAACATTGTCATGAGCATCTTCTCCAGAGGGCGAGGTGGGGATAGCGTGCAATGAATGAATGAATGAATGGAAAGGTGGGTGGGTGGGTGGGTGGATGTATGGATGGAAGGAAGGAAGGAAGGAAGGGTGGATGGATGGGTAGATGGTTGGATGGGTGGGTGGGTTTGGATGGATGGATGGATGGGTGGATGTGAGAGGCGTAGACGACGGGCTGGCTGCAAAGAAATGTCTCTTCGTTTCCTCTTTCTTCCCTAGTTTTCGCGCCTAGAAACTAGGAGGCAGAACTTGATTTTATGAATATGAATGAACAAAAAGTTATATATATATATTTGATGGTGGTATTGCGGGTAGGCGGAGTGCTCTCCTCGATTCTCTTTCGCTCTAACTTTCGTGTTTAGAATCGAGGAGGAAGGACATCCGAGAAATCCCAAATCCATCGTCACCGCCATCATCGTCACTGCTGTCGTCGTCCTCGCCACCATCATCGTTATTGATTTCGTTATTCAGCTCCAACACTCAGTGAGCGATGGAGCGGGAGGACGGAAATGCAGATGGTGGTGTTGATGGTGATGGTGGTGGTGGTGATGATGATGGTTGGGATGATGATGATGGGGTGATTCTAGTAATCATTACTGGTATCGACACCGTCATTATCATCATTATTATTATCGATATAATATTATTGATTGCAACAATAAAATGATAAAATAATACTGATGAAAATGATGATGATGAAAATAAGGATAATAATTAATAGTAATGATGGTGCTGAATATGATGGAAATTAATACTTATGTTAATTATGTGCAATTTTACAAACTTTATACAATGATTATTGAATACTAGTATCCGTCACAGAATTATGGAAATATGTACACTCAAGAGCCGATGGCTTATAGTGGAAATAAACTTAGTTACTTGCTAATTCACTATTGATCCTTTTGAAAACGTTATATTTGAGTCACTTTTTCGGGTGGAAGCAACAAGTTTCGGTCAAAATGATTTCAAAATACATAGCTGGTTTCTAATGTCGCAATATGATGCCTATTGAATAGTTTGAAATTTGTGTGACTGAATGTAGACCCTGTCTCTGGAAACAACGCCTTTTAGTCAAATTGTTTTAAAGCTAGACAGTATTTTACCTGCAGGAAGCAGTGGCTAATCAGCTTAACGTAACTATAACTCAGCTTATATGACCATCTATAGTGGGTATTATTTATTCGCTCGGCATACACCAGAGTGCATAGGTCCAGCTGCTCCACTAATTGGTCCCCGCCAGAGCAACATAAATGGTATTTAGCTGCTTTTTTTCTAATTATTCTGATTTATTTGTTTTTTACTGGGGCCTATAGGTTGATTATTATATAAAGCTGTCATTCAAAAGCACGTGTTAGTTCTCTGATCCTTTCCTTTAAGAAAATCACATTGAGTTAAGAAACTACAATCATTATTACCATTGGGCTCGGTCGATACCTACACTCTCTCAATTTCCAGAAAACTACACAGGTAAGCTGTTGAATATTTGAAACTAATTTGACTGGGTGCTATTGTTGCCTATGGCAGCAACTGTGTCCAGTCAAATTAGTTTTAAAATATTCAATAGAATATTTAGAATATTTATTAAATAGTAAAGAGACAATTCGTTCAACTTGACAGACTATGGCAGTAACAGCGCCCAGTCAAATTAGTTTCAAAATATTCAATAAAATGTTTATTAAATAGTAAAGACAGACAATTCGTACAAGTTGACGGACTACGGTAGTAAGCATTCATGAGATAATTGCTTATGATGCCAACCTACATGTGATGAGTTGATTATGACATCGTATTATTGAATGAGAAACTGGATTTATTAATTCCTATAGAATGCATGTATGGATTGATCGTTATATACATATATTATACATAATAGCGTAATAACAATATAATTTAATAATACAATAATAACAACTGGTTTTGAAGTTAGACAACTAGACGGATCACTAAGTCTGAATCGTCTACATCTGACTAATCTTCTCCATAGTTTTTACAGCATCTTTCAGTTTTCCAACCAAATCCTGAAAATAATATACAATTCTGTCATTCAATGACATGAATGATTAACACAGTAATTTTTAAATCAGCAAAAAAATGTTTCTGCACTAACACTCATATTAGTCAAAAATGATTTCTGCAGTGGTCTTGGGAAATATCCATTTGCAGATCAAGAAGACTATTTTTGAAAATTTACCCCTGAAATGACTGGCTCAATAACCGTGCCAGTCATTCCATTGGTAAATTTTCAAAAATATATTTCTCTTGGTCTGCAAATTGAGACCACATATTTTAAAGAAACACTCCTCAGAAAGAACAAACATCTGTTAAAGGACCACTTGTCTTAAAGAATGCACCACTTTTTTTAACTCTTTATTGGTCAAATTTGGTCAAGAAAATTTTAATATCTGCCTATTGAATGTCAATTTACAGGCCAAGAAAATACAATTTTTGAAAATTAACCCGGTTATCGAGTGAGTCATTCCAGTGGTACATTTTCAAAATTTGTATTTTCTTGGCCTGTAAATGGACATTCCACAAGACCATGGCAGAGGGCGGGTGTGGCCGGCATGACCATTAAAGGGTTAAAGAACCACACACCTTGGAGACACTGCATGTTGTCTAACAGAAACACATGCTTTAACACTTTCATTCTCATATTTGCTCAAAACAATTTCAACTTTCTCATATTAAATGTCAACTTGCAGACCAAGAGATAATTCCTGGAAATCTATCAATGAAATCACGGGCTTGGTTATTATTGATCTAGTCATGCATGCGATATATTTAAAAAATACTCTTCTCTCGGCCTGCAAAATGCAGATGTATCATGACCACTGGAAAATATGGCTGACGTTTGTCACGCACCAAACCGGTTCACGATACATGTACTGATTAATGAACCTTATTAATAAGCCAATGGATGCGTTACTGGCTAAATAGTAGAAAAATACAAATGACAAGTTCTGACAACAAACGCTAAGAAATAATATAAGATTAATAGTCAGCTAAGTTCCATTCATGGTAATATGGGTAAATGACACTTAAGGACATTCAGAGATTACTTGTCCATTAAATTATGTATGGTTCATGAACCACACGAATCCCATGCAAGCGAGCCGAACCATCGTTTGTCTTCGCATGGTTTGTAATTTCCTGAACCAACGAATGTTCGTTATTATTGCAAAATTAATTTGTGACCAGCTAGAGTGTATTAAGACATTACCAATTGGCCCTATCACAAAGGTGTGTGGTTGAGTACTCTTGTACAGATTTGAGCATACATAGACTGGGTGAGCATGTGCATGAGATAAGTAAGTAAGTAAGTTTATTTCCACTATAAGCCATCGGCTCTTGAGCGTACATATTTCCATAATTCTGTGACGGATACTAGTATTCAATAATCATTGTATAGACAAACATACAATGTATATTATCACCTGAAGTTGTTCCTGTGAACAGGAGAACTGTACCTCTTTTAACTCGGTGCAGCCAGGAACCTGCGGAAAGAAAGCGACAATACATCACCATTAACACCTTCAAGTATATACGCTACGATGTTAAACTTATTCTGTTGAGCATTTTGAAATTAATTTGAAAGGAAGCCGTTGCTGCCTTAGGCAGCAACGACTTCCTGTCAAATTAATTTGCAAATATTTAGCAGTTTTCCTGTATGGTTGTGTTGAAAATGAGATATGGGGAACTCATCGGTGAAAGGCTTCATGAGCCCTCTCTAACGCTATAATTGATTAAGCCTATGATAATAGACTGCTCCATTTCTATCTAAGCGCCATCCTCATTACTGTCTGCCTGCTGAATTTCTGCAGACTACATTTTCCATGTGGATTATCTCTGGATATGGTGAATACTTTGAAAACAATTTGACTGAAAGTTGTTGGTGGCTAAGCCACCTACAACTTTCACTCAAATTTCTTTAAAAATTTTCAACAGGTACATAGTTATTGCACATTGAAATTATTGTCTAGTGGTATGCAGCAGTCAGACACTTAATAACCTCGTTTGACTAGATTTTAAGATTTTGATCCCTACATTAGCAAAATCTTAATTTCAAGGTAAATATACTCACTCTATTTTGAAACTAATCTGATTTGGTGCAGCCAAATTAGTTTCAAAATGTTGAACACAATGTTTATTAAATTGTAAATTCATCAATGACATACAAGTCAGACGCTAACAGTCAGTGTTGCCACTTTCTTGATGGAACTACATCATTTAATGGATGAATCCAGTTTTAGCTACATGTCTAGCACATCTCTAGCTAAGATCCACCCACACTTTGCACGCATTGAGCTCGATCAATCCCTGAACTCCCTGACTATCAATTTCCAGAAAACTATGCAGGTAAGCTGATGGCTATTTTAAAACTAATTTGATTGGATGCTGTTGCCATAGGCAGCAACAGCGCCAAATCAAATTAGTTTCAAAATATTCAATAGAATGTATATTAAATAGGAAAGCCATACAATTTGTAAAACCTTACAGACTAAATTGCGTCATCCATGATGTAATTGATTATGGCGTCAGCCTACATGTGATGTAGTTTATTATGACATCATATGATTGACTAAGAAATTGCATGGATTCATCAATTGACAAGGGCAAATCAATAGTTATATAACTTTACAACAAGAGGCCCAAGGGGCCTGTATCGCTCACCTGCAATTATTGGTCGCTGGCACAAATGAACAAAATGAGATCACCACTAGAAAAATTTACATATCAAATTTCTGTGAAGGTTTATCCAAGTTTTACTAAAATTTGCCCAGTGGATAAAAAGTGATCTTTTTTATGATTTTGTCAGAAATTTGCAGATGTCCACCAAAAAAGTTAACATGGATCTCTATGCCCTAAGAATGCTTCCTGCCAAATATGCTTGAAATCGGTCCAGTGGTTCTTGAAGACATTTTAAATTTCCCATTGCTTTAGTATGGGCGCTTTTGGCGGGAAAACGATCCAAGATGGCCACAAAACTGTTTGTCCGACAACTTAGAGTATGGTAAATTTGAAATCAGAATACCCAAAAACATATATCAAACCAAACATGCTACATATTGATTGGCCAACGATGGACATGTTTTTTGACTGATCAACTTCACTTGAAAAAACTTTAATGGCCTTAGTCCCTAAGCATATCTTCCAAATTTTGGCCTGATCACTTCAGCGGTTCTGGAGAAGTCGAAAACTAGGTCATCCAGGATGGTCATCGAACTATTAGGCCAATCAAGTTCCTTGAACAGCCTTGGTTCAGCTCTTGGTTCTCTCCCTAGATTATATTTCATGAGCTTTGAATCGATGCTCCAAGCGGTTTCAGAGATTTAAAAATATATTTCTAAAAATCAGCCAAAATCCAAAGATGGCCACCAGGCAAATTGGATGATCGTCTTCGTTTGAACAAACATGAACCTCTATTCCCTAAGGGTTGTTCCTGGCAAATATAATTAAAATCGGCCCAGTGGTTCTCGAGAAGACATTTTAAATACCCCATTGCTTTATTATTGGAGCTTTAGGCAGGAAAATGATCCAAGATGGCCGCCAATCTGTTTTTCCGACAGTTTCGAAAAGGGCAAATTTCTGATCAGAATATCAAAAAACATATATAAAACCAATTTCTGCCTAAAAATCCATCATATAAAAAAATCCAATATGGCCGCCAAACATGCTACATTTTGATTGGCACACAGTGGCCATGATCTTTGATGGATCAACTTCCCTTGAACAAACTTCAATGACCCTTAGTCCCTAATCAGATCTCCCAAATTTAGGCCTGATCCCTTCAGCAGTTCTGGAGTTGTTTTCGCAAAAACTAGGTCATCCAAGATGGCCGCCGAACTATTGGGTCAATCAAGTTCCGTTGAACAAACTTGGTTCAGCTCCTGCCCTAAATGATACTTCATGAGTTTTGAATCAATCCCTCAAGCAGTTTCGGAGAAGAGTTTTACAGATGTTTCTAAAAATTGGCCAAAATCCTAGATGGCCACCGGTCAAATTTGCCGATTGGCTTCGTTTGAACAAACTTCAATCTCTATACCTTAAGGATGCTTTCTGTCAAATATAATTGAAATCGGCTCACTGGTTCTGGAGAAAAAGTCGTTTAAAGGAAAAGTTGATGGACGGACAGACGTCAGATGGACGACAGACAGATGGTTGTCACGCCATAAGCTCACTTGGCCTTTTAGGCCAGATGAGCTAATATCATCGTACTCACCTCTGTTTTCAAAGCAATTAAATACACCGGCTCATTCACTCTCTCTAAATGGTTATTCTGAAGAAATAGAAACATAAGATTAGCAATAACATGAAACTAAAACCCTCAAACAGTGCATAACAGAGGAATACATTTGCAGCTAAACTCTACACACTTTATGTGCGCATTTAAATCAATTTGACAAATTTTCGCTATAAATTCACGGTTATTGGTAAGCTGTTGATAATTGGATATTCAACGAAATGTTTATAATTAACTCTTCACTGGCTAAATTTGGTCAAGAAGCTTGAAACAGTTGCTTATTGAATGTCTATTTACAGGTCAAGAGAATATTTTTGAAAATTTACCATTGGAATGACTGGCTCGGTTATTTATCCAGGCTCGGTTGTCGAGCCAGTCACTCCAGTTGTAAAGTTTCAAAAATAGGCTTCTCTTCACCTGCAAATGGAGATTCATCAAGACTACTGCTGAGGCCGGTTTTCACATGAAGGGGCTAGATTGTAAGTTCATGAAAAACACACATGTACATGTACCTTTCAGATGCTACCTTTGACACTGTCATGATGTACCTACGTTATTTGACTGTGACATCAGCTAACAAGTGACATACTATCTTGAATATGTGTTGTGTTAACTGTCTTGCTGCTACAAGCTCATGTCTTGTTGAATAGTTTGAAAAGTATTTGACTGAAAGTTGTTGGTGGCTTAGCATGTCTGTCGACATCGTTAATAGCGAGATGGTGATGTGTTTATCACTTGTTATGTGGACTCTTGTGTCTATAGCAAAGTGAATATGATTGTATATGTTGTTGTTGCTAACAGTTGTTGCGGTGTCATATAGCAACACTTTACAGCTACACGTGTCAAGATAAGCAACAATGTAAGTGGAACAAATAAAGATAGTTCTACAAGCCTGAAGAAGAATGTAATAATAAGTTAATTGCATTCAGGACTAAAATCTATCCAGAGAACATCAAGTGTGTTATAATCTTTAAGGCATTTATTTGCTAGTTCCCAATGCTTGGGTCTAGACTCACAAGCACATCAAGCCAAGCATGGCTGCGCAGACCAGTAGCAGTCTAATTTTCAATATGGGTTGACCAATAGGTGTTAAAAGGATTTTAACAAGTCTTTAAGTAAAGTGACAATCCCTTATAGCATGGAGCCCAACACACTGTGTATTAAGCCATCCTAATCTGGACCAGTGACACATGTTTAAACACATTATAGCTCTGGGCTAAATAATTTACTTAATTTGATAAATGTTTATTTCCAATGTGCAGATGACAGTTTAAGGGGAGAATGCTTAACAGACTTAATCCACTTCATCTTAATGGACCTTTCCATTTTTAGTTATGCCCTGCCCATCACTAGCTAAGCTCCACCCACACCTCGCCGTGTTGGGATTGATCGATCCCCGAATGCCCTAGCTATCAATTTCCTTTAAACTATACAGGGAAGCTGTTGAATATTTTGTAACTAATTAGACTGGGTGCTGTTGCTGCCATAGGCAGCAACAGCGCCCAGTCAAATTAGTTTCAAAATATTCAACAGAATATTTATTAAATAGTAAAAGCAAACAATTTGTACAACAGCCCATAGACCGTCATCAAATATGCGTTCGTGATGTACTTATCGAAGTCATTCAAGACGTCATTCATTATGATGTCATTGTACATGCCACGCAGTTCATTATGACGTCATATGATGGCTGGGTACTCTGGAAAGGTGAATTCCTTCTACCTGATCTAGTTTAAGTTGGTTGTAATTGTGTTTCTCTACACTGACATATTATATGAAAGAAAATTTGGGAAAACTGTTGTGAAATGTCACCTGTCACTTGCATATTGTATGTTTAATTATTGTACTGATCATTCTGGAAAATTGTATAAAATATCAGTTTTATATAGAAAACAGACAGAGTTGGTGGGGGATTCCCACAAGAACATTGTATTTTAAAACTGCTGCTACATGTATACAGTTGAATTTATGTGAAGAAGAAAGATTTAGGATATATTAAAGATTGCCTTGTTATCTTGTTAAAAGTTCAAGTTAGTCAACCAGTGAGTGAGTCAGGCAGCGAGCCAGTCAGTCAGTCAGTCAGCCCATCCGTCTCTCAGTAAGCTAGTCCGTCAGTCCATCCATCCATCAGCCCTCCTGTCAGTCCATCCGTCAGTCAGTTAGTGAACAGACCGGTCACTAAGAAGTGTGGCTCTTGATCTGTCTCTCGATTGGTCTGTCCATAGGTCAATCATTTGGACTAGCGAGAGAAGCTCCACCCACGTGCATTCGCCCGGTGCTAGAGCCGCACAGTACCAAATGTCCAAGAATGTCACAGTTTACGGTCACGCTTCAAACGTGCTATAAAGCCTCTCCTATTGCTAGTTAAACTCTGCCCACTTTCTTTATCTTGGTCTCTTTTCATCTATTTTTCCTGGTAACAGATATTTAGTGATCATAACAGCTCACTAAGCCGCCATGTTCCATAGTTACACGTAGTGAGTCTGTCAGAAACGCTTATTCCAAACTGTATCTCAAAAGCTTCTGATCAGACGTGGCTCCAATTTTAAGACGATTTCCAGATGACTGACGTTAGCCGTGATCCTGCTAAAAGAACAAGGATCCGATCAAAATCTGGATCTGTAGATATCTCGGAATGCAGGAAATGTCAATTTCCCTTTCTCCGAGATCTAACAATACTCACCATTCTGTTACTTCTGATATACAGCTGGCCCTGACAGCGGCTCTAGGATTATAGACTTAGAAAGCTTTACCGACTCCTGGGAACCGGGTACCCGGCTCCCCACTGCCGAGTACCCGTTTACCATAGAGCTCATATTGTTTGCATAGCCACCAAACAAGAGAAAACTATGGCTTGCCTCCGTGGGGCTGGGAGGCTGGGTCCGTAACAGAATGGTGAGTATTGTTAGATCTCGGAGAAAGGGAAATTGACATTTCCTGCATTCTCCTTCGATCAATACTCACCATTCTGTTACTTCTGATATACACCAGATTTGATCAGTCACCTGGTGGGAAGGGGCAAGCCATACATGCTAATTTTGCCCCTTGGAGAAAGATTTTAGACTTCAAACTTGACTAACGGAGACCTAAAAGGACCGTCAAGTTCACGGAACCGAATCACATTCGCGTCACAGCCCCCCCCCCTTTTTCCTCCTAAGAAAAGGGAGAGAACTAACGAACATGTATCTCGCCTGAAAACACCAATATGCCAAGAGGGTTAACTACTCCCTGCATATCGCTTGTATTAGCCTGGAATGAGCATGAATATATACGATGAATGAACATGATACATATACATAATACAAAAAACTCTCACTTGTTGAATTACCTTATGATAACAGGACTTCAGACGTACCGCCTACAACCATTCACCGGTTCGGCCATCAGTGACACAATCTGGTTGACATCCTCTCGCTTGACCATGCCTGCTTTAGGTTCTTTTCTTACCAAAGTGAAAAAAGGGGAAAAGCAGTGTGGTCACTAACTATCGTTTCAAAACAGCTAAAGCGAGTGGATTGGCTGAGTCTGACACATCCCTCATATAGTAATCCGTAAATGAGGACTCACAGTGCCATTGTGCAACGGCCATGATGTCCTCTAACGGAACACCATTGTAAAGGGCGGTCGAGGCGGCTATTCCTCTAACATCGTGTGCCCTTACGCCCTGCACCTGGTGCCCAGTCGCCATCTCATGAGTAGTTTGAATGCATTCGACCACCCAACGAGAGATAGTATCCATGGATGCGGCGCCATAAGGCTTTTTATGGCAGATCCACAGATGTCTATCGTTCGACCGTAACGAGTCAGTCCGTTTCTTGTACTTAGTCAAAGCACGGACCGGGCACCAGACACTGGCATCACGATCAAACCTGGTTAACTTCGGTATAATGATCGGTTTGCCGGGATATCTCAAAGATTGGTTCTTTGACATAAATTCTGCTCTTGGCAGAAGACGCAGACCTTCTCCAGAAACAATAAATCGGTTCCTCTCTGCCGAAAGCGCATGGATCTCACTGCGCCTTCTAGCTGAGGAAGCTGCCAATAGAAAGACCGCCTTTAGAGTCAAATGCTTTAGACTAGCCGAACGCAACGGTTCGAATGGGTGCTTGGCCAGTACATTAAGCACTAAAGATAGACTCCAGGCTGGAATGACTACCGGTTGTCTCGGTCGGAGATTGCTCATTCCCTTCAACATCACGTTTAACTGGGCCACCTCTGGACTATCCCTGTTGGCTAGACAAGGGATAACTGATGCCAAAGCTGACTTGTATCCAGCAATTGTGACGGGAGCTAGTCCTGTAAAGAACAGCTCACAGAGAAAGTCTGCTATTTGCTGAATAGTGGATTGAAAGGTATCAATACCCTTTTCTTCACACCAGTCTGCAAATCTGTTAACCTTGTTGTTATATGACTTGAAGGTTGACCTCCTTCTCGCAGCCGCGATGAAATCAGCAGCCTGTCGAGAAAAGCCTTCCGACGTGGAACGTTGTTTGACAACATCCACGCAGTCAATTTGAACATTTCGGGACGCTCGTGTAGGAAGCGTCCCTTGGCCTGGGAGATTATGTTCGGAATCTCGGGCAACTGCACAGGATTTTCCACCAGCAGATCTAGAAGATCCGTGAACCACGCCCTGCTCGGCCAATACGGCGCTATTAGCAGGACCAGGCACGGTTCCTCCCTGACCTTCACCAATACCTTCGGTAGAAGAATGGTGGGTGGATACGCGTAAGCGTGCATCCCTCTCCAGCTTATCGCCAGAGCGTCTGTATCGACGGCATTTGGATCTGGAATCGGCGAGACATATGTCATGATTTGAGCATTTTCCTTTGTGGCGAACAAGTCCACGTTGGGTTTGCCCCAATGCTCGAAGATCCGTCGTAGAACTGGAGGGTTGAGGGACCATTCTGTTGGCAGGATTCTCTGTCTGCGAGACAAAGCATCCGCCAGAATGTTCAATCGGCCAGGAATATGAGCTGCTTTCAAAACAACCGAGTAATTCCTGCACCATTGAATCAAGTGCCACACCCTGATGCACAGGGTGGGCGACCTGGTCCCTCCTTGGCGATTTATATATGATACTACTGTCGAATTGTCCGACCGTATCAATATCACCTTGCCCCTGATCATCGGAAGGAATTCTTCCAACGCCAGTTCCACTGCCATCATTTCCAACAGATTGATATGCAGCTGACTCTCCGGGAGAGTCCATGTGCCCGAGACCTGGTGTTCTCCCAGGCAGGCACCCCACCCTTCCAGCGATGCATCCGTGTAAACGGACAGCTGGGGGTGGGGTAGGTGCAGCGAAACCCCTATTAGGAGATTCTGACGCTGTTTCCACCATAGAAGATGCGATATTATCGGCTCCAAAACTGGCACCAGTTTTGACAGGGGTTCTGTTCTCTGTTTCCACAGAGACATCAGATACAACTGGATAGGTCTTCGCATTAGAGCAGCGTACGGGATAACCTGCTCCATGGAGACCATCATGCCCAGCATCTGAAGGAACCGCCTCGCCTGAATGTGGTTTCCCACTCGAAAACTCCCGAGGATGGCTAACAGAGACACCACTCTGGGCTCTGACGGGTAAACCCTGCCCTCCTCGAGGTCGAATCGCATCCCCAAATAAACGAAATGTTGAGTGGGTGTCAACTCGGATTTCTCCTCGTTGACTAACCAGCCTAGATCTGAAAGTAACTTCAGAGTCAGAGCAGTATCCACGTTCAACCTGGCTGCCGAGTCTGCCTTGAGCAGCCAGTCGTCTATGTAGGTGTGTAGCGCCACGTTCTCTTTTCTGAGAAACGCTGTCACCGCAAGGACCACTCTTGTGAAAACCCTCGGAGCTGTCGACAGGCCAAACGGGAGAACTGTAAACTCCCATACTTGATTCTGAAACGCAAATCTCAGAAACCTGTGCCAACTCCGATTGATCGGAATGTGGAAATATGCATCTTTCAGATCGATCGATACACACCACATTCCTTTCCTCAATCCCGCCATTACCGACCTCGGTGTTTCCATCTGGAACCGAGGCGTATGGATAAACCAATTTAATGGCCTGAGATTGAGTATGGGTCTCCATCCCCCCGTGCTCTTGGGGACAAGGAACATGTTTGAATAGAAGCCTGGAGTGTTCCGGTTTGCTGGTTTTATTGCTCCCTTCAGAAGCAAACCCGACACTTCCTTTTGAACGGCTTCTAACTTGTCTGGCTCCCTTGGTACGGGTGTCCAGACTGGTGCCAAAGACAGATTTTGCGGCGGAAAGTCCCACCACTCCGGCATGTAACCCTGGGATAACCATCCCAGGACCAGACTGTCTGACGTCACACCTCGCCAAGCCTCGACGAAACGCATGAGCCTTCCACCCACCATAGACGCCTCGACGTCTAACGGGGTTGTCCGGCTCGCAGTCCGCCCCCCCCTCTTTCTTAACGAGAGAGAGTGAGAACCATTTCGTTCTAGGCACGACGGGTATAACTGGCACCGCTGTTCCTGTCGCACAGGTGCGGTCCAGGCGGATATGAAGGGAGCTTGCGTACCCTCAGGTACGCTTCGGCCCCTTCTGTCCGCCCTTTGAGGCCTTACCCTTACCCTTCCCCTTGCCCTTACCACCTCTAGGGCGGTCAGGAGCAACATTGGGAAGGGTAGGCGCCTCTACAGCCTTCCTGGGTTTCTTTGCCGGCGGCGGCTCAGAAAACCCAGCCGAAACAGAAGCCGCAATAGGCCTGGCTTTCGCCTTGCCCTTATGCTTCTTCTGTTTCTTAGAAGGCTGTCCGGTTAGCGGCTTGCCCACAGCCCCTAGTGCGTGCGCTTGCCGCACCAGCTCTAGCTGGAGATTCACCGCTAACCGATTCTGCGCAATGCTGGCGGTGTCCTCTAAGATGGCCCGCGCCTGGCCACCAAAGATGCTAGGCCCTGTCAGGGGCGTCCCAAGAAGACGCTCCTTGACTGCCGTAGCCGGACGCATATGGTCAATGACCATTTGCCTCCTGGACTTCGTCACACGCGCTTGCACCCTTGCCAATGCGTCCATTGACAGCACCAAGCCGTCATTAACGCACGATAGCGCCACAGGTGGCACAGGGTGGCCTGCCCCCGCTTCAGCCCACACCGACTGAAGTAGGCGATAGGAGTGATTGACAGCGCTCATGGCTGCCCTCACACCCTCATCGCATAGGGCCAGGACTTCTTCCTGGTGTACCTGGGCCTTATCCACTAGTGCCGGACCGGGACCACCCGAACCGGCACTTTGGACGCCCAGTACCCATCGGTCATCCTCCGTGACCGACGGGACTACACCATACCTGTCGTATTCACCCCGCGGAATACGGCACCTTGCCCGCACCTCCCTGGAGGCCGCAGGGAGCTGACCCTTGGTCATAAGTTGTTTGCTATAAATAGCATCCAACAATTCAATGAACCGTGGATCCAGTCCCACTGACTGGATCCGGGCCGCGGGCAAAATCCCCGTCCTAATCGACGCAACCGACGGACGGGGCGCATCTTCATCGGCCGTGGCCGAAACCACAGACGGGTCAACTCTGGCTAGCCACGCCAGAGCATCAGACCAGTCTAACTCCGAAGAAGATACTCCCGCAAACACGTCACCCGTTGACATGTTTACGGGTCTGCCAGCCATGGCCTCCCGGCCAGGAGCCACGGCTGACACGCCAGGCACTCCGCTACCACATGGTTCCGCCGCCACCCCATGAAACACTCCGGTCCATGGGGTAGGTCCGCACGGAAAACCGTACGGACCCGTAACCGTCGCGGAACCATAGCCGGCCACGGGCGCCAACGGCACCCCATGTCCGGCTGCCGGACCAGGCGAGATAGGTGAGTACCACGCCTGGCCCGGCACACCGGTTCCCCTAACGGCTGGTGACAAACCAAGCCGCGCGGAACCGGTGCACGGTAACGGATTGGCCTCAGCCGCAGGCGGAGCCGCTGACCTGGCTTGCGCCAAACCAGACAAATGGAGGCCGGTTCCGTCCAGGACGGAATCAACCTCCATATTCTCCACCTGCGGCTTCACGGGCCGCAGCAACCTCTCCTCCTCGGCCTCATCGTCTTCAGACTCCGAAGAGCCGTCACTAGACGAATAAACCGTGGAGCCGTCCTGGCGGACGGCTCCCACACCTGACGGACCGGCCACCGCTACTGGACCACCCGGAGGTGGCCGCAGAGAGACAGAACCCGTCTGGCCGAAGCCAGACGGACCCGCCAGGGGGCCGTACGAGACGGCCCCCTCGGTAACCAGTCCAGAATCCTGTCCGAAGACAGGATCCGTACCAGGCATGGGGAGAAACTGCCCCCCAACCTTTGGTAGCAGGGACGACACCAGCGTGGGCAGAACGCTATGCAGAAAACCCTGCATAGCCGGACCAAACCACGCCGGCGGTGCCATCTCCGCCACCTCCAGCTGGGGACGTGGAGCACCCCCACCGGCCGAACCGGGCGCTCCACGATTTCCTCTCGGACCGCCTGACCCCGCGTCAGACCCAGCCAAGTCCTTCTGGGCAAGGAACTTAACCATCGTTTCGACGGACCACACTGCACAAACATTACACCTATGATCTATATTACACAGGGCACACCTAAAACAGACATGGTCCTTGAACATAACACGGACAAACTTATGGCAGTCGTCACATGATGGCGGGGCTGGCTTGGCCTATAAAATAAGCACAAACCTACAATAAACAAGCGGAACGAGACACGGATGGAAGGCAGACAATTAATTTTCAAATATTTTGACTCATAAATTAACCGTAACCTCCCGCACCCCACCCCGCCACGTTACAACAACGATCGCATTGATTATGACGACAAGAACGCGGCGGGCACAACACACCCATAATAGATCCTACAGGATGTGTAACGGCTCCAGGAATCATATCGCATAGCATTCAGGGTATATTTACCAATCAATATAAATTATACTCCTAACGAACGCAGCACGATATGTGAAGAAAACAACAAAATGTATAACAACTGCTGTCTCACACGGTAAAACCGCAGACCACGCATCTACTCAAGAATTTTGAAACCACCGATCATTGCAAACCGATCGTGATCACACGAAAAACTTGATCATTCTAAAGTTTCCGGTACCATTTTTTAGTACGCAGCACCCAGAATAAGATGCGCGAATTAATGAAAAAATTTTTCTTCACATAAACATCCGAGTGACCGGGTGTGACGTCACCCGCTCGGATTCTACGGAGAACGACGTCAGCCGATATTCGTGTTAGAAATACCGTAGCAAACACCTATTTTCATATCTGCCGATCGCCTGTTGGGGTTTAAAGAAGGCGATCGTCTGGCATATATCGTTGCTAGCACACGTCCCAGATTCTATGGGGTTAGAAATTGGAACATGCGACACAACGAAATTTAGAGACCTAAGTCTTTTAACTATGGATATAAAGAACAATACAACCTGGTTATCTTGGGCGGTATTCTCCATAGTCCTTAGTTATTCCTTTAGCGCACAAACTATCACCGATTAAAGACTTAGAATCTTTTTAAAAAACACTAAAATCCCTAATGCGAAAAGCATGTATTGCACTTGTTGCTATGCAAACAAGAATGAGCTCTATGGTAAACGGGTACTCGGCAGTGGGGAGCCGGGTACCCGGTTCCCAGGAGTCGGTAAAGCTTTCTAAGTCTATAATCCTAGAGCCGCTGTCAGGGCCAGCTGTATATCAGAAGTAACAGAATGGTGAGTATTGATCGAAGGAGAAAGTATTTATCCGATTTGGCTCAAATTTTAAAATAGGAATGGTGTAACCATAGACAAGGATTTAACAACTTTGGGTATAATCCGAACAAATCTGGAACCCGCAGCAACTCTTTACATAATTGTACCTCATTATGTATTCAAAATAATTTATCTTTCTTATTTTAAATCATGCCACTAACTAGCCAAGATTAATACTTTTTATTGTTCAAAATCAAATTATTCTTATATCTATAAACAAAGTACAGTACAGCTCAGAAATAAATAATTATGTTTTCAAAACAAAATAAAAGTGATCAACCCATGAGATTCAAGTGTCTCAATTTCAAGGCAGCAATACAGGAAAGCTGCTGCATATTTTCAAACTAATTAGACTGGAACCTGTTGCCGCCTGCCAGGCAGTAACAGTTCCCGGTTAAATTGTTTTCAAAATATTCAACAGAATACTCCTTACATTTATATTTATAAGCAATTTGACATTTCTGGTCTGTGAGGGTTAAAGGGTTAATATGGAATCTCAGGTCGTATAATCTATCAGCAGGATACAGGGTACAGTAGCTGTTAACGCTTACAGTATAGCTTAATAATAACTGCTAAGCAAAATTAAATGTTCCGTTGAATATTTTGACCATAATTGTATTGGAAGGCAGCAATGTCTTCCAATACAATTATGTTCAAAATATTCAACGGAACATTTCCTACATTGTGTTCGAAATTGTACTAATTAACATGTTTCTATTTTTATTTTGGAAACATGTTAACTTATTTCTGAATGGTACTGTGTAATAAAGCACAAAATGCTCAGGGACTACAATACCTTAATATAATAGTCCAGTCTCCAGTTGACATCCACTATATGTGGCAGTGATGTCCCGGTACTGAGAACACATAGACAACATGAGTGCTTAGTTAAAGATGAAGCGACACATATATATTCTATATTAAACCATAGCAGCGCAGTAAAATCTTTACAGAGATGGACACAATCATACGATTCCCCCAACCTACCCGGGTTAAAGACGAAAACCAAACAGCTTCATACACACATGCACGCACACCCACACACATGGCTGGCAAGACCTACAGTTAACACTCACCTCATCAAAGAAAAGATTACGGTAGCTTCTTCCTTACCCAATCACCCCATCCCCCACACTCCCCCTCAAACCCACCCACCCACCCTCACCCTGCACCCACGCCCATGAAGGAAACTGAAAACTTCGTTTAATGAATGTCCATGATTTGCAGGTCAAGAGAATACTATTTTACACTGATCAAGCAAGTCATTCCAGTGGGGAATTTTCGAAAATAATCTTCTTTTTGCCAGTAAATGGCCATTCCTGAAGATGACATGTAAGTCGGTTTTGACTGACACATGACAGGTAAAGGCTTAAGCCATGCTATCTACACTCACCTTCCCAATAATAACTGTAAATACGGTTTCTGTGCCTGCAACAGAAGAATTTCATGCAACTTTTAACCCTTTAACCAGCAAATTTGTTCAAGAAAATTTCAATTTTCTCCTAGAAACTCTCCATTTACAGACTAAGAGATGACTATTTTTGAAAGTTTGCCACTGGAATGACTGGCTCGGTTATCGAGCCAGTCATAACAGTGGTAAATTTTCTAAAATAGTCTTCTCTTGGTCTATAAATGGAATTTCTCAAGACGACAGCAGAAGCCTTTTTTGGCTGATGTGAGTATTAACCCTTTAACCCTCAGATTTGTTCTAGAAAATTCAAATTTTCTCCTAGAAACTCTCCAGTCATTCAAGTGGTAAATTTTCAAAAATAGGCTTCTCTTAGTCAATAAATGGACAGCTTCTCAGGACCACTGCAGAAGCCATTTTTTGATTGATATGAGTGTTAAAGGGAGAACTACATGTAGCTGTGTGAGGATGGGCTGGACAAATAATTAACTATGCACAAAGTTACAGGTTATATATTTGAGTAGTGAATAACTACCCATTCTAGAATGGATTTATACCACAAATGACCTTGCAGGTTTAAAATTCACGTCATATGACATATGGCAGGGTTCATAGACTTCATGCACACACATTCTGCAGAATGACATTCTGTACTTTATTCAAAACTCTTTGAGACACGATTGACCGAGACATAATTGACCAATTCCCATACAAAAAGGGTGAAGAAAAATCACAGACTTAGCAGCCATGATCTGCAATATTTCAAAAATTATTTAGAATCTATGGAAGAGTGAGAATCAGAGCTGACAATAGCTATATTTCAATTTTCCATACATTTTCCAAACTTCCAAAATGTTGAATTTGCCATACTTTTCAAATGGGTTTCTCAAAATTTGATAATTCTTCAATGTTCAGACATGTGTATGAACCAGTTGTTATGGATGTTCATTTTGAAAACCAGAGGAAAGTATCCTCTTTCACATTATGCTATAGGAGAATGAATGAGCTGTTAAGCTAGGATTCCATTAACTCGAATACATATCGGATTTTTTTCCCGCTCCCATTACAAATAGATAGTATGATTCCATATGTCCGTATGCGCATGCGAACCCTGTCCGTATCCGAATCCGATCGCTACATGTAGCGATTTTATTCGGATACGGACAGCATTTGGATGTGGGACTCCTTGAAAATGATGTTTTCATTACGTCATTCATGGGCTTTCCCCAAATCGGCACTATTATTCTGTACATGTGTTCCAATATATAAGTTAAATTCATAGTAAGCGCGCTGGAATGTGAAACTCACTGAAACGCTGATAGACTATTTTAGAACATATTCATGCTAGTAGTAGTAGTGGTAGTAGTAGTAGTAGTAGTAGTAGTAGTAGTAGTAGTAGTAGTAGCAGAGTAGTAGTAGTAGAAGTAGTAGTAGTAGTAGTAGTAGTAGTAGTAGTAGTAGTAGTAGTAGTAGTAGTAATAGTAGTAGTAGAAGTAGTAGTAGTAGCAGCACCGCTGGCGGCGGCAGCAGCGGTTGTAATGGTGGTAGTGATAGTAGTAGTAGTAGTAGTAGTAGTAGTAGTAGTAGTAGTAGTAGTAGTAGTAATAGTAGTAGTAGAAGTAGTAGTAGTAGCAGCACCGCTGGCGGCGGCAGCAGCGGTTGTAATGGTGGTAGTGATAGTAGTAGTAGTAGTAGTAGTAGTAGTAGTAGTAGTAGTAGTAGTAGTAGTAGTAGTAGTAGTAGTAGTCCAACTGATTGAATAAAATCACTATTTTCGGATATGAATACGCATACATGTACGTACAAATGGAAGCACTCATTCCGATACGCATATGGATACGCATACGCGTTAATGGAATCCTAGCTAGTTAGTACATATCAATTTATATTTTTTGTCTTACAAACCCTCCTAACTTCTCAAAATGGCTTTGCAATGGTCATGAGAATCATTAATGAGCCAGCCATTCCAGTGGTAAATTTTTTTTTAAATAGTTTTCTCTTGCGTGCCTCGCCTGCAAATGACCACTCACTGAGAAAATGTTTTGGATTTTCTTGATCAAACGTGACAATTAACATGAGGAAAGGAATGAATACTGTAATACCTTAAAACTTCTGAGCTTGAAATTGTCCATTATTATTAGTTTCCCCATTTCCGATCGTGTGTTTTGGGTGGGAAACCTTAATTTGATCTGGCATTACCTGAAATATGTTACCCAGTGTTGTGATTCTGTCTGGTGAGTATTTACAGTCTTCAAGTATTGCACTGAAAACACAATAAATAACAAATTACATGATTAACAGTGAGACATATTATACAGTACAGCTCAGAAATAAGTTAACAAGTTTCCAAAACAAAAAAAATCCAGAAACCTGTTAGTTAGAAAGTCCAATGTTCTTTTGAACATAATTAGGTCAAAAGACATTGCTGCCTTAGTTCAAAATATTCAATGTCCAGTACATTTTATTTATTTTAGAAAAATGTTAAGTTATTTCTGAGTAGTATTGTACTCTCAAAAATTATGTCCATTTCATAAGGTAACTGGTGTTTATTGAGGAAATAATGTTGCTGTAAGCTGGTACTGTGTATGTTTGCAAATTGTAGATTAGGGCTCTGCTTGACTAATAGTAACAAGAGTTCCGCAAATGGCGCATAATAACACACCATGATGACAAACCAATGAATGAGAGCTTTCAGAAAATATATATTTCTTCCTCAGACCCAAACCAGTCATCCTTATGCAGTGTCAAAGCAATCCGTTAAACGGTCAAGGAGGTATCGTCAGGAAATAAATTTTCAAGATGGCCACCACTGACTGGCAGCCATATTGGATTTCAGATTATCATAAATTTCGATAAGTTTCTTTACCAGACATATTCCAATGACCCTATGAAGTCATCTGATAAATGGTAATGGAGATATCATCCAGAAACCAGCTTTCAAGATGGCAGCCCGTGGCTGGTGGCCACCTGGGAGTTCAGATCATCGTCAATTTCTATAGGTTTTTTTCCCAGACCTAGTCCAACCACCCTATTAAGTTTCAAAGCAATCTGATAAACGGTAACGGAGTTATCATCTGGAAACCAATTTTCAAGATGGCCATCTTGGATTTCGGATCATTGTCAATTTCGATAGGCTTCTTCCCCAGACGTAGCCGAACCAACCTACAAAGTTTCATAGCGATCCGATAAACAACAACAGAGTTATCATCTGGAAACCAATTTTCAAGATGGCTACCAGTGACTGGTGGCCATCTTGGATTTCAGTTCATTGTCGATTTCTGTAGGTTTCTTTGCCACAGCTAGTCCGATAAATAGTGGTTCCGATTAATCGATTTGATCGATGATTGATTGGTTTGCATGTTCAACCAACCAATCGATCATGATTTCAGAAATCGACTTTGGTTGTTTATAAATTGACTTTATTAATATATTTTAACTGGTCAAGTTAGAAAACAAACACTTTTTGGAAAAGAATTTAAATTTAATTGTTGCAATTATGTATGTAGTATTACTCCTTAGCCTAAGACATTAATTCTTTCAGCACTGAAATAGTATGTTAATTTCGAAGCAACGATAACAATAACACGTTGAATATTTTGAAACTTATTTGACAGGCAGCTGTTGCTGCCTAAGGCAGCAACAGCTTTCAGTCAAAGTAGTTCCAAAATATTCAGCAGATTATTTCTTAAATTAAGAAATTAAGAATCTGTCATACCTGCGACTTGGTTTGAAAGGGGTAATTATCCTTAAACATGCTATATAATTACTGCATTCAAAATGGGTAAAAAATGAGAACCTGTTATGATCAATCATTAATTGATCATCGGTTAGTATATAAAACGAGTCACCGATCACAAAAATAGTACCAATTCCCAACACTACCGATAAACGGTAACAGAATTATCATTCGGAAACCAATTTTCAAGATGGCCGCTGGATTTCCGATCATTGTCGATTTTGATAGGTTTCTTCCCCAAACCTAGTCCAATCACTATGAAGTTTCAAAGCGATCCGATAAACTGTAACGGAGTTATCATCCGGATACCAATTTTCAAGATCGCCACCAGTGGCTGGTGGCCATCTTGGATATCGGATCATTGTCATTTTCAATAGGTTTCTTCACCAGGCCTCGTCCAACCAGTCCATGAACTTTCAAAGCGATCCGATAAACTGTAATGGAGTTATCATTCGGAAACCTATTTTCAAGATGGCCGCTGGTGGCAAGCATCCATCTTGGATTTCGGATCATCGTCGATTTTGATAGGTTTCTTCCCAAGATCTAGTCCAACCATCCTATGAAGTTTCAATCTGATCCGACAAACGCTAACCGAGTTATCATCCGGAAACCAATTCAATAGGTTTCTTCCCCAGACCTCGTCCAACCAGTCCATGAACTTTCAAAGCGATCCGATAAACTGTAATGGATTTATCATTCGGAAACCTATTTTCAAGATGGCCACTGGTGGCAAGCATCCATCTTGGATTTCGGATCATCGTCCATTTCGATAGGTTTCTTCCCAAGACCTAGTCCAACCATCCTATGAAGTTTCAATCTGATCCGACAAACGGTAACCGAGTTATCATCCGGAAACCAATTCAATAGGTTTCTTCCCCAGACCTCGTCCAACCAGTCCATGAACTTTCAAAGCGATCCGATAAACTGTAATGGAGTTATCATTCGGAAACCTATTTTCAAGATGGCCACTGGTGGCAAGCATCCATCTTGGATTTCGGATCATCGTCCATTTCGATAGGTTTCTTCCCAAGACCTAGTCCAACCACCCTATGAGGTTTCAATGTGATCCGACATCCGGAAACCACTCTGTCACCCGACCGCCCAGACGGCGCCATTATATAATACACCGGCAAATTTTTTGGCAGGGAATAAAAACTAACCATTTGTACATGTATGTATACATTTTGAAAAAGTGGAAAGAGTGCAATAGTGCAAAATGCAATATCTGATTGAAGTCGCCATGGAACGGGAAGTGGTATTGAATTCATATAAAAGTGTGTGCGTCTATATCCGGAGAAAATGACTGATTTGATTGGGCACAAATGTTAACACAACAAAGGCGGCTGCTGCCAGAGAGGATGTGTAGATTTTTGTCCCAGTTTACATAAATATGAATCCATAATGGTTCAAATTCTGGATCTATGGATACCTCATATAGTATTGTCTCAATTTACGTCACGCTTTGTGACTGTACACTACTGGTACGATTCCACTAAGCATATATAGTATTTATATTTCCGAAAATGTTGATCCCGATCCCAGGATGATTCATAATAAAGAAATAATGACTGGCTCGGTAACCGAGCCAGTCATCCCAGTGGAAAATTCTCAAAAATAATTTTCTCTTGGCCTGCACATGGACAATAAATTTCAAATATATTTAGATTTTCTTGACCAAATTTAGCCACTAAAGCCTTGAATGGTCAAGAAGATCTCAATGTTGCATAGTTAATGTTCATTTGCATGTCAAGAGGTTTATTTTTGAAAATTTACAACTGCAATGACTGACTCGGTTATCGAGCCAGTCATTTCAGTTATAAATTTTCAAAAATACACTTCTCTTGGCTTATAAATGGACGTTCCTCAAGACCACTGCAGAGGCCGGTTTTGCCCGGCTTCATGAGAAAAAAGGGTTGAATAATTAGATTGGAATGACTGGCTTGGTCATAAGAGCCAATTACCAGTGGTTCAGTCAGGCTTGACCAGTAAACATGTTATAATATTTACGAAATGGCAATGACAATTACAAGCAATGAAAGACAACAAGATGCTACAGGTCCAGACAACAGTTATCCTGGATGAATTATGTACCTGACAGAGGAGATGGCTGCGTCATGTTTGGCCGCCTCGATTAACAGATCAACGATAGATGCATAAGCCTCCTTTAATACAGCCTGATCTATGCCTTGAAACGTGCTGTCAGCTGAGAAAAAATAAATATACATATAGGTATTAAGGAATACAAGAAAATTACATGCCTGAAAATTTTATTTTTATTACAAAGAGATGGCTTACATGTACCAATCGGCATGATTGATCCCGATCAGATCTATACATCACAATTCACATTTCCAGAGTATCCACCGATCATATGATGTCATAATCAACTACATGATGTGTAGAATGACATCATAATGAATGACATCGATAAGTATGTCACGAACGCATATTTGAAGACTGTCTATGCGTTGTTGTACAAATTGTATGTATTTACTATTTAATAAATATTCTGTTGAATATTTTGAAACTAATTTTACTGGGCGCTGTTGCTGCCATAGGCAGCAACAACACCCAGTCAAATTAGTTACAAAATATTCAATAGCTTCCCTGTATTGTTTTCAGGAAATTGATAGTTAGGGCATTCAGGGATCGATCAATCCCAACACGGTGAGGTGTGGGTGGAGCTTAGCTAGTGATGGGTGGGGCATAGCTAACAAGAGGCCCAAGGGGCCTGTATCGCTCACCTGCATTATAGGCATTTCAACCAGAAAGGCCATCAACAATAAGTAGAACCCTACAGAGTTGAGCAGAATTATAACAGGAAAACAGAAGCCATGTTTCTTTATGTATCAACTACTTTTGAACAAAACTCAATGGCCCTTAGTCCCTTATCATATCTCCCAAATTTCGGCCCAATCCGTTCAACGATTCTGGATACGAAGTTGTTTTCGCGAAAACTAGGTCATCCTAGATGGCCGCCAAGCCAATGGACCAATCAGGTTCTCTTGAACAAATTGGTTCTCCTCCTGCATTAGATGATGTTTCATGAGTTTTGAATCAACCCCCAAGCCGTTTCGGAGATTTTTAAAGAGATTTCTAAAAATTGGCTGGTTTAGCCATTGGCCATCTTGGATTTTGGCCGATCAGCTTCCTTTGAACAAACTTAGACCTCTATGCCCTAAGGCTGCATTGTGCCAAATATAATTGAAATCGGCCCACTGGTTCTTGAGAAGTCGTTTAAAGAATTCCCCATTGCTTTACTATGGGATCATTGCTTTACTGTGGGAGCCTATGGCAGGAAAGCAAACCAAGATGGCAGTCAAACCGTTTATCCAAGTCTCGAAAGTGGCATATTTGAACTCGCCACCCTGATATATACAGCAATTTTCGCCATCAAAATACATCAAATGCAAAAAAGCCAATATGACAAAAAGCTAAATTTTAATTGGTTGATGCCAGCCATGTTTTTAACGTACGAACTTCCTTTGAACAAATTTGAATGGCCCATGGTCCCTAAGCATATTTACCAAATTTCATCGCTATCCCTTCAGCGGTTCGGTAGAAGTCATTTTCGCGAAAACTACGTCATCCAAGATGACCACCAAGCAAATAGGCCAATCAGGTTGCCTTGAATAAACTTGGGTCTAACGTTGCCATAGATAATGTGTTATGAGTTTTGAATCAATTCCTCCAGCGGTTTCGGAGATTTTTTAAAGTGGTTATAAAAATCTGCCATTTTGGCCGGCGGCCATCTAGGATTTTGACCGATCCGCTTCGTTTGAGCAAACTTAGATTTCTATGCCCTATGAATGCTTCCTCCCAAATATAATTGAAATCGGCCCAGTGGTTCTTGAGAAAAATTCGTTTAAAGAATTCCCTATTGCTTTACTATGGGAGACTATGGCAGGAAATCAAACCAACATGGCAGGAAAACCGTTTATCCGACACTCTCAAAAGTGGGATTTTTGAACTGGCCACACTGATAAGCATATAAAAAGCAATTTTCGCCATCAAAATACATCAAATACAAAAAAGCCAATATGACCAAGAAATGCTAAATTTTGATTGGTTGATGGCGGCCATATATTTTAACAACCAACTTCCCTTGAACAAAGTTTAAAGGCCCTTGGTCCCTAAGCATATTTACAAAATTTCAGCTCTATCCCTTCAGCGGTTCGGGAGAAGTCGTTTTCGTGAGAACTAGGTCATCCAAGATGGTCGCCAAGCAAATCGGCCAATCAGGTTGCCTTGAACAAACTTGGGTCTACCGTTGCACTAGATGATGTGTTATGAGTTTTGAATCAATTCCTCCAGTGGTTTTGGAGATTTTTTAAAGTGTTTCTAAAAATCAGCCATTTTGGCCGGTGGCCATCTTGGATTTTGGCCGATCCGCTTCATTTGAACAAACTTAGATCTCTATGCCCTATGAATGCTTCCTCCAAAATATAATTAAAATTGGCCGAGTGGTTCTTGAGAAGAAGTCGTTTAAAGAATTCCCTATTGCTTTACTATGGGCCCATTGCTTTACTATGGGAGCCGATGGCGGGAAAACAAACCAAGATCGCAGCCAAACCGTTTATCCGACCGTCTCGAAAGTGGTATATTTGAACTAGCCACACTGATAAGCATATATAAAGCAATTTTCGCCATCAAAATACCTCAAATACAAAAAAGCCAATATGACCAACAAACGCTAAATTTTGATTGGTTGATGGCGGCCATGTTTTTTAACTTCCCTTGAACAAACTTGAATGGACCTTGATCCCTAAGCATATTTACCAAATTTCAGGTCTATCCCTTCAGCAGTTCTGGAGAAGTCGTTTTCGCGAAAACTAGGTCATCCAAGATGGCCGCCATGCAAATCGTCCAATGAGGTTGCCTTGAACAAACTTGGATCTACCGTTGCACTAGATGATGTGTTATGAGTTTTGAATCAATTCCTCCAGCGGTTTCGGAGAAGATTTTTTAAAGTGTTTCTAAAAATCAGCTATTTTGGCCGGTGGCCATCTTGGATTTTGGCGGATCGGCTTCTAGAGATGCTTCCTGCCAAATATAATTGAAATCGGCCTAGTGGTTCTTGAGAAGCCATTTAAAGAAAAAGTTGACGGACGATGGACGGACGGTCGCCACGGCATAAGCTCACTTGGCCTTTCAGGCCAGGTGAGCTAAAAATAGAAAGGTCCATTGATGGATCCACAATTTCTCCAAGTTGACTTTTGAAGATTTAGTTGCTAAATTCTCAAAAACAGTCTTCGCTTGTCCTGTAAATGGACATTCCTTAAAAACAAATTTTGAGAAAACACTTTGTCATCTTGAGTATTAACCCCTATGACTCTGATGTCAAAATTAAAATTTTATAATTAAATTAAAAGATGAACCGGTGTTCAGTTTTTACCAAATTTGGTGGGAGATGGTGTTGTCGTAGACAGCAACATCGTCAACCATAATTGTTGAAAAATGTACAACAGTTTCTTTGCAATTGACATGGTAAAAGCTAGAATATTGACACCAGAGTGGAAAGGGGTAACCAAATATGGTGTTGCCGTAGTCATTTAATTCGTTCAAGAAAATTTGAATTTTCTCATAGAAAATATCCATAGATTTGCAGACCAAGAAGTATATTTTTGAAAATCTACCAATGGAACCACTGGCGCATTATCGAGTCAGTCAATCCAGTGCTAAATATTAAAAAATAGTCCTCTTTTGGTCTGCAACTTTATGGATACTTCTTAAGACCATTGCTGAAGACATATTTGGCTGATATGAATGTTACGTGTAAATGGTTAAAACACAAGAGGAGATTACAAACCATAAGCATTATGACAGCTCCATGTATGCTGTTCATTGTTACGTTGAGCTTCAAATTAACTAATCAAGGAATCAAAGTAGACTTAGGAAGCCAAAGCTAATGGTACGTCAAATTCTATTTTTATATACATGGAGGTGTCAGGTGTCAGAATTTGCCAATTTTACGTAGCGAGTCAATAGTCACTATGGCGGGGGTCAATGTATTGCTAGAATTGATCAATTCCCAGGGTGATGATAACGTCATCAGAAAGGATTCTCACCACACAAATTCAATGGCGGTTTATTTGTTCACTTTTATGTTTACACTTTATCGCTAAAATATGGATCATTATGCACACGACTACCGTCTACATGTATGACTACCATCATGGACAGTTGACGATCACGGTACCAGGACATGGCGGTCCTCACGGTACTACTGTCAGACCGCCTATCTCTATTGGTACCATATTGTTACTGTACTTATGCTGATTAATATCAAAACATGCAATTTTAACAATTGAATATTGTTAAATTAATCTGCATTGTCAGGTGAGCTAATAGTGTTGCAGCAATGATCGCTGTCGGAACCACCCACCCATACCAAAATATTAATAAATGCTATTATATATCATTGTGTTCCTTGAAACGTCAGAAAAAAGGAAATATAGGATGACAAGCTGACTTTTTATTACAAATGGAGTTAAGAGCGTCCGAGTGTAGGGGTATATGCCACCCATGTTGACAAATAAAATCTGCATCTCCTGTCCTCAAATAAAATACTGTCGTCTCTTTTCAAGCTCACGGTAAATCATGGTATCAAGAGAGCTTACCAATTATGTATATAGGTGGCAATCGATGTATTTATGATAAACTATCTGCTATTAAGCATTGAAACGGGCAGAAATGCGTAGCTAGGAGGGTGGGCGTGGGCTCAACTTTAATCATGTTTTAGTATGTTAAGTTTCTTAATATGAAGGTCATGCAAAATACTTATAACAAGTAAATTGTGATGCTTTCATATGTTATAATCATCATCCCTGTCAACTGTATGCAACCCGACACCTATGGTGAATGGGTTTGCACACCACATTTCACTCTCATCTGCGGACGGTGGCAGCGCTTCGCAGATGCATGCTCTGGTTTATGCCATGTTGTGAGCATGTGCATTCAGTCGAACAGTAATCATTGCAATTACACACTAAATTGTTCAAGAGTTCTTAAGTGGACACTGTCTGGTTCATTAATTCTGGATATAGTCTATTGTCTGCAGCAATTTATACCCATACTCTGTGGGCTTGGGTAGGGGTTGCATCACATAACAAGCCTGTCTCTATACCATAAACTGATACACTGATAACAACTGCGTAATATGTGGAGCATGAAACTATCATCGGCTGGTGGTAATTTCTTGCCTATGATGTTATTTTTGTTTTTCTCACTACCCAAGTCATTCAACTGTTGGACATCTTTCTTTTCCATACATGCTGGCTATTAAGCGTGTACATGCTACTTGTTCTGGCTCCAATACATGACATGATGTTCCTAGACTACCTATATCTTGAAACTTCTGTGGGTGCAGTATTATTTGGTTAAATGCTGTTCTTTTCCCATGGCCATAGAATGCTCTGACCGTATCGCATCCTATGATGCAATAGATGCAAAGCATAATGTGCACTTGCTCCTGTGCAAGTTTATCATACAAGGAATGAACTGGAATATATCGTCTAAGGGGAGTGTGTTTGCTCTCGTGACCAGTCTGAAAACATATGTTCTTGGCGCGAATGGATGGTTGATGATGAATCAACATGACTGTCTGGGCTAGCTACAATTATTGTCCTTGCTAATTGATCAGCAGTGAAAGATTATGTGAGTATCTACCTCTTCATGATTCGAGTGAAGTGCTTTGACATCAATCACTACAGCGGATTTCGTTATGGTAACAGCAACCTCTCCCAAGCCACCACTGACTACGACTGATCGGTTGTCATACACTGCTTGAGCCACATTCTTCATTAAGAATTCTGTATAGAATTTTGCCAATGTTGATTTGTTCTCATTTCTCAGGGTTCATACACCCTCAGCAGAATTAAATTCCATACCTTTTCCAGACTCAATTTCAAATTTTCCAGACCTCATTTTGGGACTTACAATCAGACAAAAAACAAACACAGTTACTAAGTTCATCATATTATCATATATAAACTTTATTAAACTTTATAAAACAAGAATATCAAAACACAGCGTGCGCACTTTTGCCTGTGGAACTGAAGCAACCGCAGTAGTGGAAGACCCGAGGACAATAACAAACTGCATATATAAATAATTGTCACAAGAATATCAAAGCACAGCGCGTGCACACACAGATATGAATTTCATTACAGCAGCAAATTTTTTGCTGAATATTTTGAAAATAATTTGACTGGAAACTTGCTGCTTTAAGCAGCAATAGTTTCTAGTCAAATTATTTTCAAAATATTCAACAGCTATCCTATCAAAACACACTATTAAAACATCATAGGAGTTATCTTAATCTAATATGGCCAGAAATATCAACATACACACAAACACACACAATGTGTCACACATACACAGGATTTCTCATTATAAAGGGACTTTTTGAGGGTATATAGCCCCAATATCTAGATTGAGAACAGCATATTGTCCATGAGTGGCTCTTGGAACCGTATATTGTCTAGGAGTGGCTCAGTGTTTTCAGGATGCAAACCAGATATGAATTTCATTACAGCAGCACATTTTTTGTTGAATATTTTGAAAATAATTTGACTGGAAACTATTGCAGCAATAGTTTCCAGTCAAATTTTTTTCAAAATATTCAACAGCTATCATGTAAAGTTGAGCTTGAGACACCCACATTTATTTGTTGAGGGCCACCCCCACCCCACCACCCCCACCTTTAGATAACAAGTTAAACCCTGCACATATACACATATACTAATTTATTTTAAATTTACTATAGCTGATCATATCGCCATAGCAACAGGAGGAATCCTCATTATTTTCACTTGATAATGCGGCAACATAAGCGGCCTCGCGATACGAAAGAGCTGTCGGGCAGTCAATAATATTTTGCCATGACTCAGTGCAAAGTTGGGATCATCTAACACTGGGCGATATAAAATTGCTACGCTTCTAAATGATCGCCATAGCAACAGGAGGAATTCTCATTATTTTCACTCGATAACGCGCCAACATAAGAGACCTCACGATACGAGAGAGCTGTCGGGCAGTAATAATATTTTACTGCGACTCCGAGCAAAGTTGGGATCATCTAAGGTTGGGCGATATAAAATTGCTATGCTTCTAAATGATTCTGGTACTATCAACGTGAAAATGTAAAATATTTTTACCTTGAACCAAAGAAATCTGTAACTTTCGGCACTGGCTTTAGATGAACTTCTGGCAGTGTCTCATGGGTTTTTTCCCCGACATGGCACGCGAGTTTGATGTGTTGTCCGGTAAAATCCAATCATTATATTTATCGTTAGTTTCCGAAACATTAGAATACTTGCACGTTCCCATGTTTACTGTATTACAAAAAACGGCAATCTGGCAAATCATTTCATTGTTTTAACGTCTCACACTCCGTACTATTTGACAGACGACTGCCGATTCGCTCATTTTTATTGCGTTGTAATTGAACATGTTCAGACACGTATTGCTCAACAACCGCGAGATGTTCCCGGTAATAGGCGGTTTTCTATTGTAAGACGCGACTGGGACCCAATCGAATTAGATTCTTGCGAGACTGGCAGAAACGCCAGATTTCGTTCGTACACAAAAAAATGACGGTCTGCAAAATTACGATTGCCGATATTTTAATTTTCCATACCAGTTGGCCCAAAATTGGAATTTCCATACTTTTTCCAGCCCTGGAAAAGGTTTTCCTAAATTTCCATACTTTTTCCAGACTTCCATACATGCGTACGAACCCTGGCTACTACTACTACGACTGATACTACTACTACTACATCATATTCATGTAAATTGTTATCTAAATGTGTACATATATGTAAATAAATACATTGTTTCTTTTACAAAGCGCGTTTTCAAAATTGTATTGACACTGTACATCCCATCACACCCTATATACCGTTTTGCATTGTCCCAAAATACCAACTTTTATCTTTCTTTCTGAAGATAATTCCGCATACTGTTATCAGCAATAACTCCAGTTAAATTAGTTTTGAAATATTCAACAGATATGATCAGAAGGCATGGGTAGGATATGGCAACATGCGTGCGTGTGTCGCAATAAAAGTAGTCTTTCAACATGAATGATATACAGATGTCTATTTAGTATTAAATGTATTGAATGAATACGGCCAAGCACAGTTAGTCATCATAGAATGTGTTCAACTGACCACATACATTACAAAACTGGCAATTTGAGCAAATTACAATCCTATTTCTGTCAAACATTCATTATAATAATACTTAGATATCAGTTTCTCTGAATTACCTATCTCCTTATTAACTTATAATGCACATGTTTATATAGGGGGCGAAACGACCTAGGGCGAATGGGAATGGGGGCGAGATGACCTGGGGTGAACAGGACAGGGCGCGAAATGGTATTTGTGCGAATGTGATAGGGGGGCGAAACGACCCGGATTCCTATTTTGCCGACTTGATTCACGGAAACACAATACATGGTTTTTAGATTCGTACTTGCAATGGAATTCTTCAAATCTTTTGTCAGTACTCCTTGACATGCTATGTCAACCAACGTCTTGAAACATTTATCTGGTATATGTGTAGTATCTGACGCTAAAACTAGACCTTCTAACACCGATGAGGAAATTTCCATTTTGATAAACACCTACCACACTCATTCCCTTCGATACCCTTTCATATATGTGCTTGCGTGTCTGTAGGAAATCCCGTACCGGTGCAAATTCGCACCAGTTTCATCACAGTCATTCATCATTTTATGAGACATAATTAAGCCACTTGCTTGTTATGCCTCCACGGAAAGTGTGTTGACATTGCATTATTAATTCTTGACCTTTCTGTAATCTGTAATCGGAACGCCAGCCTCGATGGGCTCACCCCTGGCACGAGCAGGGTAACGAAGAGTTGCAACTTGAGTTGCACAATAGCTTATTATTAAAGTTTTTATTAATTTAACTAATGTTCAGAACACACAAAGAAGCAACGGATGTTGCCGAGCACAAGCTGGATTGAATCCGTCGCGACACTGACACTCCTGGGAGAGTATCCAGGTTATATTAATTTCCTAGGAACCGTAGCTCAGGCAAGCAATTCGATCGTGTTGAGAAGTGTGTGCATACTGTACATAGTTCGTGTGTGATAGCTTGACAAAAGTCAGTGCGGCAAAAGGTGTATGTGCACAATGTACAGATTCACGGAGATTTAGTTATATACAATGGCTTTCCAGGTCAGTTCGCTTCAAATGAAGGGCATAGCAGAGAGCGTGTGTGATTCTGGATACTTTTTGATAGTTCTCTGCAGACAGGTTGATATTGGAGCAGGTGAAAAGTTTGGAGTGGTCCAAGATTAGTTGAGCCACGTTTTCTGGGTCAGCAATCAGCCTATCATATGCTACTGGAGTACAACAGAGCGGATATCTTCTAGATACGGTTTTCTGGATTCCATCAGCATTGGACAAGTTACGAGGAAGTGAGTTCTGCCTTCTTTTGTTAGCCGACAAAGCTGGCATGTGTCAGGTGCAGCAAACTGATTAAAGCGACTACGATTAGCTTGTAGAATGTATGTATCAACCAGGACTTTCGCTTTAATCGTGGCATGTCTTACATCTCGTGTTGTATTATCAGTAGAGCTCCAGACATGGTGGACACGATTCACTGAGCAGTCGAGAACGTTAAGATACTTGAGGGTGGATTTTGTGCTGGCGTCATTCTTCCAGGCTTCATGAACAACTTTATTAATCTGTGTGTCTACTGCTGCTTTCCACTGAGGTTTTGAAGGGAAAGCAGCAGTAGACACACAGATTAATAAAGTTGTTCATGAAGCCTGGAAGAATGACGCCAGCACAAAATCCACCCTCAAGTATCTTAACGTTCTCGACCGCTCGGTGAACCGTGTCCACCATGTCTTGAGCTCTACTGATAATACTAGTCAACATCCTGTAAACATCTTATCAACTGCACAAATACAGCACAGCTCGGGGATGATCTAACATACTTCTAAACAAAAACAATACCTTGTTGTTAGAATAATTAAAAAACCAGTGTGAGAAATGTTCTCTTGTATGTTTTGAATGTGGGTGGATTGGATGACAAAATGCCTTTACGTAGTCAACATTGTTAATTGGCAAAATCTCATCAATGTCAATGTGCTATATGCTTTGAGTCTTTTGAGTGCTTTGGAAATTGATGACTGGAAATTCTTATGCCCCATGCAACAGTAGCTCCGGATCAAAATATTTTCAAAGCATCCATCAATGTGCAGACTGTTTAGAAATTGCTCTGTACATCATACGCCAAAGTCCCTGATAACATTCCCATATGGGACGCACATAGGCCCCATATTGTTTCCCATATGGGCCCATATTGGTTTCATGCCGTCTTGCAACACGACCCATGTGTGACCCATATGGGCAAGATTTAATTATCTTCATAGGACTTATTAGGATGAATAATGGACTCAGGCTATTACATAGCTTCTATATCCACCTCCATTTATGAGGCACATCTGGGTAAATCCTCATCTGTGTTAGAAGGTCTATATAGGTACTGTTCGCTGATGACACCAATGCCTTTTGCTCTGACGAAGATATAATTACTTTAAACAAAAAAGTAAATGAGGAAATGGAAGAAATTACTAACTGGTTTTCGTTAAATAAGCTGCCATTAAATGTGGATAAAACAAACTATATGTTATTTTCAAAATCTAGAGAAAATATAAATAAGGCGATTCCAAAAATTTATATCACCAAAAAAGAAATTGATCGAAGAGGTCCCATACGCAAAGTTTCTAGGAGTATATTTAGATACAAATCTGACCTGGGTCAAACAAATTGAGACAGTTACTGCGAACGTAGCAAGAGGAATAGGTGTCATCCAAAGATTTAAAACCATATATGACACATGGCACGGTTAACACACTGTACAGCACCTTAATCCTTCCACACCTCACATACTGCAATGCCGTTTGGACTAACACCTATAAAAACAAAATATCTCAAATTCAAAGCCTCCAAAAGAAGAGCATTAAATTATTTCCTCGACCAGCAGAAGGCCAAGATATATTCAAAGAAGAAAAACTACTGAAACTTATTGACATAGGTAAATCCCAAATGTTAACTATTGTGAAAGATTTCCATTACAACACCCTACCCAAATCCATAGCCCCCTTCTTTGTGAACAATATTAACAATATTAACATCCATCAACATAACACTAGAAGCAGACACAAACTACATGGGAAATACACACGCACAGACATGGGAAAACATAGAATATCAATTACAGCCACTCAATTATGGAATAACACTAAACAGGAAACCCGAGACAAAATACTGACAACAAAATCATTCAAAAAAAAAAAAAAGGATTATTACTACTACTACTACTACTGCTACTACTGCTACTACTGCTACTACTACTACTACTACTACTACTACTACTACTACTACTACTACTACTACTACTACTACTACTACTACTACCTTCCCACTCCAATCCACCCACTACGACTGGATGTTTTCAACTGCTAACAACTATCAAATTTTCATATTCAGTAACCATAAAACCAAGCTACTGGATGAGCAGGAGAATGAGCACTGTGACCCCCTCCCTCCCCACCCTTGCCCAAGGATGCGCCCCACTAGTCAGCATCCTGTAAACATCTTATCAACTGCACAAATACAGCACAGCTCGGGGATGATCTGCCATACTTCTAAACAAAAACAATACCTTGTTGTTAGAATAATTTAAAAATCAGTGTGAGAAATGTTCTCTTGTATGTTTTGAATGTGGGTGGATTGGATGACATTGATGCCTATGGCAACAGTGGCTTCCAATTTAATTATATTCAACACATTCAACAAAACGTTTTTATTTTACTATTGAGATGAACTGGTTATTCCCGAGATGTACTGTATAACCAAAATCAACCAAAAATATAAATGTTGTGTTGTAATGTAAAATCACCACTACTACTACTACTACTACTACTACTACTACTACTACTACTACTACTACTACTACTACTACTACTACTGCTGCTGCTGCTGCTGCTGCTGCTGCTGCTGCTACTACTACTACTACTACTACTACTTAGACATGTATTAATTTTTTATTTAACTTGTCTACGTCCTGTGTTTGTATGCAACTGTCCTGTTTAATTTATTTGTATAGATGTATGTATATATGTGTAAGATGTCCGCCAATACAATAGGCATTGCCTTCGGCGGACAACCTAGTTGAATCCAAAATTTATATATATTTTACTACTGGATAAATAATCTTGAATCTTGAATTTAAATCTAGATTTTAATAGCCTATATAAGGGCCCCATCTGGGCCTTTCCAGATCCACCCCATATGGGCCCATATGGGAATGTTATCAGGGACGTCAACCATGAAGTCGATAAAGATAAACTATCATTTGCTGCCGGCAAAGGAAACTGTTGCATTGGCGTGTCCGAGTCGCTCCTCACAGAGAAGTTCTGGCCCGTGCGTGAGGTATGACTCGTCCAGACGGATGCGCTGGTTAGCTCTCTGGGTTTCCCATTCATAGGAGGTGGGAGTCGGGCACGCCAATGAGTACAAAAGCCGATCTCGCAGATCGGCGGAACGATAACATTCCAATGAGGTCGTGCAGGCATTCATGTGCACATCGTGGATCCACGCCACTGTCCCATCCATGCTATTCTTAAGCTCTGTGTCGCATGTACATGATGTTACTGATTTAGTTGAGTTGTAGTTCGGCACAATTAGTGGTGCTGCCGAAGTCATGCAAAACACAGTTACTGGAGTACATGGAAACCATAACATCCAATCTAGATGAAAACAAACCTATAGACGCAACATACTTAGATTTTTTTCAAGGCTTTCGATACAGTACTAAAGAAAATGAGAATGTACAGTTTAGGAGAGCAACTAATTAACTGGACTGAAGAGTTTCTAAATGAAAGAAAACAGTGTGTAAAGATCAACGAAACAACATCCGACTGGACAGCCATCACTCGTGGTGAGCCTCAAGGCAGTGTTTTGGGACCTGCACTTTTATTCTTTTGTACATAAATGATCTACCCAATTCCATAACCTGCCCTTGTAAGATCTTTGCGCACGATACAAAACTTTTTGGTAACCCTAACACTGACAATCTTCATGACAATATAGATAATGTATGTAATTGGTCTCAAATTTGGCAACTACACTTTAATACAGACAAAACACATGCAATACACTTTGGTTCAAATAATCCTAGGACCAAGTATTAAATGGCAGACACTACATGCCAGTCACAAACCATTGAAATCATACTGTCCACAAGTGAAAAAGATCTTGGCATACACATAGATGCAACTGTATCAAAGGCTAATAACATAGTTCGACTAATTAACATAATTATATACATGAACACATGCTTACCCTGTTATTCAAATCACTAGTCCGACAAATTTTGGAATACTGTAACTGCATATGGTCTCCTCGTTTTAAAAGACAAGCTTGTATAATCGAAAAGGTCCAGCGCAGAGCTACTAAACTTGTTCCCCATTTGAAAAATACAGAAGGCTTAGAGGAGACTTAATCGAAAAATACATATTTATCCATGATGATTACAACATTGACAAAAACACATTCTTTGACCGATCAAGTAACCACATATACTAGAGGTTACACATTCAAACTCAACACTAAATGCAGCAGAAAAGAAATTCGTAGGCATTTTTCACAAACCGAATTATTAAAGCATGGAACTCGCTCCCTTCCATTGTGTTTGAGTCATCCACACTTGGCACATTTAAATCAAAACTAGATATGCACCTAAATTACATAATATACGATCATGACATAACCAACTAAAAGATATATAAGACAAATTTAGAAACATACCCAAATGCTAGGCACAGCAGGGTGTAACCATGAGCGTAGGCGGCATACCGCAGCTGATGTGGGGAACACCACATCTGCACCATAGCACTTCCCCAAGTCAACAAGGGTCCTGAATAATGCCAACCAATCCAATTTTAACTTTACAAAGTACAAGCACTAATAATACAATACCAACACAGTTTACTGAGGCAATAACAAGCCAAGGGCTTATGCCTCGTAAAATGATGATGAGGGCTGTTTTGGCCATATTAAGCCAACGTTTGACTGGCTGGTATAGTGAGAATTTGATACGTCCTAGCTGATAAATATCTCACCTATGCTTACTTATCCTATGATACCTAATGGAACAATAGAGACAGAAGGTCACCAATGATTCCTATGGTTTAATAAATAATACACAAAAATAACTCTCCTTTATTATGGAAGCTTTCGCTGAATCGAGAGGATATGTCTCGCGCAGACATCCGTCCAACCGCAGTTGGGTAAAACAAAAAGTGTATTGGGAAGTGCTTGCATGACTTATATACGTGTGGTGTATGCTGATTTACGGGAAATGGTTGGCCAGTCACCGCAGATACTTGTCAGGCCGAATCTCCAAACTAATTAAGCTAGGTGGATGCTGCCGTAGTTAGTGGTCACTCGAGAGGATGCTATCTAATGTTTTGGTAAACACAGATATTAATGCCACTGAGGCCTATCACCCTAGCCTATCGTTATAACAGGTTTCATCTGCTTGCCCAGGAATTGTTCTGGCCTCACATAGGACTCGACCGGTGAACTGGTTCAACAAACAGACTGCTCGTACAAGGTGACCAGGTCGACCAGGACTGGAGCGGAAGAGCGACTCCTAACCAAGTGTCTGACGCAACCACAAATAAGACAAGAGAAGAACAAGACAATACCAACACGTTTAGAAGCACCGCAAACTATTTATGGCGTGGCTGAAGAAACTCCTGACCATTAGTCTCATTAGTTGGAGACTTGCTGCTAAGAAAGTGTGGCGGGCCCACTCGAGCTTCCTAAGTCACCACAGAGTTGGTCTGCCCGGAGTGTATTTTGCCATGAACCGTTGTGTTTGAATCAAGCCATATAGACCTGATTCCTGGGAGTTAGCAGTTAGACCTGAAGCTAGGTTCAAATACAAATTGTCCATGGGTCACTGCTGGGCCGATAATTAATAAGTTATTTCACAGTGAATTCCGACTTTGGCATAGTTATTATCCTAAAGGTACCATGAGATACAGAGGGAAGTGTGATGCGTCCTCATTACGATTGGGTCCACCAAGAAACCTAAGCGATTTCATTGAAGGCACAACCGAACAGAAGGAAGGACTTAGTAAATATAAGGCAATAGATTTGGCTGAAGATGGGCCAGAGTTATTAACAAAGTGAGACGATTGCTGGCGGCGCGTTACGCTCTTTTGATAAATGGCCCTTCTTTTTGGGCTCTTTTGCAAGTATTAGCCAATAGACAGTTGTGTCATCTGAAGTTCTTTTTACCATAAACAGCCGCTTTTAACAATTATAGCACTCGGCTTGTTAACTGAGTTCTAATGCAAATAGCTGAGCTACTACCTATGCTAGATATTACCAAACTCGTGTCATTATTTGGCACAAGAATGGTTAACCTAATGTAATGTGTTGATATTGAGAATTCTTACGGTTAGTGCACTATTGTTGATGTATTATTTTAAATGTTATATGTGAGTACAATAAATAAGAAATAATGATTGGTGGCAAAGATATAATTATATATACGTCCCAAAGGAACAACGGCATAGGTCATAGAAAAATCAGACAATAGTTAGTGATTGGCCGTTAATATACACTTAATAGTCATCAGCGTAACTCTAAGAATTATACAAGGGAAAAACAAAAATGGCTTTCAAGTTAGCCTATTAGTCATGGGCGCATGAAACTGAAAAATATGAGTGCCGAGTTACAAATGGCACAGAAAATCTTTACAATAGCAAAGGACAATAAGGTATTACGGTTGTAAGAACAGTGGTGAAGTGGTCCGAGTCTGTTGAATGATGCAGGTTAATGACGTTAGACATAGTGTGAGAGTTTGGAGAGATTGAAGTTCGGCACAAGACAAACTGTGCGGCAAGCTCAGGTGCTGCATGGTAAGCAATGTTAAGAACTGTGAAGAAAGATGCAACAGTACGTATTAATGAGCTCAGTTCAACGGTTCTGCTCGATTCAGCAGTGGCTTGACTTAACCGAAAACAGGTTAACACAGTCTTTTCGGCCCAAATGGAATTGGCGGGGGTGGGGTAGCAGTTTCGGCGCTACTATGATGAGTTGATGTACGACTTTCAGTTGTTGTGGCACATATAAGAGATGGTGAGATACAATCGTGGCTATATGACAGCTCACGAGTCAGTTCACAATACAAGGTTGAGTACGAGTTCTGTTGAGATATTTTTGTTGCTGATGCGCTGGCCAGAGGATTCTGGTGAACTTTTTGGCTAACCTACAGTACTGGCTCCGCCGACTGATATAGTTCAGTTTTAGCCTAAATATTTAGGCCCCAAAAATGTGGTGATCAAAAATGGCAACGAGTGGCTTCAAATGGTACGAGGAGTTACTGATTATATGTTGGCTGATACTTATGGCGTAACATGTGCTGGATAGGTTTTTACTATATGTTTGTACTGAACGACCGCACAATCTCGCCTGATTTTTATGGGCAGAAATGGGCCCTTTTATAGTTTTGGGTGACCAATGAAAATACTCCAGCAGCACGTCATAGCCTATT
The DNA here is from genome assembly GCA_034401795.1 of Chaetoderma sp. LZ-2023a. Classification (NCBI taxonomy): domain Eukaryota; kingdom Metazoa; phylum Mollusca; class Caudofoveata; order Chaetodermatida; family Chaetodermatidae; genus Chaetoderma; species Chaetoderma sp. LZ-2023a. The sequence goes on along the minus strand of CM067365.1, from coordinate 24,412,392 downwards.
AAACACAACCAGGCAAAAACTAGTAATCATGTGTTTATGACGTCATGGTACTACAGGGTTAACCACAGTGCGGGCTGTAGCACATGCACCTATTTTTATATTAAATGATAGCTTCGTCATTTCTTATCCTATTTTAATTTGGATAACGGATTTGAGTTCCAGAAAACATTTTGGTTTAGATTTGACCAAAGATGGAGCGAAATTGACATGTATTATCGATTTAGCAAAACATGGGAAATATGTACATTAAAGCTGACATCTCTGTACCTACAGTACAGGGTGGCTGTCCTATCTAGTTTATCGCACATGTGAGGTAGGCGACCTCACAGACTAATGTTTTCCCTATTACATTATAGTATATGCACTATGCATACGAACCGCTATGGTCGTATTAGAGGGGTGACGCAGGAAAGCGCCGGTACAGGACTTTCTGCCCCACCCCTACACGATCCGTGCTACAATATAATCAGCAGATACTCTAGTCATTCTAGCTTTGATACAGGCCTTGTGCATTCTCCTGTTTGCTCATTTCACAGGAGACCAAAGTGGCTTGTGTCTTTGACTTCGTTTTACAGTCTTGGTTGGAATAAGTAGGTCTCACAAATCGATGTAAGTGAATTGTGGATATATCCCATTTGTCATGGACTGACATTTTTCAAATAAATTCATATTGCGGCATACTGAAGAGAGTTTAACTTTCAAGTCAAAAGGTTCAATATCTATGTCACGAGGCCACTAAATGCATACTGTGATAGGCAGTGTCATAACTCTGGCATGCGAAAATGTACAATCAGTAAATGGAGAACATCCATTCACAATGTGGTGGGCTAGAAGTAGTTTGAGTTTCACGCCAAATGCTTAAATATCCACGTCACAGGGCCACTAAGTGCATACAGAAACATGCATTATTGGCACTAAATGTAGAGTAGGGTGGATAAAATAAGAACTAAGCTCGGCAATGATGACAGATCAATCAACGAAATAATGCAGGACTGTCTGAGAGAAAACGAACAGCAAGATATGAGGAAGAATAACCTAATAATCCGAGGACTCCCAGAGCCTAAAGATGCAAGCGCAAAAGCAAGGCAGGAGATGGCTAAGGCCTCTCCAAAAACTCTGCAAAACGCAAAAACTCTTAGGGACACTAGCCGAAAAGAATTTAGGTCTGCAGATATATCATCTGACATGACACAGCAGGAAAGGGAAGCAGACATTGTCATAAGACAGGAATTGAAGACGACAGGAATCTGTAGAGGATGTAGTTATTAGGAGAGGAAAAGTAGTTAGCAGGCTCAGTACCCCAACATAGGCCTGGGACTACCCATCCAAAATCTAAGAAGCGTGCATGCTAAACTTGTACATAAAACTGTAAATAATTGTGTGATAATTGATAGCAACAGTACCCCTAACATAGCAAGTAAGGATGCTAACAGATGCAATCTACATCAAGTAAATAAAATTCCTGTGTATACACCAAGGCGGATGCTTTAAAAAATCACTGAGCTGAAACTAATTATAAATGATTGTGAGTATCCTTTGATAGTAGCATTTAATGAATACAAACCAAAAGATCAAAATATGCCGTGAACCCATCGAAGTACAATTTGATGGCTACGACTGTATCATGTCAAACAAGGGGAGGGGTATTCTCCTGTGCATTCACAATAGTTTAACATCTTTAAAATTTTGAAGAATCTATCTGGACAGAGAAACTGTTAGCCAATCAAGATAAACTCATAATAGGACGCATTCATAGAAGCCCAAACTGCAGCACACAAAATGCTGTAAATCTCTACAAGCTTTTAACTGACATCAGTAACAGAAGCCACTCGCATATACTGGTTATGGAAGATTTTAACTTTCCAAGCATAAACTGGCCCACACGCACTGTTAATAGTAATGATACTTCAAGAGTAGACTACCAGTTTTTGTATCCTGGGCACTTCCAGCATAGTACACAGAACACCCAGAGCCAGAGTAGTAGTTATAGAAGAATGAGAGAATAGCGTGATCACTTTTTCCTAGTGGGCTTAATATGTCCATGGTACAAATCAACTTTTCCACATTCGTAAACACACACTCAATGAGGCTTGGTGCATTGAAAATGACCAAGTATGTATACTAGGAGAAAAAAGAAACGCAAGTTCAGATTCAGTAGTAAATATCTCAAATGATTTATTGATTATTATTTCATTGTTTGTATTTTTATTTTATTATATTTCATTATTACTGATTAGATATTGACAAGTTTTGTTGTCTTAACACAGACAGTGTTTGCATGGATAACGTTCAAACGTGAGCACCCTATGCCATTTCCTGATCAAAGTTGATAGCGGGTGTGCCCACCTTGCGCTGTGATCGCTGCTCTAACACTCCTAATCATTGACCCCCATGAAGTAGTTTATGGTCCTTTGTGGGATGTTATTCCACTCCTGAAGAAGGGCCTCCGTGAGCTGAGCGACGATGTTTGGGACATTGATGTGCTTCCTGACTCTCCTGTCAAGCTGGTCCCACAAATGCTCGATCGGGGACAAATCTGGACTGTAGGGTGGCCAATCGAGAATTGGAATATTGTTTTGGTTGAGGAAGACACGACCAACTATAGCAACATGCGGTCTCGCATTATCCTGCTGCAATGTAAGGTTACACTCCTGGATAAGTGGAAGGAAGTGAGGCATGAGGACCTGATCACAATATCTTATGGCTGTAAGATTGCCCTGGATCTTCTTCTTCTTTTCGATCGCTGGTATCACACTTGGAGAGCCGTTCTCAAGATGAAATTGCCCTGGATGACCACGAGGTGTTTTCAAGCCATGAGAAATTCCTCCCCAAACCGTAACAGACCCTCAGCCGAATCTGTCGTTTTGCAGCACACATGGGTCAGAATATTGTTCACCTCTATGTCGATAGTAACGTTGTCGTCCATCTTACCTGTAAAGCGAGAACGACAATTCGTCAGTGAATAACGCACATCTCCACCGGGCCAAGCGAAACCGGTTTGGTGAATGCGCATGTAGCCATTGCAGTCGACGGTGACATCGCATGGGTGTAAGTTGCGGACCAATGTAGGGACACCGAGGCTTCAAATTGAACTCCCGCAACCGATTCCTAATTGTTCTTGGGCACACTCGGCGACCATGAGTGCCTACAACCTCCCTAGCCGTCTCCATCTGAAATCGGTTATGAAGGTTTAAGAGATGTAGGTGTCTATCTTGATGTTGCAACGTAATGTGTGGGTGTCCACTTCTTGGATGGTCAGCTAATCTTCCCGTGGCTCTAGGATGCCCAACTAACCAAGCTTTCGTTGACTCATCAACTCCAAATTGTTGGGGAATGCGATGTTGCGGCTGTCCCTGCATACTTAGCGCAATAGCCCTAGCCCTGTCAATTTCGGACATTCGTGGCATGTTGCTATTCAATCGCCTTGAAATGCAATGTGATGCACTCGACGTGTACAGTTTAAAACTTCGATTTCGTATGGTTTTCAAGTCCATAGCACGTGGGCGTGCTCAGTATGCACACTTTCTTGAAAATTACGTTAAAATCATGGAGCGTCGCACGTAGTCACGGTTGCTCAAATTTTAACCACAGATTCTTTGGACAGTAGACTGATATAGCTGTGTCAAATTTCACTACATGTGCTCTAGGGATAAAAAAGTTATATCAAATCTGAACTTGCGTTTCTTTTTTCTCCTAGTATATTATGACAAAGGAGACTATGACAAAATGAAAGGGTCGATGCATCTTGCCTGGGACCTGACATCAAAGGCTGTACCACAGCAATGGAATACATCTGTTGATAAATTACAGGATGCTGCCATGTGAATGTGTTCCCAGTAAAACCATCACACCAGGAAAAAACACACACAGCGCAGCAACTGCCACTGGACCAAGCTATCAGGGACAAAATCAGAGACAAACACAGGAAATGGAAACAGTATATGAGAAACAAGTCTGCTAACGTACCAGGAATACTGCAAAACTAGAAACCAGGTCTGTAATATGACGAGGATATCATTAAAGCAGCATGAAAGACCAGTCAACAGCCAAAAAACCCAAACACTTGAAATTATGTAAAAAGCAAAACAAAATCAAAAGTGGATGTAACTAATTTAGAGATTCCTGGGAAAAAATTAGTTAACAAACTCAGATGCCAGAAAGGCCTAGGTGCCACTAAACTATTTTTCAACGGTCTTCATTGTGAAGCCAGATGGTGTAATGTCACAATTGCCAAGCAGTCTGACTCTATGCTAGGCAATCTGATAATCACATCTGACATGGTGCAGAAAAAGCTCAAATCACTCAACGTCTCAAAATCACCTGGACTGGATCTAATTCATGCACAGATTCTGAAAGAACTCAGTAACGTAATATGCAAGCCAGTAGCTTAAATATTTCAATTATCCCTAGATAGTTGAATTCTCCCAGAGCCCAGGAGTACAGCCACAGTGACAGCATAGCAATATTTAAGGGAAGTAGGAAGAGCCCTGAGAATTACAGACCAGTTAGCCCCACCTCTACTCTGTGCACGATTATGGAGGGTGTGATAAGAGATGCCATCTACAGTCACCTCATGACCAGCAAATTATTTAGTGAGACAGTACAGCTTTATTAGCAGAAGATCAACCATCCTCCAACTACTCCATGTGCTGGACAAGTGGACACACATCCTAGACAAGGGAACAGTGGATGTTGTCTACATGGATTTTCAGAAGACATTCGACAAGATCCCACACATGTTCCTAATTAACATCTGAAGTTTACATGTTCGCTGATGGCACTAAACTATTCATAGAAATCTCCAACCTGGAAGAAGTTAATATGCTACAAGTAGACCTGTATAGCCTGCAAGAATGATATACTGTCCATACATGAATTTCACAGAACTAGAGGCCACAGCAAAAGAATCGTTCAATTAGGAGCACGACTGAGTGTCTGACAGAACTTCTTTTGGCAAAACAAGAGTACAAATGCACAAGTCAGCACCTCATCTTAGTGTAATCTAGCTATTTCTTATACAGTGCTGAACAGTCATAGATAAGACACTCACTGTGTGGTGTGCATAATGTAATATTTTTAGTGAGAAAATCGTTCGGCTCAGTTTCTTTGGCAGCACCACATTTTCTAGTAGTGAAAATTAGTGCAATGCCCATGATATAATTAAACTGTTCATGAATGCTGTAATACCTCTTGGCAACTTCATTTGAGCTACCAAGTCTTTGAATTGCTTAATCTTGCTCCACAGACTGTGTCGCTCGCATTCAATAAATACTCTCTGGGGGTCTTAACCATGAGACGCGTGTAATGACAGTAACTATCTAGTCCAAGTGCGTAAGCTAACGTCGAACTGCAAGGGCAAAAGCATCACAAATTGGGAAATAGTGTTAGTGACGAACTCAAACTACACGACTCAGTGTTTTAAAAAATCACTACAGAAAGCTTCGGCTGTGATAACTAAGGATGGGATCACAGAACTTGGTGCACTGTAATAAAATATGGTATTTATTGTACTGTTTGTCTGTCATTAAAGCTGCAGCAAATCACCATAAATAAGGTAGCGAGAAGGGCCACAAATAGGACACATAATTGTATTATGTTATATTGTTACTGTTTTGCAGCTGTCTGAAATTAATTAGAAAACACAATCTTTGGGTAGCTTGTGTTAAAAATTGAGTTCCTCAAGCATGAGAAACTGAATGCAGCATACCATATTGATAGCCTGTGAAAAACTTGGTGAATAAGAATGGGAGTACAACAAAATACCTGGTCAGAATCTATGATTCTATCCAAATAATAGTCTGACAAATAGTAAACGAAAATGATTAATAAATGATTTGATTAAGAACAACGAGTTGCAGTTTTATAAACAGAGCAACAATAATTCGGAAGAAGTCTGAAGCCGGATTACAGTTAGGTTGTACAGGCAAGAGTACTACATAAGATCAATAACGGCAATTGTATTACTAGGCGATCCTCGTGTGAGCAATAAAAACGGGATTCTGTCACCTATGATTCAAGACATACATCTATGGAAGGATGATCGGAAATGATCTGGGTTGCTCCGCTAAGAGCCGATGACAAAACATCTCCATAGTTAAGAACCGGTCAAGGAATAGAGATGATTGTAATTGTGTCATGGAGGATAGGATAGTTATATGGGACCTAAAGACAGGCCAGTGTATATGTACTTTATGGGTCAGCTGTACGATCTGTTGGCATTCCCACATTCCCGCTCAGAATGGAAAGGGCATAACTTGGGAGCCCTACATGTAGATAGTCTATCTTAAAGTGAGCTGACTAAGTTGACAACTGTGACCATCATGAGAATGGCTGCACTACTATGTCATTGATGACAAAGACTAGGTTGCAAATGACATGCAGAGATGCAACACCTAATGTTGTCTGTGGCTTACTAAGTGATTGCCGAACTTGGGCTCACTCAACGAGAAGACGCTACTAATCATGATGGAGTTGGCGACTTTTAAGGACAGCGACGATGTAATACACATCTTGTGGAGACGAGTGCATAGTTGAGAATTATGCTGTCCGGCCATTGGTGTCTAGTGACCGTGCTGTGTTTGCGGTGGTAGGTATCAAATTTCTCTAGACCTGCCCAGCTGTTACAGTTGTAAAGTATCAAGGACATGCCGGTTGCATTATTCAAACTGTATTTTTGTCAATGGAATCGTTGAACTACGAATCACCAGCATTAAGGATTGGAAATCTATGTTTCCCATGACGCAGCGTGCAGAAATTTCAGCTGTAATGCACAGGGCTTACTTGTACTTTCATGTTCCAATAATAAAGATGTTAAAGCCTACTACTGTTCAGGGAGCCTCTATTCCATGGCTGGCATGAGAATGATTCAGGCTCTTCGAAGTGATGGTGTCAGGTGCTGCCGAAAATTTCAACTCTGGAACACTGGGAGAATCAAGAGCAGCTTCACATCCTGAGGAAGTTGGCCAACTTCATCGAGCATTCCAAAATGCATGCTCTGCTTGGCTCCAGCTAGGAGGCTGAGTGACAGGTCACCAGAAAATAAAGATGTGAATTATAAAAGTCACCTGGGCACAAATGACCTGGATAATAATCGTGAGTGAGCGCTAAGGTGCAGAGTGACCAGCTTGTCATGATTTTGTGCCCGGAAAATAAATTTGGACAAGTATGAGAGCGTGTGCTTTGTCCTTTTTGGACAGTGCGCGAGCATGCGATTTGTCTCTTCCAATGTTTGCATATGTGAGCATGCAGAAATGAGTACGAATCGCTAATTTAAACTATAACTTGTCTATTACAAAATTGCAAAGGCATAAATAGAATACAAGATATTTATTAATACGTAACATGTAATATCATTAGCTTTTTTGCTATAAAGAATTTGGTGGGTGGATGAAAAATCAGGATATTTCACCTGTCTGGAAATCCAGAGGCCTGCTAAGAATTCACTTTCTTCAGATAAATCTGGAGATGGTCGCCCTGAAAGAGTTTCCGAAGGAAATGGGTCATTGTGCAACTCACTGCTGGTTGGATACAGAAGCTGTGATACGATTTGTCCAGAAATTATCAGTTGTCAATATAGAGGCGGTCATTGATATGTGATAATCACCATGTTTCAAATGCTTTCTTGCAAAATCAAGGGAATACTATGAAAGCGCTATGTTAACAGATAATTACATACGAGGTTGCCAGTACTAACCAAGCATTTCCCATAGAGAGCAAGCTAGGTCCATTCATCCTTTTTAGATAACATTCTCTCGTTCAAATACACTGGCTAGAAGCTGGACTACTAAGATTATGTATTGCATTGTAGAGATATTGTACTATGAATGAATCTGGAAAGAGAAAGGACAGTAGAAAAAGGTCCATGGCTAGGCATAATTAACTAAGTGCCCAGAGGGTTTTGGTTCTAGTTATTAAACAAGAATTTGCAATACATGTCCCCTACCTGGTGATATAAATCTTTAGAGATTGACAGTCAAAAACTCCAGTAAAAATTAGCAGAAACAGCTGAAACTCAAACTTGATCTGTAAGTTCTCATAACAAAGCAATAAACCAAGTTTCAATTATATATGGTGAAGGAGAACGAAAAGTCTTGAAAGCTGATATGTTTGTATTTCATAAGTCAAACGGGGACATAACTCCATGAAAAACTGATGAAAATGTCTGAAAATCAAACTTGCTATGTAACTCCTTATATTAAAGCGATGTACCGATTTTCCCTTAAATATCTTGGAGTGCAAAAAAAGTGCGCAATGCTGATATTTTTCATATTTCTTAAGTCAAAAGGGATCATAACTCCATCAAAAATTTACGCATACGCTGGAGACTCGAACTTGGTTTTCTCACAACAAAGCACTGTGCCAATTCTCAGTTGAATACCTTGAAGGACTGCAAAGTGCAAAAAACCAACTGCGACAGATGGACGGAGTGCAATCCTATAGTCTCCACACACACCCAAAACCCTGTTTTACTGGTAGGGGACTATTAAGAGGCCTAAGGGCCTGCGATGCTGACCTGGACCATTAATATTTGAACCATTTGCATTTAAATAGACATGGTGAATAATTTTCGGAGAGGGCCACCAAAAAATATAGATCAATAAAAATTCTCATTTGATTTCTCGAAGCCTATCATCATAGGATCATTCCACACAAGTTTGGCTGAAATCTCGTCATTGATTAAGCAGTGGTAGTGATTTACAGGTTTCTGGGAATTTTTTTTAAAATCCAAGATGGTCACCAGAAAAATTGACCAATCAAAGTTATGAATGGAATTCTGGAACCTAACATAGGATCCTTTCAGCCAAATTTGATTGAAATTTGTCAAAGCATAAATGAGGATGCAATTTAAAGGACGGATGGATGACTGCCATGGCATACGGTCACTTCGGGCCAAGTCAGCTAAAATTGACCAATCAAAATTCTGTACACAAGTTCTTAAGGCTAGCATGCTAGAGTCCTTCCGGCCAAGGCTGGTTGAAATCGGCCTAATAGTTAATGCGGAGTAATGCTTTGAACGATTTCCCTTCTTTTTTTGTTAAATTAAAGAGGGTCGCCAAAAGAATTGGCCATTCAAAATTCTATATACAAGTTCTGAAGCAAAGCCCCATAAGGTCATTCCAGCCAAATTAAGTTGAAATCCACCAAGCCGTTAATGAGGAGCATTTTGACAATTTCCAGTAAATTTGTCATAAAATCTCAGATTTTCACTCAAAATATTTACCAATCAAAATTCTGTATACAAGTGCTGAAACATAGTGCGATAAGGGTCTTCCAGGCAAATTAAGTTGAAATCTGCCAAGCGGTTAACATTAGCATTTGACAATTTCCAGTAAATCTTTCATCAAATCCAAGATTTTCATCCAAAAAATTGACCAATCGAAATTCTGTATACAAATTCTGAAACCTACCAAATTTTGTTGAGATTGTCTGCATGGATCGATTGATCCCAATATGGACAAAGTGTGGATGGAGCTTAGCTAGAAATGGGAACTGGATACCCTTGGAGAAGACGGAATGAACGGGTCGGTTCATCTTTGAGAGAAATGATTTGTCATGTGGCTACATATTATCCGTCAATCCACCTACACACATATTTAAAGGAAGGGAAATAACAAGGGGCATGTGGCACTCACATTGACCATTGACATTTAAACCATTTGCATTTAAATAGACATCAGGGATAATTTACGGAAAAACCAAGATGGCCAATAAAAAATTGACCAATCAAAATTCTCGTTTAATATATTGAAGCCTACCATTATAGGATCGCTCCACCAAAGTTTTGTTGAAACTGTGCTATTGATTGACGGAGTATGTTTTTAAATGGTTCCAGAAAACTTTCAGAAAATCAGATTGCTGCCAAAACAACGATCTATCAAAATTCTGAATAGAGTTTCTAGACGCTACGACAATAGGATTCTTCGAGCCAAATTTGGTTGAAATTTCCCAAGTGATTAATGAGGAGTAACATTATATACGAATCAGCATTTTCGGAAAATCCAAGATGAACACCATCAGAATCAAGCCGTCAAAATTCTTTACACAGGTTCTGAAGTTTACCGGCCTAGTGTTCTTCCAGCCGAGTTTGGATGAAATCGGCCAAGCAGTTAATGAGAATCCTTTTAACTGATTTCACAAAATGTTTATAAAATCAAAGATGGCCGCCAGGAAAAAATGACCAATCAAAATTCTGTATGCAACTTCTGAAGCCTACCGCCCTAGCCTCATTCCAGCAAGTCTGGTTGAAATCACCTCATAAGTTAATGAGGAGTAACGTTTTAAATGATTTTCAGCCATTTTTCCTAAAATTCAAGATGGCCACTGAACAAATTGACCAATCAAAATTCTGTATATAAGCTATGAAGCATACCACTTTAGGGTCCTTTCAGCCGAGTTTGCATGACCTCATTCAAGCGGTTAATGAGGAGTAACCGTTTAACTGATTTAGAAATTTTCAGAAAATCCAAGATGGCCGCCTGAAAAATGGACCAATCAAAATTCTGTATATAAGTTCTGAAACCTACCAGCCTATTATCCTTCCAGCCAAGTCTGGTTTAAATTGTTCAAGCAGTTAATGAGGGTAGCGTTTTAAACGATTTCCTGTCATTTAAAAAAAATTCTAGATGGCTGCCGAAAAAATGGACCAACAAAATTCTGTATACAGGTTCTGAAGCACTAGGGTGCTTCCATCCGAGTTTGATTGAAATCGGCCAAGAGGTTATCGAGGACTAGGCTTTTAAGAGATTTCCATAAATTTTCAGAAAATCCGAGATGGCTGTCGGAAAAATTTACAAATCAAAATTGTGTATATAAGTTCTGAAGCAGACCAGCGTACTATCCTCCCAGCTAAGTCTGGTTGAAATTGCCCAAGAAGTTAATGAGGCGTAGCATTTTAAACGATTTACCACGATTTTTCGGAAATTTCAAGATGGCTGCTGAAAAAATGGACCAATCAAAATTCTGTATATATGTTCTGAAGCATACTATGCTAGGGTTCTTCCATCCCAGTTTGATTGAATTCGACCAAGGGGTTATCGAGGAGTAGGCTTTTAAGTGATTTCCAGAAATTTTCAGAAAATCCAAGATGGCTGGCAGAAAAATTGCCCAATAAAATTCTGTATACAAGTTATAAACCATACCAGCGTACTATCCTCCCAGCTAAGTCTAGTTGACATTGCCAAAGAGTTTAATGAGTAGCGTTTTAAACGATTTACCGCCATTTTCCAGAAATTTCAAGATGCCCACTGAAAAAATGGGCCAATCAAAATTCTGTATACAAGTTCTGAAGTATACTACGCTCAAGTTCTTCCATCCGAGTTTGATTGAAATTGACCAAGTGGTTATCGAGGAGGCTTTTAAGTGATTTCCAGAAATGTTCAGAAAATCCAAGATGGCCGCCGGAAAAATTGCCCAATCAAAATTCTGTATACAAGTTCTGAACCATACCAGCGTACTATCCTCCGAGCTAAGTCTGCTAGAAATTGCCCAAACAGTTAATGAGGAGTAGCGTTTTAAACGATTTCCCGCCATTTTTTGGGGAAATTTCAAGATGGCCGACAAAAAAATTGACCAATCAAATTCTGTGTACAAGTTCTGAAGTCTACCTAAATAGGGTCCTTCGATCCATATTAGATTGAAATCCGCCAAACGGTTAATGAGTAGCCAAGTGAGCTAAAAAAACAAATGCGAGGGTTAAAATGTTAAATTGTACCATCATCAAAGCCATACAAGTCCTTTTGCTGGGGATACATGATTCTGACATCACCTAACAAGTGACGTACATGTAATTGATTATGATGTCATATACTTTAGTGACAGATTGGACCTCTCCATTCAATAATCAATGAGATCATCCACTGGTCCTGACACTGTTGCTTTGATTATCAATTGGTTGTAAATCTTTGCTTTAATGGATGATTCCAGTTTATCCATTAATCATATGACATCACAATCAAATATGTGATGTGTAGGCTGATGTCATAATCAATGGTCCTTTACTGTTTTAGTTATGCCCCACCCATCCCTTGTTAAGCTTCACCCACACCTTGCCCGTGGTGGGAGCGATCGATCCCTGAACACCCTGACTATCAATTTCCAGAAAACTATAAAGGTGAGCTGTTGAATATTTGGAAACTAATTTGACTGGGTGCTGTCGCTGCTAATGACAACAACAGTGCCCATTCAAATTAGTTTCAAAATATTCAACAGCATACATGTCTGTATTAATTAAATAGTAAAGCCATACAATTCATACAACCTCAGACTATTAAGCATTTAAAATGGACTAAATCGAGTCATTCATGACATAATGATCATGACGTCGTCCAACACATCATTAAGTTGATTATGATGTCATATGATTGACTGAGGAAATGGATTTATGAATTACATCATAAATGATGCGATTTAGTCCGTCTTAATTAATAGTCCATCAGGTTGTACGAATTGTATATCATTACTGTTTAATAAACATGCTGTTGAATATTTTGAAACTAATTTGACTGGGCGCTCTATAGCAGCAACAGAACCCAGTCAAATTAGTTTCAAAATATTCAGCAGCTTACGGTGCTTACTAGCAAAGTTTACTGGAAATTGAGATTCGGAGATGGCAGGGATCGATCGATCCCAACACGGGGAAAGCACGGGTGGAATTTAGTTAGAGATGGGCGGGGAATTGCTAAAACTGGATTCCGCCATTATGATTTGATTGTAAGTCATTGATCATCATTCATTGAATTACATCTATGAAGCTCATATATGTATATTCTAAGATTATTTCAAAACTATAACAACTACAGTTTTAATAGTTGAAAGTAATATCATCTCTGAGCATTGCATGCTGGGTAAACTGCACAGAAATCAACAAATATGCCATATCTTGTGCAAATTTGTCTATTTATTGGTGCATGAGAACCTTAATGGCTGACAATAAATAAACAAAATTTGTATTTTATAAAAATTGAGATAAAGCTTTTTCTATTTGATATAATACAAAATATAATTACACACGGATATATCTCTGTCTAAAGACTATAAATCTCATCAATAATATCTATAATGAACCCTTTGACACTCATATCAGCCAAAAACGGCTTCTGCAGTGGTCTTGAGAAATGTCCATTTGCAGACCAAGAGGACTTTTTTTGAAATTTACCACTTGAATGACTGGCTCGATAACCGAGCTAGTCATTCCAGTGCTAAACTTTAAAAAATAGTCTTCTTTTGGTCTGCAAATTGACATTTTCTTTGAAAAAAATTGAAATTTTCTTTTACAAATTCAAGGCTTAAGTGTTTAAAGTCTGAAATACAAGGATCCTTTGCTACATGTAACTAAGCTCTGCACAATTCATACGTGTGTTTGAATTGATTTTAACCCTATGAATCCTGAATGACTAGAATGTCAACTTCACTATACAGGTAATGTGTTGAGTACTTCAAATCTAATTTGACTGAAAGCTGTTGCTGGCAATTGAAGCAAAACTCCCATGCAAATTAATTTCAAAATATTTCACATAAAAAACATACTTTAAATGGTTACTGTCAGAGTTTTTTCCTGTTTACTATTGGACATAATTACATGTATATGTCATTTGATTGTGATTTCACCTAACAGGTGACGTATTTTGATTATGACATCAGATACTTGAGCGACAGATTCGATCCCTCCATCAGTTTCTGTTTGGATACAGCACGATCAATAATATAATACAATCTATCATTCTGTTTCATAGTTAAAATGTTTTACCCATATGAACCCAACATTACAGATCTTAAATTACAGTGCAAAAAATATTCTGTGTTGACTATTTTGAGAATAACTCGACTGGATAACTCGTCATGCAGTAAATGACTTCCTGTAAAATATTCAACAGCTGTCCTTCATAATTATCTAAAAAATTGAACTCTTGGGAATTTATCGATGAAAGACCTACTGTTTTAACCCTCTGTGGCCTGTAACGGCCCAGGCCACCCTGCTCACTCCAGACTGTAACGGCCAAGGCCGCCATGCTCACTCCAGATTGTAATGGCACAGGCCACCCTGCTCACTCCAGACTGTAACGGCCAAGGCCGCCATGCTCACTCCAGATTGTAACGGCACAGGCCGCCATGCTCACTCCAGACTGTAACGGCCCAGGCCGTCCTGCTCACTCCAGACTGCAATGACCCAGGCCGCCCTGCTCACTTCAGACTGCAAAGACCCAGGCCGCCCTGCTCACTCCAGACTGTAATGGCCAAGGCCGCCCTGCTCACTCCAGACTATAACGGCCCAGGCCGCCCTGCTCACTCCAGACTGTAACGGCCCAGGCCGCCCTGCTCACTCCAGACTGTAATGGTCCAGGCCGCCCTGCTCACTCCAGACTGTAACGGCCCAGGCCACCCTGCTCACTCCAGACTGTAATGGCCCAGGCTGCCCTGCTCACTCCAGACTGTAATGGCCCAGACAAGCCTGCTCACTCGAGACTGTAATGGCCCAGGCCGACTTGCTCACTCGACTCTAATGGCCCAGGCTGCCCTGCTCACTCTAGATTGTAACGGCCAAGGCCGCCCTGCTCACTCCAGACTGCAATGACCCAGGCCGCCATGCTCACTCCAGACTGTAACGGCCAAGGCCGCCCTGCTCAATCCGGACTCTAACGGCCCAGGCCGCCCTGCTCACTCCAGACTGTAACGGCCCAGGCCGCCCTGCTCACTCCAGACTGTAACGGTCCAGGCCGCCCTGCTCACTCCAGTCTGTAACGGCCCAGGCCACCCTGCTCATTCCAGACTGTAATGGTCCAGGCCGCCCTGCTCACTCCAGACTGTAACGGCCCAGGCCGACTTGCTCACTTGACTCTAATGGCCCAGGCTGCCCTGCTCACTCCAGATTGTAACGGCCAAGGCCGCCCTGCTCACTCCAGACTGTAACGGCCCAGGCCACCCTGTTCACTCCAGACTGTAACAGTCAAGGCCACCCTGCTCACTCCACACTGTAACGGCCCAGGATGACCTGCTCACTCCAGACTGTAATGGCCCAGGCCGCCCAAATTAGTTACAAAATATTCAACAGCTTCCCTGTATAGTTTTCAGGAAATTGATAGCTATGGCACTCGGAGATCGATCAATCCCAACACGGCGAGGTGTGGGTGGAGCTTAGCTAGTGATGGGCGGGGCATAGCTAAAAATGAAAAGGTACATTTTGAACATGTAAGAAATTTTCTGTTGAATATTTTGTACTTAATTTGATTGAAAGCCATTGCTACATGTACATGTACCTTAGGCAGCAATGTCTTCTAATCAAATTAAGTCCTTACGTTAATTCTGAGCTGTACTGTAGTCTGTAAATAATATATATTGGCAATAATGATTACACAACTCAATGATGATACATGTACATGAACACTGTATTCTTGGCACATTATAATTACTGTCACCGAGCAAGCGTAACTGGGTATTATGTATTCGTGTATGTCTGTCACAGTCTTTGTTTGTTTGTTCCTAACTATCTCAGAAACAAGTAAAACATCTCATCGAATTCTGGCTAGAATTTTAACACAAAATGGTTTGTTACCATCAAGTTCTTGGAGTTCCAGGCTTTGATCATGATCCAGATTTAAAACCATTAATCCGTATCGGAGCAAATTTTACAGCAAAATTTGCATTTATGGGCATTTCTCAGGACCACTACAGAAGCCAGTTTTGGCCAGCTTGACCAGTAAGTGTCCGCTAACATAATTCAGATGTTTCATGAATATTGAAATTTTTACTCATTGAATATCCATTTGCAGATGAAGGGATCATGATTGAAACTTTACAATGGGAATAAGTGGCTCAGTTTATTAAGCCAGTCGTTCCAGAGGTAAAATTTCAAAAATAGTCTTGTTTTGACCTGAAAACGGACATTTCTCTAGATTATTACAGAAAGCAGTTTAGACCAGCTTGACAATTAACTGTCTGACTGCCGCATTTCTGCAGACTACATTTTCCATTGGGTCTAACTCTGGACGTGCTGAATATTTTGTAAACAATTTGACTGAAAGTTGTTGGTGGCGAGGTATCAAATTATTATTGCCTATTCCAGTTAGTAGTCAGGCAATTAAAGGGTTAGAACATCTTCAGCTGAGACTTGTTGTTGCTTTAGCCAGCCATGACTTTAGCTGCTTGAATATCCTCTCGTCGGTGTGTTCCATCACAGAATGGCGCATTACTTGTCTGTTTACAATTGCATAACCAATACTCCTTTGATTCTTTAACCGTGAAGCGTATAGGCCGGAATTTCGGGACTGCCTTAATTACGTGTGTTCCATCGAGTTCTTTATGCCACCCATCACACATAGGCTGAAACAATGCAAACTAGATTGTGCAGTCGATGGCACGCCATCACAAATACACACGCTCCTGCCAACTTTGCCATTACCCTACCCCAACCTGGAAATGGCCTAAACTATTTCTGAGCTGCACTGTTATCCGAAATTGAAGAAGCTAGTCATGAATATCAGCTCCAAATTAATGTTTATTCTGTTGAATATTCTGAAACTAATTTCACTGGGAGCTGTTGTTGCCTATGGCAGGAACAGGTTCCTGTCAAATTAGTTTAAAATAATTCAACAGGGCTCTTACGTGTAGGATTATCTTAAAATTTAAGATTGAAATCAGGGTTCAAAGGGTTAAGTCTACTGGCTAAGATCGACCATGAAAATCTAAACTTCAGCGTACTAAATGTCCATTTGCAGGACAAAAAATATTTTTGAACATTTACCACTGGAATGATTGGCTATGTTTTTGGAGCCAGTCATTCCAGTGATAAATCTTCAAAAATATTCTTATCTTGGTTTGGAAATCAACATTTTCCATGATCATTGTAAAAGCAATTCGTGCCCAGCTTGACAACTAAAACACATGAACAATATTTAATGGTAACACATCTGTGATACACTGAAGCAGTCAGCTGATAGTCGATCAACTATTTCACGATTTGAAACGTGCTAAATGTTTAAAGTAGTTTCCTATCTATCGGTAAGCGAACAGCGGGAAGAAGTCTGTTCGCTAGATGATTGTCATGTTTTAACAATTTGCGATCTTTTACATGTATAATGCATAATCGCTTTAATTGTATTCCAGCCGTGAAAATGATAATATCCACTTTTCTTTTTGTGTGAATCCTGCAGTGGTAAATTTTCAAAAATAGTCTTTTTCTTGGCCAGCAAATGCACTTTTCTCATGACCATTGCAAAAGGGTTAACAAATCTGCAGTGAACAAAAAGTTACAGAAAATTCTGAGGAATTTTTAGTGATAAGGATTTAGCTGCGTAGGAGGGTTTGTACAAAAAAGTAAATTGGTCCTTAGCTTACTTATGTCTTATACAGTTAACCCTTTCAACCCAAAGAAAATATATAAGTATTTCATTTTCAAGTCACACACACACACACACACACACACACACACACACAAACACACACACACACACACACACACACACACACACACACACACACGACATAAAGAGATTCTGGAACGAGGTCACTTTTCATATCACTATTATGGACCGAGTTGAAAATTATCAATTTGCACGAGCTTTAGCAAGTGCAAAATTGATCATTTTCAACGAGGTTCATAATAATGATATGAAAAGTGACCGAGTTTGAAATTTTATTTATCATATAAACTGTAATTTTGAAATATTTGCCAATAGTTGATGATGTGACTTTTATCTGACTTCTCATTGTTGATTTTCGTGAAATCGATACTGCTGTTGTGACGCACCACTACTTGATAACAGATACCGAATGCGCAGCAAAATATAGTGACAAACACAAAATCTGGCGATGTCAGCAGTTAAATAGTATTTTAAATGGTCATTGAAAATCATAGCGACGGCCATCAATCGTTACTTCGCTGCCGACTGATAAACTGTTAAAAGATGACATTTTGCGATGACGTTTCATGAATGACAAATTGTAGTAAAACAGTACCGCGTAGTAATCCCTACGCGTCACGCTCACATCAATCAATGTTTTAATTGATCGATTTAAATGGGTTGCGTACCCAACAGCCAATGAAAATACTCCGTTGAATATGGCATGTGCTCATATCTAAAAATATGGAACGGGCTAGGCTTGTTTATATGATAAATACATATACGTTGAATCCTGAATTCCCAATTTTAACAGCGCCAACTCAAAATTAGTTTCAAAATATTCAACAGAATGTTTATTAAATTGTACAGCCATAAAATTTGTATATACCTGACTGACTATTCAATGTTCATGACACATCGAGATACATCATGCATTATACATTTTGATTGTGATGTCATCCTACATGTGATATAATTAATTATGATGTGACAGATCCCAGGCCTAGCTTTCAATTGAGTGTCCGTGTCTCACTTGCCATTACTTATATATATATAAATAAGAAAACGTGTTTGTTTTAAATTCGCTAAATTCATGACATTATTGCTGATAAAGAATTTGTAATGAACCATGTTGTACGGCAGCAATGTCATCCAATCGAATTATGTGCAAAACCTCCAACAGAACATTTCTTACATCGTCTTCAAAATTGTTTTGTTTAGTAGACATGCTAATTGTTTCATAAGCTGTAAAAGTACTCACCTGTGTATGGCCTTGTCCACAGGTACACCACGCATATTTCTTTCCTGCTTCTAAGTGGATCCGAAAAGGTTTCTTATCGAATACTTTACCCAGTGGCCGGTCGCCATACTCTCCTGGAAAGACCTCTGCTTCTGGATGAGGCTTCTTCTTAGGGTTTTCTAACTGCTCCGCTGTGATGGTTCGTACAGACTAGATATTAAACATACAACGAAAGGCTTAGCCTTAGTGAAACTTACATATAAATATGCCCACAAAACACACACATTTAACCCTTTAATGGTCAAGCCAGTCAAAACCACCCACTGCAGTGGTTTTGAGCAAGGCCCATTTGCTGGCCAATAGCCGAGGCAGTCATTCCCGATGTAAATTTTCAAAAATAGTTCTCTCCTGTCCTGCATATGGCCATTCAGTAAGGAAATATTTAGATTTTCTTGATCAAATTTGACCATTAACGGGTTAAAGAACAGGAAAATATGTGAATAATTAGCAGTGCTGTAACTTAGCGCACGACCTCGTGCAAATGTAGGGCATAATGTATCTGGTATCGCAGCTCAGTTTGCTACACATATTTAGCCATTTGCTGTGCATGCATACATGTAGCTACATGTATATCTGCTACGCAAAATTTGTATGGGATTGCAATTTATTATTGATATTCTTAAATTCTATTATTAAGCCTTTCAACGATAAATCCCAGAAAAAGTTAATTCTTTTCTATGTATAGCATATTCTGTTGAATATTTTGAAATTAATATGACTGGAAGCCATTGCTGCAAAAGGCAGCAATGGCTTCCAGTCATATTAATTTCAAAATATTCAACAGCTTTCCCATTTGTTTGCTCCGACATTGATATATAGGGAATTTATCCGTGAGAGAGTTAATTGCTATACATTTCTGCCAACAACTATACAATTTATAATTTGCATATCAATACATGTACGATGTACATGCTATGCAAATATGAGCTTCTAAATTATGCCCTGAAATGAAACCTGTGAAAATTGCCATGGGCATGTAGAACATCTCATAAGTCAAATACCCTCATACATGTAGGCAGCCTACTTTTTCAGTGTCTGTAAAATAGCAGTATAATGTGGGCATCCTAATTTCGATGACAGGATTCAGTTTTCAATACTTATTAGCATGCCCTGATGATATGCACCTCAAAATGTTGATACAGCACTGGGTAGTGTTTGTGAATTTTACATTTTTCTGGGGATGTAATTAATGCAGGTCAATATGAATTTAGATCTCGCTGAAAACACAATTTTCATATAAAATAGTCTTCTCTTGGCCTGCAAATGGACATTTCTCAAGACCACTGTGGACAGTTTTGGCTGACTCGACCATTAAAGGGTTAACACTCAAGCCGGCCAAACACGGGGTCTGCAGTGGTCTCGGAAAATGTCCATTTGCAGACCAAGAGAAGACTATTTTACACTGGAATGACTGGCTCAGTGACCGGTACAGATACATGTAACTTGCGGTTTCCATAAATTGGAGAGAAACAATAATTATTTTATACAGGAAAACTGATGATCATTTTGAAAATAAATTGACTGGAAGCCACTGCTGTTTTAACCATGACCTGCTTTAGCCAAATTAGTCTCAAAATATTCGGCAACTTAAGTTACACGTACGTTGTTTTAAAACATAACTTCTGGATATATGTGTTGAAAAGGGATACTAAATACTATATGTGTATGCTTAACCTTCTAACTTGATCAAGAAAATTTTAATTTTCTCATAGAAAATGTCAATTTGTAGATCAAGAGAAGACTATTTTTGAAAATTTACCACTGAAATGACTGGCTCGGTTATCGAGCCAGCCATTCCAAAAGTAAATTTTCAAAAATAATCTTCTCTTGGTCTACAAATGGACATTTCTCAAGACCACTGCAGAAACCATTTTTGGCTGATATGAGTGTTAAATGTTTAAATGCATATAGACAATAAGATAACAAAGCATTTTAGCCGTACATGTACTTGTACACGAATGAAACCTGTTTAACTAAATTTCACGCCTATCAGACAGGAAACTGCTAAATATTTTACAAATAAATCGACTGGAAGGCATTGCTTCTTGATGGTGTACATTCCTCTGCTCATCCAAACAGGGCCATAGTTTCTACGTATGTGGTAAATACTAAAATAATTTTAATCTTTTATGATACGCAAAACAATCCTTCTTTTCATATTAAACACCAGATTTACTGCTTTATAAAGCGAGGATACAGGATTTTGATTTTGAAAATGGTGTTACTGCTGTTTATGTATATCGATACCACGAAAAAGGAAATTTGACCAGGTCTCGATTTACTATAATAAATTAAGTTGTGCTCCCTTTTTTAACGTCATATGTCATCATTTTTGCTGACAAACTCTCCCGTTATCATGTCAGAGACGGTGGTATCATAACAGAGACAGTGCGGTCATATCACCATCTTGTTGCTATATTTAAAATTTACATCCCTGTTAGAAAATGGTGCCTAAGTACACACAAACTCTCTGAAAACTGATACTATGTATTTACAGATGGTAAATTTATTTGGAGGAATTGAAAAATTATAATGCATGTATTATTTCATTGAACACTTGTTAATTACTATACTGTCATCTCGTCTCTCGACTAAAGGCCGCACTCAAATATAGGACGCATGTCCAAATTTGACCAAAATCCTCCCAAAAAACTCTTTTATTCAAGTATAAGCCGCTTTGAAATTTAGAAAAATGTACCTTTAAAAATAATCAAAAATTGGTATAAAAAAATTACTATCACTCAGACAGCAGCCAAGCTAAATCTGTGCGTATTTTTGCCTAGATAAACAAAGTTAATAAGCGAGATCGGAATCTTGCGCGCGCAAAGTATTATGGGATAAACAAACAGTTTTAGATGGCAAGCCGGTATAAAGCGTATACGGGTAGCTATGTAGAAGCTACATATTTTCTCAATGGATGTAGGTATTAGTTTCACAGAATGCACCCCAAGTATCAGTTTACAGGTCAAATGTCCAATCTGTAATGTTTTATTGCTAATGGTAATTGGACTGCGTATTTATGACTATAACAATATGTGCGGAGGTGATAGGTTATCATCCGCATGCAGTTTTCCATTGCTGATCCTCTAAACTATCTAGCTATTGTAGGCCTATACTAAGCCTGTGTCACTTGTGCTCTTTAATGAACGAACCAGCAAGAAAGCTTGTGCAGTGGTCAAGAATATTCCAATCTTTGCTTAGTCAGTGTTCATTTGCAGACCATAGACAATTTAGAAAATTGACAACAGGAATTGCGTAAACGAGCCAGTCATTCCAGTGGCCAATTTTCAAGAAAATCTCTTGACTTGCAAATGGACACTGACTAAGTTGTCTAAAACAGCGTCTGCAGTAATCACAAGAAACATTTGCAGGACAACAGAAATCCATTTTTGTAAATTAAAGTGGTAATTGTCTTCTATTGGTCTACACATATAGAAAAATACGGAAAGTTATAGAAATGAAAAGTGGAATGATTCAAAGTGCTTACTGTACTGGTTTTGCTGGGTAAGTAATCAAACGAATATAAGAACAACTTATAACAACAACATAATACACTATAATACAGATAATAATTCATGTACATGTACATTGAAACAAATTTGAATGGGAGCTATTTACTACCATGGTAGCATATGGGTGTATGAGTCAGTAATGAGATTAATGGCTATTAAATACGGCCAAGTAATTTTAATATCATTGACTAACACAAGCCTTGCATCAGGCACAGAGTTGAAAATATAAACCTAAATATAGCAGAACAATCTTAAAATATACACCATATGACAATTATAATATCATCTTCCCATCAACACTCCCTTCCCCATTCGCACACCTCCCGCCCTCTGCGCCATCCTCCATCCCCCCATCTCTCTCTCTCTCCCTCTCTCGCTTGAACGCGTGCTATTGATCATTCAATCTTGTTATGCTGGCTAATATACATTCAGATATAAATTTTGAAATTAATTGGACTTGAAGTTGTTGCAGCCATGGGCGGCAACATCATTTAAGTCAAATTAATTTCATGATATACAACAGCTTATCTGCATGGTTCCCGCTAAACTAGTATATACATATCTTTGTGTAAACAGATAATGATAAATGTACATTGTCGTAAATACGCTACCACATACTTAAAATGGTTAATTTAGTGGATAATTGTCAATATTGACATTCAATTGGCAAATATTTTAATGTTCTGGACTAATTTATAGGATTCAAGGGTTAAAAAAATAACTCACTCCCAGCTCACTGCTTAAACACGCTGGAAATGCTAGCTGCATTATATGCATACAGCTCACTGCTTAAACACGCTGGAAATGCTAGCTGCATTATATGCATACAGCTCACTGCTTAAACACGCTGGAAATGCTAGCTGCATTATATGCATACAGCTCACTGCTTAAACACGCTGGAAATGCTAGCTGCGTTATATGCATACAGCTCACTGCTTAAACACGCTGGAAATGCTAGCTGCATTATATGCATACAGCTCACTGCTTAAACACGCTGGAAATGCTAGCTGCATTATATGCATACAGCTCACTGCTTAAACATGCTGGAATGCTAGCTGTGTTATATGCATACAGCTCACTGCTTAAACACGATGGAAATGCTAGCTGTGTTATATGCATACAGCTCACTATGCTTAAACACGATGGAAATGCTAGCAGCATTATATGCATACAGCTCACTGCTTAAACATGCTGGAATGCTAGCTGTGTTATATGCATACAGCTCACTGCTTAAACACGATGGAAATGCTAGCTGCATTATATGCATACAGCTCACTGCTTAAACATGCTGGAATGCTAGCTGCATTATATGCATACAGCTCACTGCTTAAACATGCTGGAATGCTAGCTGTGTTATATGCATACAGCTCACTGCTTAAACACGATGGAAATGCTAGCTGTGTTATATGCATACAGCTCACTGCTTAAACACGATGGAAATGCTGGCTGTGTTATATGCATACAGCTCACTGCTTAAACACGATGGAAATGCTAGCTGCATTATATGCATACAGCTCACTGCTTAAACACGATGGAAATGCTGGCTGTGTTATATGCATACAGCTCACTGCTTAAACACGATGGAAATGCTAGCTGCATTATATGCATACAGCTCACTGCTTAAACACGATGGAAATGCTGGCTGTGTTATATGCATACAGCTCACTATGCTTAAACATGCTGGAATGCTAGCTGTGTTATATGCATACAGCTCACTGCTTAAACACGCTGGAAATGCTGGCTGTCTTATATGCATACAGCTCACTATGCTTAAACACGATGGAAATGCTAGCCGTGTTATATGCATACAGCTCACTGCTTAAACACGATGGAAATGCTAGCCGTGTTATATGCATACAGCTCACTGCTTAAACACGATGGAAATGCTAGCCGTGTTATATGCATACAGCTCACTGCTTAAACACGATGGAAATGCTAGCTGCGTTATATGCATACAGCTCACTGCTTAAACACGCTGTAAATGCTAGCTGCGTTATATGCATACAGCTCACTGCTTAAACACGCTGGAAATGCTGGCTGTCTTATATGCATACAGCTCACTGCTTAAACACGATGGAAATGCTAGCTGTGTTATATGCATACAGCTCACTGCTTAAACACGCTGGAAATGCTAGCTGTGTTATATGCATACAGCTCACAATGTTTAAACACGCTGGAAATGCTAGCTGCATTATATGCATACAGCTCACTGCTTAAACACGCTGGAAATGCTAGCTGCGTTATATGCATACAGCTCACTGCTTAAACACGCTGGAAATGCTAGCTGCATTATATGCATACAGCTCACTGCTTAAACACGCTGGAAATGCTAGCTGCATTATATGCATACAGCTCACTGCTTAAACACGATGGAAATGCTCGCTGTGTTATATGCATACAGCTCACTGCTTAAACACGATGGAAATGCTGGCTGTGTTATATGCATACAGCTCACTGCTTAAACACGATGGAAATGCTAGCAGTGTTATATGTATACAGCTCACTGCTTAAACATGATGGAAATGCTCGCTGCGTTATATGCATACAGCTCACTGCTTAAACACGATGGAAATGCTAGCTGCGTTATATGCATACAGCTCACTGCTTAAACATGATGGAAATGCTCGCTGCGTTATATGCATACAGCTCACTATGCTTAAACACGATGGAAATGCTAGCTGCATTATATGCATACAGCTCACTATGCTTAAACACGATGGAAATGCTAGCTGCATTATATGCATACAGCTCACTGCTTAAACACGATGGAAATGCTGGCTGTGTTATATGCATACAGCTCACTGCTTAAACACGATGGAAATGCTGGCTGTGTTATATGTATACAGCTCACTGCTTAAACACGATGGAAATGCTAGCTGTGTTATATGCATACAGCTCACTGCTTAAACACGATGGAAATGCTCGCTGCATTATATGCATACAGCTCACTATGCTTAAACAAGATGGAAAGGCTAGCTGCATTATATGCATACAGCTCACTGCTTAAACACAATGGAAATGCTAGCTGCGTTATATGCATACAGCTCACTGCTTAAACACGATGGAAATGCTAGCTGTGTTATATGCATACAGCTCACTGCTTAAACACGATGGAAATGCTAGCTGCGTTATATGCATACAGCTCACTGCTTAAACACGATGGAAATGCTAGCTGCGTTATATGCATACAGCTCACTATGCTTAAACACGCTGGAAATGCTAGTTGCGTTATATGCATACGGCGAACTCCTTAGTTTATTTATCCCGATAGCTACTTAGAGACATGCGCACTCGTAACCGTGATCTCGCTTATTCCATACTTTTGGGGTTAAAATATGTTAAAACAGTTTTGGAGTGATAAATACCCTCCTTATAATTTCATCCCGTAAAACTTTATAAAAACTCTGCTTTGTTTAGCCTGTGTTTAGGTGGCTTCTATTCTCTGCTGCACAAAGAAAATATACTATCAAAATCTGGAGCATGACGAAGAACAAATTATATAATCCAATCGAAATTCAGAAGCATATGTTCTTTTTTTAAAAACATATTTTATTGTATCATGTGGACAACGGGATTGGGCACAAGTTCTAACAACTTATTCCCCCACCCCCCCCCCCCCCCCTCCACCCCCCCCCCTCTCCCAGAGGAATTAATTAGGGGGCAATCACCAGTTGTGTTTACTAGATTTCTTCTAATATCTGCCATTCTCTATTTTCATTGGCTTGTTCTCTCCGGAAGAAATTAATAATGGAACAGTGTTTTCTCTCATACTACGCATTAATTTTGTAATGCCGACCAACATCAAATGATCAAAAACGGAATCAAGACGTATGGCAAAAATTGCTTGAATGTCAGAGAATTAAAATGAGATAGGCCGCTTCTTATATTGGCGAACCGCATGCCCTTTTGTGATTTGTAGTGTTGGGAATTGGTACTATTTTTGTGATCGATGAGTGGTTTTACATACTAATCAATGATCAATTAATGATCGACACCAACAGTTTCTCATTTTCAGCCATTCTAAAATTTTGAATGCATTAAATGATAATTATTGCATGTTCGTGGATATGTAACCGGAATAATTTAAATGATTTGTTGAATATTTTGAAACTAATTTGATTGGAAACTGTTGCTGCCTAAGGCATCAACAGCTCCCAGTCAAATAAGTTTCAAAATATTCAATAGGCCATAAGTATGGTGGTTTTGACGTTAGCATACTATTTCAGTGTTGAGAAGGTTACTATCTTAGACTATGGACTCATGTGGAGTAATACTATATTATATAGTTGTAAAAATGAAACTAAAATGTTACTGTGGGGAGGGAGGGGGGTGGGCATGGCAGGGGTCAAATCAGTTGTCAAGCAACTCCTCTGAAATCGTTAGACGGAACTCAACTAAATTTGATATCCGAGTTACCCATATGATTGCGGAGTGTATTCTAAGTCCCAGGGCACTGCGTGTCGTAAGAGGCGACTAAAGGAAGTAAGGGTGAGGTAACCCTGACAGAAACCTCAAGTGCTGAAGACTGCAGGAAATGTCAATTTCCCTTTCTCCGAGATCTAACAATACTCACCATTCTGTTACTTCTGATATACAGCTGGCCCTGACAGCGGCTCTAGGATTATAGACTTAGAAAGCTTTACCGACTCCTGGGAACCGGGTACCCGGCTCCCCACTGCCGAGTACCCGTTTACCATAGAGCTCATATTGTTTGCATAGCCACCAAACAAGAGAAAACTATGGCTTGCCTCCGTGGGGCTGGGAGGCTGGGTCCGTAACAGAATGGTGAGTATTGTTAGATCTCGGAGAAAGGGAAATTGACATTTCCTGCATTCTCCTTCGATCAATACTCACCATTCTGTTACTTCTGATATACACCAGATTTGATCAGTCACCTGGTGGGAAGGGGCAAGCCATACATGCTAATTTTGCCCCTTGGAGAAAGATTTTAGACTTCAAACTTGACTAACGGAGACCTAAAAGGACCGTCAAGTTCACGGAACCGAATCACATTCGCGTCACAGCCCCCCCCCCCCCTTTTTCCTCCTAAGAAAAGGGAGAGAACTAACGAACATGTATCTCGCCTGAAACACCAATATGCCAAGAGGGTTAACTACTCCCTGCATATCGCTTGTATTAGCCTGGAATGAGCATGAATATATAAGATGAATGAACATGATACATATACATAATACAAAAAACTCTCACTTGTTGAATTACCTTATGATAACAGGACTTCAGACGTACCGCCTACAACCATTCACCGGTTCGGTCATCAGTGACACAATCTGGTTGACATCCTCTCGCTTGACCATGCCTGCTTTAGGTTCTTTTCTTACCAAAGTGAAAAAAGGGGAAAAGCAGTGTGGTCACTAACTATCGTTTCAAAACAGCTAAAGCGAGTGGATTGGCTGAGTCTGACACATCCCTCATATAGTAATCCGTAAATGAGGACTCACAGTGCCATTGTGCAACGGCCATGATGTCCTCTAACGGAACACCATTGTAAAGGGCGGTCGAGGCGGCTATTCCTCTAACATCGTGTGCCCTTACGCCCTGCACCTGGTGCCCAGTCGCCATCTCATGAGTAGTTTGAATGCATTCGACCACCCAACGAGAGATAGTATCCATGGATGCGGCGCCATAAGGCTTTTTATGGCAGATCCACAGATGTCTATCGTTCGACCGTAACGAGTCAGTCCGTTTCTTGTACTTAGTCAAAGCACGGACCGGGCACCAGACACTGGCATCACGATCAAACCTGGTTAACTTCGGTATAATGATCGGTTTGCCGGGATATCTCAAAGATTGGTTCTTTGACATAAATTCTGCTCTTGGCAGAAGACGCAGACCTTCTCCAGAAACAATAAATCGGTTCCTCTCTGCCGAAAGCGCATGGATCTCACTGCGCCTTCTAGCTGAGGAAGCTGCCAATAGAAAGACCGCCTTTAGAGTCAAATGCTTTAGACTAGCCGAACGCAACGGTTCGAATGGGTGCTTGGCCAGTACATTAAGCACTAAAGATAGACTCCAGGCTGGAATGACTACCGGTTGTCTCGGGCGGAGATTGCTCATTCCCTTCAACATCACGTTTAACTGGGCCACCTCTGGACTATCCCTGTTGGCTAGACAAGGGATAACTGATGCCAAAGCTGACTTGTATCCAGCAATTGTGACGGGAGCTAGTCCTGTAAAGAACAGCTCACAGAGAAAGTCTGCTATTTGCTGAATAGTGGATTGAAAGGTATCAATACCCTTTTCTTCACACCAGTCTGCAAATCTGTTAACCTTGTTGTTATATGACTTGAAGGTTGACCTCCTTCTCGCAGCCGCGATGAAATCAGCAGCCTGTCGAGAAAAGCCTTCCGACGTGGAACGTTGTTTGACAACATCCACGCAGTCAATTTGAACATTTCGGGACGCTCGTGTAGGAAGCGTCCCTTGGCCTGGGAGATTATGTTCGGAATCTCGGGCAACTGCACAGGATTTTCCACCAGCAGATCTAGAAGATCCGTGAACCACGCCCTGCTCGGCCAATACGGCGCTATTAGCAGGACCAGACACGGTTCCTCCCTGACCTTCACCAATACCTTCGGTAGAAGAATGGTGGGTGGATACGCGTAAGCGTGCATCCCTCTCCAGCTTATCGCCAGAGCGTCTGTATCGACGGCATTTGGATCTGGAATCGGCGAGACATATGTCATGATTTGAGCATTTTCCTTTGTGGCGAACAAGTCCACGTTGGGTTTGCCCCAATGCTCGAAGATCCGTCGTAGAACTGGAGGGTTGAGGGACCATTCTGTTGGCAGGATTCTCTGTCTGCGAGACAAAGCATCCGCCAGAATGTTCAATCGGCCAGGAATATGAGCTGCTTTCAAAACAACCGAGTAATTCCTGCACCATTGAATCAAGTGCCACACCCTGATGCACAGGGTGGGCGACCTGGTCCCTCCTTGGCGATTTATATATGATACTACTGTCGAATTGTCCGACCGTATCAATATCACCTTGCCCCTGATCATCGGAAGGAATTCTTCCAACGCCAGTTCCACTGCCATCATTTCCAACAGATTGATATGCAGCTGACTCTCCGGGAGAGTCCATGTGCCCGAGACCTGGTGTTCTCCCAGGCAGGTACCCCACCCTTCCAGCGATGCATCCGTGTAAACGGACAGCTGGGGGTGGGGTAGGTGCAGCGAAACCCCTATTAGGAGATTCTGACGCTGTTTCCACCATAGAAGATGCGATATTATCGGCTCCAAAACTGGCACCAGTTTTGACAGGGGTTCTGTTCTCTGTTTCCACAGAGACATCAGATACAACTGGATAGGTCTTCGCATTAGAGCAGCGTACGGGATAACCTGCTCCATGGAGACCATCATGCCCAGCATCTGAAGGAACCGCCTCGCCTGAATGTGGTTTCCCACTCGAAAACTCCCGAGGATGGCTAACAGAGACACCACTCTGGGCTCTGACGGGTAAACCCTGCCCTCCTCGAGGTCGAATCGCATCCCCAAATAAACGAAATGTTGAGTGGGTGTCAACTCGGATTTCTCCTCGTTGACTAACCAGCCTAGATCTGAAAGTAACTTCAGAGTCAGAGCAGTATCCACGTTCAACCTGGCTGCCGAGTCTGCCTTGAGCAGCCAGTCGTCTATGTAGGTGTGTAGCGCCACGTTCTCTTTTCTGAGAAACGCTGTCACCGCAAGGACCACTCTTGTGAAAACCCTCGGAGCTGTCGACAGGCCAAACGGGAGAACTGTAAACTCCCATACTTGATTCTGAAACGCAAATCTCAGAAACCTGTGCCAACTCCGATTGATCGGAATGTGGAAATATGCATCTTTCAGATCGATCGATACACACCACATTCCTTTCCTCAATCCCGCCATTACCGACCTCGGTGTTTCCATCTGGAACCGAGGCGTATGGATAAACCAATTTAATGGCCTGAGATTGAGTATGGGTCTCCATCCCCCCGTGCTCTTGGGGACAAGGAACATGTTTGAATAGAAGCCTGGAGTGTTCCGGTTTGCTGGTTTTATTGCTCCCTTCAGAAGCAAACCCGACACTTCCTTTTGAACGGCTTCTAACTTGTCTGGCTCCCTTGGTACGGGTGTCCAGACTGGTGCCAAAGACAGATTTTGTGGCGGAAAGTCCCACCACTCCGGCATGTAACCCTGGGATAACCATCCCAGGACCAGACTGTCTGACGTCACACCTCGCCAAGCCTCGACGAAACGCATGAGCCTTCCACCCACCATAGACGCCTCGACGTCTAACGGGGTTGTCCGGCTCGCAGTCCGCCCCCCCCCCCCCCTTTCTTAACGAGAGAGAGTGAGAACCATTTCGTTCTAGGCACGACGGGTATAACTGGCACCGCTGTTCCTGTCGCACAGGTGCGGTCCAGGCGGATATGAAGGGAGCTTGCGTACCCTCAGGTACGCTTCGGCCCCTTCTGTCCGCCCTTTGAGGCCTTACCCTTACCCTTCCCCTTGCCCTTACCACCTCTAGGGCGGTCCGGAGCAACATTGGGGAGGGTAGGCGCCTCTACAGCCTTCCTGGGTTTCTTCGCCGGCGGCGGCTCCGAAAACCCAGCCGAAACAGACGTCGCAATAGGCCTGGCTTTCGCCTTGCCCTTATGCTTTTTCTGTTTCTTTGAAGGCTGTACTGTTAGCGGCTTACCCACAGCCCCTAGTGCGTGCGCTTGCCGCACTAGCTCTAGCTGTAGATTTACCGCTAACCGATTCTGCGCAATACTGGCGGTGTCCTCTAAGATGGCCCGCGCTTGGCCACCAAAGATGCTAGGCCCTGTCAGGGGCGTCCCAAGAAGACGCTCCTTGACTGCCGTAGCCGGACGCATATGGTCAATGACCATTTGCCTCCTGGACTTCGTCACACGCGCTTGCACCCTTGCCAATGCGTCCATTGACAGCACCAAGCCGTCATTAACGCACGATAGCGCCACAGGTGGCACAGGGTGGCCTGCCCCCGCTTCAGCCCACACCGACTGAAGTAGACGATAGGAGTGATTGACAGCGCTCATGGCTGCCCTCACACCCTCATCGCATAGGGCCAGGACTTCTTCCTGGTGTACCTGGGCCTTATCCACTAGTGCCGGACCGGGACCACCCGAACCGGCACTTTGGACGCCCAGTACCCATCGGTCATCCTCCGTGACCGACGGGACTACACCATACCTGTCGTATTCACCCCGCGGAATACGGCACCTTGCCCGCACCTCCCTGGAGGCCGCAGGGAGCTGACCCTTGGTCATTAGTTGTTTGCTATAAATAGCATCCAACAAATCAATGAACCGTGGATCCAGTCCCACTGACTGGATCCGGGCCGCGGGCAAAATCCCCGTCCTAATCGACGCAACCGACGGACGGGGTGCATCTTCATCGGCCGTGGCCGAAACCACAGACGGGTCAACTCTGGCTAGCCACGCCAGAGCATCAGACCAGTCTAACTCCGAAGAAGATACTCCCGCAAACACGTCACCCGTTGACATGTTTACGGGTCTGCCAGCCATGGCCTCCCGGCCAGGAGCCACGGCTGACACGCCAGGCACTCCGCTACCACATGGTTCCGCCGCCACCCCATGAAACACTCCGGTCCATGGGGTAGGTCCGCACGGAAAACCGTACGGACCCGTAACCGTCGCGGAACCATAGCCGGCCACGGGCGCCAACGGCACCCCATGTCCGGCTGCCGGACCAGGCGAGATAGGTGAGTACCATGCCTGGCCCGGCACAACCGGTTCCCCTGACGGCTGGTGACAAACCAAGCCGCGCGGAACCGGTGCACGGTAACGGATTGGCCTCAGCTGCAGGCGGAGCCGCTGACCTGGCTTGCGCCAAACCAGACAAATGGAGGCCGGTTCCGTCCAGGACGGAATCAACCTCCATATTCTCCACCTGCGGCTTCACGGGCCGCAGCAACCTCTCCTCCTCGGCCTCATCGTCTTCAGACTCCGAAGAGCCGTCACTAGACGAATAAACCGTGGAGCCGTCCTGGCGGACGGCTCCCACACCTGACGGACCGGCCACCGCTACTGGACCACCCGGAGGTGGCCGCAGAGAGACAGAACCCGTCTGGCCGAAGCCAGACGGACCCGCCAGGGGGCCGTACGAGACGGCCCCCTCGGTAACCAGTCCAGAATCCTGTCCGAAGACAGGATCCGTACCAGGCATGGGGAGAAACTGCCCCCCAACCTTTGGTAGCAGGGACGACACCAGCGTGGGCAGAACGCTATGCAGAAAACCCTGCATAGCCGGACCAAACCACGCCGGCGGTGCCATCTCCGCCACCTCCAGCTGGGGACGTGGAGCACCCCCACCGGCCGAACCGGGCGCTCCACGATTTCCTCTCGGACCGCCTGACCCCGCGTCAGACCCAGCCAAGTCCTTCTGGGCAAGGAACTTAACCATCGTTTCGACGGACCACACTGCACAAACATTACACCTATGATCTATATTACACAGGGCACACCTAAAACAGACATGGTCCTTGAACATTACACGGACAAACTTATGGCAGTCGTCACATGATGGCGGGGCTGGCTTGGCCTATAAAATAAGCACAAACCTACAATAAACAAGCGGAACGAGACACGGATGGAAGGCAGACAATTAATTTTCAAATATTTTGACTCATAAATTAACCGTAACCTCCCGCACCCCACCCCGCCACGTTACAACAACGATCGCATTGATTATGACGACAAGAACGCGGCGGGCACAACACACCCATAATAGATCCTACAGGATGTGTAACGGCTCCAGGAATCATATCGCATAGCATTCAGGGTATATTTACTAATCAATATAAATTATACTCCTAACGAACGCAGCACGATATGTGAAGAAAACAACAAAATGTATAACAACTGCTGTCTCACACGGTAAAACCGCAGACCACGCATCTACTCAAGAATTTTGAAACCACCGATCATTGCAAACCGATCGTGATCACACGAAAAACTTGATCATTCTAAAGTTTCCGGTACCATTTTTTAGTACGCAGCACCCAGAACAAGATGCGCGAATTAATGAAAAAATTTTTCTTCACATAAACATCCGAGCGACCGGGTGTGACGTCACCCGCTCGGATTCTACGGAGAACGACGTCAGCCGATATTCGTGTTAGAAATACCGTAGCAAACACCTATTTTCATATCTGCCGATCGCCTGTTGGGGTTTAAAGAAGGCGATCGTCTGGCATATATCGTTGCTAGCACACGTCCCAGATTCTATGGGGTTAGAAATTGGAACATGCGACACAACGAAATTTAGAGACCTAAGTCTTTTAACTATGGATATAAAGAACAATACAACCTGGTTATCTTGGGCGGTATTCTCCATAGTCCTTAGTTATTCCTTTAGCGCACAAACTATCACCGATTAAAGACTTAGAATCTTTTTTAAAAAACACTAAAATCCCTAATGCGAAAAGCATGTATTGCACTTGTTGCTATGCAAACAAGAATGAGCTCTATGGTAAACGGGTACTCGGCAGTGGGGAGCCGGGTACCCGGTTCCCAGGAGTCGGTAAAGCTTTCTAAGTCTATAATCCTAGAGCCGCTGTCAGGGCCAGCTGTATATCAGAAGTAACAGAATGGTGAGTATTGATCGAAGGAGAAGGAGGTTTCAGGCCGCACTACGCACTCTAATAAACCATGGATCCACGCACTTAACGCTTATGATCATGTCGATAGTCACTTACAGGACTGGCGGTATGATCAGCGAACGAAAAGAAGAAGAAAGATTGCGAAGTGCAAGCGGCCATTTAGATTTGGCTCCGCCCAACACACGTGTC